>CP092874.1:57815323-57876646 GCA_030710605.1 Cordylochernes scorpioides | reverse complement strand
CATGATCGTGCAACTGAAACTTGCTGATGATTTGCGCCATCTGTCGGAATAAATATCAACTAATCGTAGATTTCTAATTATTCCAGAATTGGCCACAAATACCCATTCTTAATTAATCCAGAAAAGCTAACCTTGTACGCGTTTCGGGCTGTTGGCCCTCATCAGCGTGGTGTAAGCTGTACTCTAACGACCAAAATACTGGTCGTTCAGACATTCTGAAAAATCAATGAAACGGGTAGTTAAGGCCAGAAATTCGTGAGAACGCCAACAATGTAAAAAAAATAGTAAAAAAGGTGAAATTGTACTTGAATAAGGAGGATAAATTAAGAAAAAGGCATTTTCTGATTGTTTTTCTATATTATAATCGGGTATTAATTACTCTTCAAAAGGCGGAGTAGCTTGAATAAATATTTTCTGTCAAAAGAAAGTCGAGATGTTAAGACAGCGATCAGAAAGAAGCAAAAGTCTCAAGACCAACAGACTTACCTCCCATGTCTCGATCGAAGTCTTCACAGGCCAATCACGGCCACGCTTTTATACAACTCCTATGACGTCATTGCTAATGGACGACGGGGATTGGTTAAAAACTTGTGGGGGAGTGTGGTCAAGTTATGCTTCTTCTATGTGAAAGTTCAATCAATATAGATCGATCTGTATATGCAAATTGATATCAAATCTAAATTACATATTTTGGATATAAGGTATTCTTAAGATAAAGACATATCTTGATCCGGCAACTAAAAGTTGCTGATGACTTGCGCCATCTATCGGAATATACATATCCATAAGAACGCTTTTAGAGCTCTAGTACTACAGATATATTTGCATATTGGACACGATTCTGCCTATATAGGCAACTCTTAATGGTGGAATCTTAGTTATAGTATATTAAGCAAACTATAGACATAAGCTTCTAGGACAGTAGAACTACATAAAGTTATTTAGATGGAAATTTTGCCGGGAGGATATTGATCTAAAGAGACAAAGGTCGCCTCTCCTGTCAAAATAGACGTCAAAACTAGACGCCATCTATTGACCGTCAAACTAGCGGCCTCGGGTCGGTGACAAAGCCACAACATCAGCTTTGGCAAACTGAAAAGCGTCCACCTAGAGACCATGGTTGCGGGCTAATGGCCCTCGTCAGTCTAGGGCGGACTTTATTCCACGAGATCCAGACGGGTTCTAATGGAATCTTCACAATCTACCAAAGAGGTGTTTAGCTGGCAAAGTGGCTGGGCCAAATCTATGGCTAAAATATAGATGAAAATTTTGCCGGGAGGATATTGATCTAAAGAGTCAAAGGTCGCCTCTCCCGTCAAAATAGACGTCAAAACTAGACGCCATCTATTGACCGCCTAACTTTGTATAGAGCAATGATCTTCCACAAACAATAAGTATGAGGTCTGTTAGGTATATATTAAAGACAAGACAATAACGAACCATCTATGTGTTTCTGTTGAATGGCATGTTATCCTGTAAGCTAGAGATATAAAATGGTAACTTAACCCTAGATTACTTATTGATTTTATTAAACTTCTATACGGTGTCCTCACACTGCATGAAAAATATTGAGAGGTCTTAGCTCATCAGTGGGGAAACCTTCCAGCGATATTTCGCCGAATTCAATCCACCAGACCCCGCTTTTACTAATATTGTATTGGATGATTTAGACGACCAATAGCATGCATTTATTTCACTTCTTCGCACAGTACAGCTCCCTTGGTGTCATGAGCTTCAGTCATGTACCCAGTGGTCCCATGCTCTCTCCAATGATAAGTCACTATTCTGTGTTGTCACTAAATTCAATAAAAAAATGCTCCAATGGCCCCCGATTCTTGTAAAAGTCCAACCCCACCAGCGAGTGCAAGTAATCAAACGGGGCTCTGGCACATTTGTAAGTGCAAAGTCGAACTGCTTTTCACATGTGTAGATATGTGATGCACTTACAGTAACCAAGCAGTCGCCAACTTCTACCCGCCATGATTATCATGGCCTGTACCACGTGTAATAGGGATAAAAAATAAAAATAAATAAATCTCGAAGAGTCTTTATTTGTAGACAAATTAGGGCTCACTGCCACCTCACTGACCTCGGTGAGAGAGATCATTATGACCGTATTTGACCGTAATCGTTTATTTAACTTGTGATATTTGGTCAACACAATTTCTTGATAAATCAAGAAAAGCCAACTACGTATTGTTGACCCTCGTCAGCATTGTGTATGCTGTATATAAACCTCTATATTATTAGTCCTAGAAGCTTCCTGTTCCTCTAGATGGCGCTCTGCCCTATATATATTGTCGCATCAATCTTAATGCGCCCTACCTTTATTGAAAATATTCTATGATACTTAATATTTATTTGAAACAGATTATTTAGATTATCATAATTTATTTTTATAGTTTCATTCCTTTTGTAATATTTTATTGTACATATATCTTGATAGGTTATTGGAGCGAGAGAGGACGGAGAGGAAGACTGCGGATCACGACCTACGAGGAAGACGACGAATAAATAAACACAATAACTTTAAAAGGTAATTTATTTTTATTTACTTTTCTTTATTTGCTTTGAATATGGAAACCCGCTCGGGAAACGTGTATAACACCAAGAAGGAGGAAACCAAGGTCGACGACCCTGCAAAGCTCCAACTTGGTGAAACAATATTTATATCGAGCCGTGTTGTTTCATGATCCTCCTCTACATCCCGGCTCTCCTGGCCTCACCTGGCGATGATCCCCTGGCTACCCATTCCCAGGCCCTTCCAACAGTGCAATTTATATAGTGCTTTGTTAATTGTTGCACCAAGTTGCAGCTTTGCAAGGTCGTCGACCTGGGTTTCTTCCTTCTTGGTGTTATACACCGAGCGGGTTTCCATACTCAAAGCAAATAAAGAAAAGTAAATAAATAAAATTAAATTTACCTTTTAAAGTTATTGCGTTTATTTATTCGTTGTCTTCCTCATAGGTCGCGATCCGCAGTCTTAGGTTTAGGTCCTCTCTCGCATAATAACCAATCAAGATATATATACAATAACAATATTACAAAAGGAATGATGATAATCTAAATAATCTGTTTTAAATAAATATTAAATATCATAGAATGAATAAATGTAGGGCGCATTAAAATTGATGTAACAATATATTCAGCTTTATGTGTTCATCGGGGCTCAAACATCATCCATTCTGGTTAACAACCCCATAAATAAAGATATTTCCGTGTGGTTTCATAAACAACAAGCCAAATAAATAAACAAGCTAGATAGATTTGTGGCGACCACACTTTGCTTCAGCGAGCGCGAACTGGGTCAAAGCTTCAATACGCATACGGGCGGTAGTATAGCGACCTCACTACGCATGCGCGGGCGGCATCCGGGACACTCTGGCCACGCGCGTCTTCAACAACAAGGCTTGCTTACAATGGCCGTTACTTCTTTTCTCTTTATATATTTCTGGCGTTAAATAAATTGATTTATTTTATAAAATAATTATAATTTTATCAGCGGCCTTTCCACAAGCCACACCAACACGCACGCAACCATCCCACAAATTAAACACAAATCATAAGCGTGCCATTTGTTTACATGAAATGGAACTTTTTATCATGGTTCTCTATTGATGTGACAACCTCTTCTCTAATATTTGTTCATCTCAGTAAGAACAGTAGAAGGCTGTTTCAATTTGTAAAATTATACAATAAATAAAGCTTCCAGGGCTAAGTTTCTTGTGCAAACTTTTTATTTTCAAGTTTTCGTACTTGTTGTTCTTTCAACAGAAGTATCACGATAATAAATTGACGATAAATATACTATTTTTATATTCACAAATTATTATTTATATATTTTAAAAATTTATGATATTGAGAAAGAGAAAAATATATTACACTCGTTATGTATGTTATTTAATTTGAAAAATTAAAGAAACGCTAAATAGGGTAATTATTTATATTTATAATACAATATAATACGGCTTATTATTGTAGAACGTTTGATAATTTTACCGCAAATGTTTCTTTTGAACGAAATATCGTAATTTAATTTTAAGGAGAAATAACGACTATTTCTATCCTTAGGGATGCAGTATGAAAGGATGAATTGTGAAGAGTAATGATAAACGTAAAAATAAAAGTGTCCAGGGATGGGAATGAACACTTTTATTTTTACGTTTATCTTTACTCTTCACAATTCATCCTGAAAATGAAAAAGGAGGAGGGGGAGCAGTAACAAGCTCACTAAAAAACCTGGGCTCAGCTGGCCCGGCTGATAGTACCCTGTAAGGGCTCCTAATCCAGGTATACAGGATGAGCAGCGTTTGTACTCCATGTTAGGAGCGGCTGCACATGGTGTCTGTTCCTCATGTCAGAGGCGGCCATTTCTTTTGGAGCTAAGTCGGCCTGCCACTGAGTAGTGCTCCCAGTCTTAATGACAAAGTCAGACGCATTCTACTTCACCCAATCATGATGGTTGTCAAATCCCCCCACTATGCTCCATCGGCCGTCGCGCAGAAGCTTTACAAGCTTGACATCCTAATATGATTGAGTGTATATAAGAAAGAAGAAGGAAGAAGACAATTCATCCTTTCATACTTCATCCCTAACGAATAGAAATAGTTCTTATTTCTTATTAAAATAAATTGCTATATTTCGTCCAAAAGAAATATTTGCGGAAAAATTGCCAAACGGCGTTCTACTTTATATTTATTTGATACTTATGTGGTGTAAAAACATGAAAGTTTTTCCTCTAATCTTTTTGAGTGTTGAAACCAGAAATGTCCCGACCAGACATTGTTCTGTAGGGTCCGCCACGCCAAAGGTCCATCATACACACGCCAAGGCTAGATTAAAGTCCATGCCATCTTCATTACACACAACCTTAAACGTGTTGGATCTTGTAGAAATTGTGTTGTTTGGAAACCTTCAAGATTTTTATCTCTCTAAAAAGAATTATTGTAAACTTAATGTTGTTTCTTCACCCCCATTTCCTGGGTAAGAGTAATGTTTTGAGTACTTACGGAAATTTGTCAATATTGTAGCAAAGTATTTATTATATTTCGTTGAACGAGCATTCTTCTATCTATATAAAAGTAAAATTCTCTTTGGTTGATTCTTTATTATGTGGAAGGAAAACTCTATTTCTCAGATAATAATGAAAATTACAAAAAAGGGATAAGACACCGCAACTCTTTTTATTTACTTGATTAAAAAGCTTTCGGGCAAGCCTTTCTTCAGCTAACTAAAACGTTTTATTTAGTTTAAGAAGGGATTTCCCGAAAGCTTCTCTGTTGTTGTCGTTGTCCAATGAAGAGCCTCAAATGTTCCCATGCATCTCTATCACAGCGGTCGCAATGTTCTCTATCTTGGGTGTGTGAAGCTGCTGCTCTGGGTCCATGTCAATTTTCTGTTGTTGTTGTCGTGCCCAATGTAGAGCCTCAGATGTCTTCATACATCTCTATCACAACAGTCTCAATATCATCTATCTTGGGTGTATGAAGCTGCTGTTCTGGGTCCATGTCAATTTTCTGTTGTTGTTGTCGTGTCCAATAAAGATCCTCAGATGTCTCCATGCATCTCTATCACAGCAGTCGCAATGTCCTCTATCTTGGGTGTGTAAAGCTGCTGTTCTGGGTCCATATAAATTTCCTGTTGTTGTTGTTGTGTCCAATGTAGAGCCCATATGTCTTATACATCTTTATCACAACTGTCGCAATATCATCTATCTTGGGTGTATGAAGCTGCTGTTCTGGGTCCAGGTCAATTTTCTGTTGTAGCCTCTATCTTTACGAAGGCCTTTATAATTTATACACACAACACATACACACTTAATAAGGAATGACTCGGTGAAAATTCACGGCTTTTCCCCGAATTTATATGGAATAAAATGTTCATTTTTCAAAATAAAGATTCCAGTAAACTAATTTGAACACACTTTAGGTTAGAAGTTAACTTATAGATATATTCATTATTATAGGTTTGTGGATTTCGACAAATTAGAAAAAAGGCATAGGACGCTGCAACTCTTTTTATTTACTTGATTAAATAAGCTTTCCAGATGGTAGAAAAACCTACAGGATATGCAACAATAATCCTGATGTGGAACTAACACCTACCCACATATTCTCATGCCCAGAAATGGCCGCAGCCTTGCAGAAAATTGATATGGACCCAGAGCAGTAGCTTTGTATGGAGACATCTGAGGCTCTTTATTGGACACGACAACAAGATTTACTGGCCGAAGTATCTTTAATTTTAACAACTAGAAAGACCTTGTATTAATATATGATAGCCTACTAAAAATAATGATTGAAAGGCGCATTTAAGATATCAGATGAAGAGGACGCTACATTTGTAGACCAACTGAATAAAAAAACAAAAGCAATGCCCCTTCTCACAATTTTAAAACTTTGAATATTTTCTATTCTTGTAGGAGTTTGATTGAAGTGAGAGAACAGTCTTAAGACTTAATCAACTGAAATAATAACATTGTGAACACAATGTCAACTTTACATGTGCAGCCATTGATGTTTGCAATCTAAAATCTACATTTTAAATGTAGCAACCATGTTTCAACTAACCAAGTCCTATATTAAAAACTATTGTAATATTTATTATTATATCTATAGTGTTATGAAAATAGAGAAATCCATATTTGAATCATTAAATAATAAAAAGGCATATTATGATGCATTAGCGTTAATGCATCATAATATAATTGCTATAATAAAAGACACAAATTTATATTTGCGGAAGAGCGATTGCTCGAAGCATTTTATATATTTATAAATGTATGTAATTCTGCTGTCCTCAAAGCTTATGTCCATAGTTAATCTAAAATACCCATTCCAAGAGTCTAGCATCAGTATCACTATAAAAGGAAGTTCCAAAAATGCATAATAACAGCGGTATGGTAGATTAAACTGGCGAAACCGCTGGGAGGGTTCACCACTGATGAGTCAGGACCTCCCATTAATTTTTCCATTGCAGTAAGGACAGTAGAAATAATTTATTTAAAAAAAGAATCATACGCGTCTATAATAGTTTCGAATTTTAAAAAGGCATATATTGGATTGAATAAAATATTTATTTGCCAATATTTCGATTGGCTGAACGCCAACCTTCATCAACCTTGATACAAAAATGTAATGCCTTGATAAAGGTTGGCGTTCAGTCAACCGAAATATTTGAAGATAAATATTTTATTCAATCCAATATATTTCTTTTTATTATCTAATACATACAGTGTGTGCGTCTATTAATGTTGATATTTGTTACTAAGCAGGTTTCTTTCATTATCTTATGTGAATAAGTTGAGTTGACCTCGTTTAACAGAATTGTCCTGTTGATCACCAAAGAAACAAACCGCCCTGGAAACACTTGGTGAACTGGTTCACTAAGGCTACCGGGGGTCGGTGGAAGGCTGGTTAAACCGTTTGGTTTTCGACCATTACGACCTGGGTTCGATCCCCGCATTGGACACTTTTTTTCTGTTTAAAAAAAAAAAAATTAAAAATGCTCCAATGGCCCCCCGATTCTTGCAAAAGTCCAACCCCACCAGCGAGTGCAAGTAACCAAACGGGGCTCTGGCACATTTGTAAGTGCAAAGTCGAACTGCTTTCACATGTGTAGACATGTGGTGCGCTTACAGTATAAAAGCAGTCGCTAACTACCCACCATGATTATCATGGCCTGTACCGCGTGTACTAGGGATAAGCAAAAAAAAAAAAAAAAAAACTAAGGCTACCAAGACAGACTCCTAAACCGCAGGACAGCCAGGGTAGTTGGCGATCTATGGATATGCTCCAGTAGTCTGGGTTACCTATTTATTACCATGTAAATAAATTTTGTTTTGATAAAAATAAATATCATTCTTCGTTTGTTGTCCCTGATTTATCTATGTGACAATTTTACATAGTACGAGATAGTACTCGTAATAAGATGTATTAGCGCGCCATCTGTTATTAGAGATTTAAACTTATTTTTGACACACGTATGATTCTTTTTTAAATAAATACATTTTCTACTGTCCTTACTGTAATGATAAAATAATGGGAAGGCATGGCTCATCAGTAGTGAACCCTCCCAGCGGTTTTTCCAGTTTAACCTAGCCAGACGCTCCCATTATTTTATTATTTCAGTAAAGACGGTATAAATTGATTTATTCTAAAAAGAATAATACGAGTCAAAAATAGTTTAAACACTACATAGTAACAAAGACGGATAAAAAGGATACTAACTATAAGAATGATAGCTAAGAATTGAAGAACATAGTTCTCAATTTATCCTGATAAAAACAGCAATTGTTCACTTAATTGAAGAATATTTGGTTATGTTTTGTTCCACTCAACAAATACCATACCTAACCTCTAGTAAATATGCCCCAAACTCTTGGATTTCTGAATCAACACGAGGAATAAAGCAAACAGAGAGAATATTATTTATTGTAGTTAGGACACAGTGTTCTACCTCCCATCCTAAACAATGACTGAAACACTTAAATGTTTAATACGCTGCTCCAAACCCTGGTGGAACTTTAATATTTAACATTCTCGTGGGACGAATTCTTTATTGAATGTCTTCTGTAAACATTCTCTCATCCTACCTGTTTTAATATCTAATTGGTGAGGTTTCTTTTGTATGGGTAGAATTTAGTATTAGTTTATATATCTTTAGTGTACTCCATTGCTCTGCATCGCGCGATGTTCCATTGAACCGACTTCTGCTGCTTGTACAACGGAATTTTTTGAGATTCTTCTTTCACATCGTGCGACGCAGGGGAATGGAGTACACCATATTGATCGGAAAGACGTCTGGGCGATGCATATCTGAACGCCCGCCGTTTCGTGGACCAATTAAATGAACTTACTTTCTTAACGGTCGCTGAGATGGTACATCGAGCTTAAGACAGAGATGGCTGGTGTCGCATCGTGTTTGGGATGTAATACGTACAATGGGTCACAACGTTTGATCACGAATAAAATGATATTACTAGTAGAATTACAAATTCTATATACAGGGTGAGGTAGAGAGAGATATTTGAGAACACAAAATATAGGTGCCACACTTTCCTGTGCTATAGTAATACATTTGTTTTCTGTTGCAGGTAGATATGGCAGAACCTACTCTTACACAAGAAATGAAGAGGGAGGAAATTAATCCATAGAAACATAGGGCGCCTCTCCCGTCAAAATAAACGTCAAAAACTGACGCCATTTATTGACAGTCGCCGCAACTAGCGGCCTCGGGTCGGTGACAAAGCCATAACACCAGCTTTGGCAAACTGAGAAGCGTCCACCTAGAGACCATGGTTTCGAGCTAATGGCCCTCGTCAGTCTAAGGCGGACTTTAGCGGACAAGAAATGAAGAGGCATACAGTTATTGTCTCCTTGGTTGCAGGACACACCGATTCTGAAAGTCGACCGATTATTTGCTTTTAAAAGTTCGGAGAGAATTGGGAGCTGCAAAGGGTGATGTGGCGGAAATTTCCCAAAGGAAACGACATTGTTGACGTTCTGACAGTATCAGGACGCCAGACTTTATAAGCTATGTACAAGCTGCCATCGATGAGAACCCTGGGAAGTCGATGAGGACACTTGCCAGACGAATTTTTCTTCATTTGATGGGAGTAAGATTCATTCAAATTTGAAAATACACAATATATAATATGCAAAAATTAAATACGTTTAACGTTTTGATATTGCCGATGTCTTTTTTTAAGAAAAGAGAAGCAATTTTGTTCACACTTTGTTATCTCATCTGTCTTCAATAAAGGTCACTGTAATATATTTCAGAGTTATTGTCTGAATCCCGATATACATTCTAAAAGGTACAACTTCCTTAAGTTTTGTCCATGAGTGTATCTTTCAGAGATATTGTCTGAATCCCGATATACATTCTAAAAGATACAACTTCCTTAAGTTTTGTACATTAGTGTATCTTTCAGAGATATTGTCTGAATCCCGATATACATTCTAAAAGATACAACTTCCTTAAGTTTTGTCCATGAGTGTATCTTTCAGAGATATTGTCTGAATACCGATATACATGTTAAAAGATACAACTTCCTCAAGTTTTGTCCATGAGTGTATCTTTCAGAGATATTGTCTGAATACCGATATACATGTTAAAAGGTACAACTTCCTCAAGTTTTGTCCATGAGTGTATCTTTCAGAGATATTGTCTGAATCCCGATATACATGATAAAAGGTACAACTTCCTTAAGTTTTGTCCATGAGTGTATCTTTCAGAGATATTGTCTGAATACCGATATACATGATAAAAGGTACAACTTCCTTAAGTTTTGTCCATTAGTGTATCTTTCAGAGTTATTGTCTGAATCCCGATATACATTCTAAAAGATACAACTTCCTTAAGTTTTGTCCATTAGTGTATCTTTCAGAGTTATTGTCTGAATCCCGATATACATTCTAAAAGATACAACTTCCTTAAGTTTTGTCCATTAGTGTATCTTTCAGAGATATTGTCTGAATCCCGATATACATTCTAAAAGATACAACTTCCTTAAGTTTTGTCCATTAGTGTATCTTTCAGAGTTATTGTCTGAATCCCGATATACATGCTAAAAGATACAACTTCCTTAAGTTTTGTACATTAGTGTATCTTTCAGAGATATTGTCTGAATCCCGATATACATTCTAAAAGATACAACTTCCTTAAGTTTTGTCCATGAGTGTATCTTTCAGAGATATTGTCTGAATACCGATATACATGCTAAAAGGTACAACTTCCTTAAGTTTTGTCCATGAGTGTATCTTTCAGAGATATTATCTGAATCCCGATATACATGATAAAAGGTACAACTTCCTTAAGTTTTGTCCATGAGTGTATCTTTCAGAGTTATTGTCTGAATCCCGATATACATGATAAAAGGTACAACTTCCTTAAGTTTTGTCTATGTGAGTTTAGTATATATTTTATGCTATGTAGCATCAAATATAAACAATTAAATTCTGGCAACTTCATGAAGTCTTTTTCTTCATGCTTCGTGATGTCTTAATCTCACCAAATCAATATGTAAATGGTTCTAAATAAGTACAAAGAATATCGCTAACTAGTGGGAAAAAATGCTTACCCGTATCGCGTTGTGACTAGTCACAGCAACAACAATGATCCTTCTTGATCAAATTTTGACTTAAAAGTCATTTAATTTATTTATATAATATTTTAATTGATCATAAAGATAATATATTGTCACGAGGAAAATTCAGGAAAGACAAACGTGAAAAAGATGAGTAATCAATTTTTTTTTTATCTGAACAATTAGCAACCAAGTAACATCAAATAATTAAGAGGTGATAAGTGCGATGTGTCGAGTAACAAATTAATGATTAGTTAAATAACAATAATTAATCTCTATAAAAATGAAGGTCACCTCTCTCATAAAAAAAAAAGACGTCAAAACCAGACGCCATCTATTGACCGTCGCCGCAAACTAGCTGCCTCGGGTCGGTGATAAAGCCATAACATCAGCTTTGGCAAACTGAGAAGCTACCAACTGGGGACCATGGTTTCGGGCTAATGATCCTCTTCAGTCCAGGGTGGTTTTATTCCATGGGATTTACAAAGGATCTATTGAAATTTTCTTCACAATCTCTCAAAGAGATGTTTAGCAGGTAGAGTGGCTAAGCCAAAATCTATGGTCAGAATTTCCATCTATAATAATTCCACTACTACCTAGCTACTTCCCTATGGGAGCTATGACCAAAGATTGCTACAGAAATAGATCTGGCGTGTTCTCGTCATGGATTCTCTTCGAATCTTTAAAGTTCTTTTTTTTTTTCGCGGCGTGAAAAGCGGCTTTGTAAGCCGTTGCGTCTACGAAATGTCATCTTGGAGGGAAGTTTTGATTTTAACAGGGCTGTGGAATCTTGGAGTCATTTACGGAAAAAATGTAGACCACAGCATCCATGAAATCAAAGTCAGCTCTGCGATATTCAGTTTGTCTTCCCTAATCTATCAAGCATCATCATCATAAAGTCACTTAGAGAAAAATGAGGAACGACAAAACTATTTCTGTCATCTCTCTCAAATTATATACATAATAATTAATAATATAAAATGAAAGGCAATAATAAATATGCCGAGTAACAAAATAAACGATCTGATGAATACCAAAATAAATATTCTGTGAAAAATAGTACAAAAGTGAATTTGTACTTGGATCAGGTAGATGAATAAAGAAAAAAGGCATTTGTACTATTTCTCATATTGATTGGCGTTCTCACGTCCTTCCGGCTTAAATACCTGTTTCATGGTTTTTCAGGATGCCCCAAAGACCACCTTTTTTGGTCGTTGAGGTACAGCTTGCACCACGCTGACGAGGGCCAACAGCTCGAAACGCTTACGTGGTTAGCTTTTCTTGATTAATCAAGAATGGGTATTTGGCCAATTCTGGAATAATTAAAAATCAACGATTAGTTGATATTTATTCCGATAGATGGCGCAAGTTTCTATGGTAAGATGGCGGACCTATAATTACTACAATCCCTCTGTCTTGATTGAATTCTCTTCTATTTAAGGTAAAATCCCCAGGCTTCCAGGGATCAGTTGATACTAAGCAGCATTGAAGTTATTAAAAATTCGAAACTATTATAGACGCGTAAGGTTCTTTTTGAAATTAAACAATTTCTACTGCCCTTACTGCAATGGAAAAATTAATGGGAAGGCCTGGCTCATCGGTGGTGAACCCTCCCAGCGGTTTCGCCAGTTTAATCTACCATACCGCTGTTATATTGCATTTTTCTATCTTCCTTTTATAGTGATACTGTTGCTAGACTCTTGGAATGGGTATTTTAGTTCAACTATGGACATAGGCTTTGAGGACAGTATAATTACATACAATTATAAATATATAATATGCTTCGAACAATCGCTCTTCCGCAAATATCAAATTGAGCCTTTTATTAGAACATTTATATTATGATGCACTAGCGCGCCATCTGTTATTGAAGTTATTAAGAGTAAATGGAACCGATTCTATCGTCTCACAGAAAATAAACCAACTCATATCCTTTTGCCTCAAAGCAAGTATCCTTTCATATGATATATAACCTTTTAGGGGGGTCGGTGGAAGGATGATGGTCTAAACCGTTGGTTTTCGACCGCTACGACCTGGGTTCGATTCCCGCATTGGGCACTTTTTTTCTGATTTGAAAAAAAAAAAAAAGCTCCAATGGCCCCACCAGCGATTCTAAGTAATCAAACGAGGCTTTGACACATTTGTAAGTACAAAATCGAATTGTTTTTCACATGTGTAGACATAGGGCCCACTTACAGTAAAAGCAGTCGCCTACTTCTACCCACCATGATTAGCATGGCCTGTACCACATATACTAGGAATAAACAAAAAAAGAAAAATAAAGAAAATAACCTTATATACGGATAAAAGAATCTACGATGGGGAACCCTCTTTCCACATTAGTCGCCGAAATCACCATGTGTTCCATAGATAAATTGATAACTTCTTTATTCCTGTTAGACATAACCATATGACGCAGAGATACAAAAAAAGATAGATAAAAAAAAAAAGATAATTATACCTGAAGCCTGTTGATATTTCACCTTAAATACTGATAAATGGATTATTCTATTGAATTGTGAACTCTATTTTACCAACATTGTTTAAAGACAATGTTGTTTAGTTCATTCTTCCTTTCTATTCATGATAAAATTGTGGAAAAAGTTTTAAAATTACAAAATATTTTCTCACAATGATATAGACATATTCCATAAAATTGTTAAATTAAAAATTTAAAAATTTCAGCTGTAAATATCCACGCTGCGCGCGTATGTTTTTTGTAAATATTTCTTGTAAGATATAGTCGATGTTTTATTAAGCCCGTTGAAGAGTGATTATCACTTGAAAGCTAGCGTTTTGTAATAAAAAGAAACTCATTGTGAGAAAATATTTTGTAATTTTAAAACATTCTTCCTTTATTATGTACTAACCGAATGACCCGGGCAACGCCCGGGTTTTACCCGAATAAATGTTTTTATTCAAATAATATTCGTTACAATTATAAATTGGCACCGTGGATGTCACTTTTGTGCAACGTCCCGCTCCAAACTTTGTGTCTGAGAAGCGATATTTTTATAGTAAGATGATCTGGCTTTTGTTTTCTGCTCGAATGAATGTTTTTCTGTTAGAATTTTGTTCCTGCGTACAAAATAATGAACTGGTTTCACCCGTGGTCTCTGCTTTTTGGAATTTTTCCCGATATAATTATGTATCTAATAATCAAACATGATAAAGCAATATCGGCATCATCATTTTCTGACTAAAAATATATAGTTTTAATAATTGATTTATATATTTTTAAAAATAGCCTATCGTCTTCCCCGTATTTTTTTACCTATGTATGGAAATTTTGGTTTAAATTAGTGAACTACTGCGAATTTGTATACCGGACATACAAACAGACAGACATACAAACATTCATTTTTATATATAGAGAGATATAGATCGCGTGTGAATAAATGGCGCACAATTTGTATTATAGATTATAGCTACAAGAAAATAATACCTAAATCAAATAAATAGTGTGCGACATTTCGGTAACTTTTTTATTCTTTTGTCTGATGATGGTAACAACGCTATTACCGAAACGTCACATACTATTAATTTATTTGAATTAGGTCTTATATTCTTGTAACTAAACAAAAATATTTGTCCTTGTGTATGTGTTCTTTGGTTTTTACTGTATTACTATCGGTAGAGTATGAATGACACACACACACATACAATATAAAATACAAATCAACTAATACATCATTCACAAAGTGTTTAGACATCTCGGTTCGGTTCCAAAATCACTTTATTAGGTACCACTCAAAAAGAGCAACCTAGTTTATGATAATTGAAAAAATGAATAATATTTTTGAAAATAGAACAATCCATAATTAAATCTTTAATTAAAAAGGCATATATTGGATCAAATTATCATTTATTTTACCAATATTTCAGTTGGCTGAATGCCAACCTTTATCAAGGTGTTATAACATTTTAAAGTGTTTGACGTTATGTGGCGCTGAGTTTATTGTTGACACACTTTAAAATGTTATAACACCTTGATAAAGGTTGGCGTTCAGCAAACTGAAATATTGGTAAAATAAATAATATTTTTATCCAATATATGCCTTTTTAATTAAATGAATAATATGTGAAGGTTAATCATATATTAAACAAAAGGTTAACACGAGATTCAATCCCGGTTCATGGCTGTCGGGAATCGAGGGTGTTACCCACTCGTCCACCGACGTTTATGTTTAGTCATCTATTAAATTCAAGATTGATTAATTATAGTTTAAACAATAAAGACAAAGAAATGTGAATGTAGAGAGAACACACGCCATCTTGCCTGACTTCAAACCATCTCTCTTCTGTAGACGGATGACTGAAAGACGGCTAGTTTCTTCCCAAGTTGTCCTTTTTATTATTATTATTGTTTATTTGTTAAATCACAGTTGTAATAAAAATACATTAAAATTCTGATTATTAGAACTTCAATTATAGTGTTTTAAAATTGTCATCGGTTAACAAAATACAATAGAACTTTGATAATTTGAAAGTCTTCAATTCGAATATTCATCTTGTTCCCTAGAATTTCCGTTTTTTAATTCGAATTTTTTGGATAATTAGATTTTTTTTTGGTCCCTTGGGCTTCGAATTTTCCTAGTTCGACTGTATTGCGTTTCAAATAGATCCATTTGGAAAAATCCCCCATTACTTCCTTGTTTAATAAAATGTTGTTTTAAAATTCCAATTATTGAAAGATTTAGGAAGAATAAGGATTAAACTGATATATAAGGAAGATATAAATGAGGTTATTTTATTACATGGGAATTACACACAAAAGCCTTTAATAGGGACTTGCCCCATACCGATTCTCCCAATTGGGTAAGGTAATAATTGTGTTATTTACATAGGTAGTAAGATAGAAATTGAACTGGCTTTACTCTTCATCTCAAATTCATTCAATTGTTGATTGGTCCTTACACATAATGATGATCTAAAAATATATATAGTAAGCTATTGAATTAGATTTGTTTGCTGATATTTTTGAAAGCAATACGTAGGATGAAGTGTGGGTACATTTAATTTGCTGATATAAGGCCTTCCTTTCTTCATCAAGGGCTGTTCAATTAAGCAGGTAATGGGGGAGTTCTTCATTTTACATGTGAATCATTCCCAAGACAGATGCACCTTCTCTGTTAGGTTTCTCCCTGGCGTGATCGATTAATTCCCATATCTAGTCCTTGGTCCAGTTGACCCATTTTTTGAGGAAATTTATGGGTAGACTTACATAAAAGAGGTCTATCAGAAACACCAAATTGTTCCTGCGGAGAAACTGAACAAACTGCTCTTGACTCAAACTGTAAATAATGAAAACTATAACAAATTTTTTCAAGTCCTCGGTAGTATAGTGGTTAGTATTCCCGCCTGTCACGCGGGCGACCGGGGTTCGATTCCCCGCCGGGGAGTTTTTTTTTTTTTTTTTATGGACTCCATACTACTGGGATTGTAGGAAATGTGCGCCTTACTTTAAGGTCCAATCTCCTAGTAAATAAAATCACTACACGGCGTCTACACGAGGTTGAAAACATTCCAGAGCGGCTAATCCAGGGGCAGAATAATTCTCTAACTCCATCCCGTTTTCTTCGTAGATCGAGAAATGCGTGGAGTCATTGGAGACCCTCTGGCAATCTTCCATCCAACTCTACAGCGGTGGCATTACATATTCATTGTTTTTTTTATCCCTAGTATACGTGGTACAGGCCATGATAATCATGTTAGGTAGACAATTTTATCGGTATTTTTTCGATACATTCAAAAGTGAACAGTCTCCGCTATTAATGTAGAATAATTGGTTATATACTCTATACAATGAATATTTAAAAAATGATCCAATGGCCTCCGATTCTTGCAAAAGTCCAACTTATACTGTTTCAGAAGTGAGACATCGTTTATTCCCTGATTTAAATGATCTAACTCTTCAGTCACTTTATCTATATACATTTTATGAACTCGATTAATACATGTAAATTTGTAAATATTTAATTCTAAGTTTTAATTTGTTTGTTGTTTGTTTCCTCTGTAATAGGCACACAAATATTTCAATATCGCGCCTGGTTGATAAATCATTTTTTAAATGGGTAAAATTGGGTGGTGGTGGTTTCTCCTTGACTCACGTATCCATAGACCGTTAACCAATAGTAAGTTTATCTGCCTTCTGAAGCCGCGTTTCCTACTTAAAGACAAGTGAGTGACCTCCTTATTGGGATGGAATTAGACAATTGACAATCAACATAATTTTATTTATATATTTTCAATACATTCTCAAAAGTGTACAGTCTGCACTATTAATATAGAATAATTAGATATATACGAAGAATATTTAAAAAAATACTCCAATGGCCTCTGATTCTTGCAATTTTCCAACCCCACCAGCGAGTGCAAGGGACTCAGGCATATTTGTAAGTGAAAAAGTCGAACTGCTTTTCACATGTGTAGACATGTGGTGCACTTACAGTAAAAGTAGTCGCTAACTACCCACCATGATTATCAATGCCTGTACCACGTGTACTAAGGATAATAATTAAAAAAAAAAAAAACAATGAATATGTATTGAAAATTTGAAACTATTATAGACGCGTATTTGGCCAGTTTAATCTACCTTAACGCTGTTATACCACACCACTGATGAGCCAGGCCCTCCATTAATTTTTTCATTGCAGTAAGGGCAGTAGAAATTGTTAATTTTTAAAAGAATCATACGCGTCTATAATAGTTTCGAAATTTCATAACAGATGGCGCGCTAATGCATCATAATGAATATGTATTGCCACCGCTGTAGAGTTGGATGGAAGATCGACAGCGGGTCTCCAATGACTCCACGCATTTCGCGATCTACGAACAAAACGGGATGGAGTTAGAGAATTATCCTGCTCCTTGATTAGCCGCTCTGGAATGTGTTCAACCTCGAGTGGACGGCGTGTAGTGATTTTCTTTCCTTAGAAGATTGGACCTTAGAGAAATGAACATTTTCTAAAATCCCAGTAGTAAAAAAAAAAAAACTCCCCGGCGGGGAATCGAACCCCGGTCGCCCGCGTGACAGGCGGGAATACTAACCACTATACTACCGAGGACTTGACAAGGTTTGCTATATTTTTCATTTTATATTACTTGTAATAGTGTTGTACATACTTAAGTATAAATATTTTACATTTTATTTTCCTTTTTATTTTTCTGTGAATTTACCAGTCACACAAATCCACGCATAAGACTGAATGTCTTAAAAACTTTGTATGGTTCCCTTTTGGGTTCAGTCTTTTAGAGAAAATATTTTGTTTAATTTATGGTGTAGAAATAAAACCTTTGTTTATTAAAAATAATTAATCAATTTTGTTTCGATTTTATAAATTTATCTCAACCTTCTAGTCACTAATCACAACAATGACTACTTTATCTGCAACAATGAAACTTTATTCATTCTTATGAAACCTTATCCATTTCGATGAAACCTTATCCATTTCGATGAAACCTTATCCATTCCAATGAAACCTTATACGTTCTGATGAAACCTTATACGTTCTGATGAAACCTTATACGTTCTGATGAAACCTTATCCATTTCGATGAAACCTTATCCGTTCCGATGAAACCTTATCCATTCCGATGAAACCTTATCCATTCCGATGAAACCTTATACGTTCTGATGAAACCTTATCCATTCCAATGAAACTTTATACGTTCTGATGAAACGTTATCTATTTCGATGAAACCTTATCCGTTCCGATGAAACCTTATACGTTCTGATGAAACCTTATACGTTCTGATGAAACCTTATACGTTCTGATGAAACCTTATACGTTCTGATGAAACCTTATCCATTTCGATGAAACCTTATCCGTTCCGATGAAACCTTATCCATTCCGATGAAACCTTATCCATTCCGATGAAACCTTATACGTTCTGATGAAACCTTATCCATTCCAATGAAACTTTATACGTTCTGATGAAACGTTATCTATTTCGATGAAACCTTATCCGTTCCGATGAAACCTTATACGTTCTGATGAAACCTTATACGTTCTGATGAAACCTTATACGTTCTGATGAAACCTTATCCGTTCCGATGAAAGCTTATACGTTCTGATGAAACCTTATACGTTCTGATGAAACCTTATACATTCTGATGAAACCTTATACGTTCTGACGAAACCTTATCCGTTCCGATGAAACCTTATACGTTCTGATGAAACCTTATCCGTTCCGATGAAAGCTTATGCGTTCCGATGAAAGCTTATACGTTCTGATGAAACCTTATACGTTTTGATGAAACCTTATCCGTTCCGATGAAAGCTTATACATTCTGATGAAACCTTATGCGTTCTGATGAAACCTTATCCGTTCTGATGAAACCTTATACGTTCCGATGAAAGCTTATACGTTCTGATGAAACCTTATACGTTCTGATGAAACCTTATCTGCAACAATAATACATTACCCGCAACAATGAAACTTTATCCATTTCCATGAAACCTTATCTGCAACAATGAGAGAGAATATGGTTTACCGGGCTACTAACCAAAGTGTTTGATTTTCGAGCCCAGGGAAACAATAAAACACTACCCGCAACAATGATTACCTTATCCGCAACAATGAAAATTTATCCGTTTCAATGAAACCTTATCTGTAACAATGGGAGAGAATATGGTTTAACGGGCTACTAACCAAAGTGTATGATTTTCGAGCCCAGTGCAACAATAAAACACTACCCACAACAATGATTACCTTATCCGCAACAATGAAACTTTATCCGTTTCCATGAAACCTTATCTGCAACAATGAGAGAGAATATGGTTTAACGGGCTACTAACCAAAGTGTTTGATTTTCAAGCCCAGGGAAACAATGAACACTACCCGCAACAATGATTACCTTATCCGCAACAATAAAACTTTATCCGTTTCAATGAAACCTTATCTGCAACAATGGGAGAGAATATGGTTTAACGGGCTACTAACCAAAGTGTTTGATTTTCGAGCCCAGTGCAACAATAAAACACTACCCACAACAATGACTACTTTATCTCCTCGCAACAATGAAACTTTATCCGTTTCCATGAAACCTTATCTGGAACAATAAAACACTTCTATATATCCCGGAGTAGATATTTCCAGACCGCTCAAGGTAGGCCAGCTAATTAAAAAGCAGCTAGCACTATGCCTTGCAAAATTGAATTAAATTGTTCTACATAATTATAGAATGTTCTAAAAACATTCTATTCTGGAATGTGCTTTTTATTCTACGTAACACTGCCCTCTCCTTAGGATTGATCGTCCCGAACAGTCAATTGTCCTGGAATAGTACCTCTGAAGGCTGCTAACCGGTTGTAGTGCACCACTTTGGGTTTAGACATCGGGGTCTTCTGAATCCGATGATGAGATGATCCTTGAGACACTTGATGATCTTGTAGGATCCTTCCCACTGATACTGAAGTTTAGGAGAAAGTCCTTTCTTGTGTTGAGGATTATGGAGCAATACCATTTCACCCTCTTTAAAAGTCTTGTTGGAATTCTTGACGTTGTACCTGTCTTTCATTTTTCTCACTGGAAAGGTGAAGCTTTTTTCTTGTCCACTGGTGAATGGTCAGCTTCCTTTCTTCCAAGTGAGAAATGTACTCATTAGTGTTTTCGAAGGTTTCTTCTGGATGACCAAGGAGCACATCACAAGGCATTCAGAGTTCATGGCCAAATAGCATTCTAGCAGGACTATAACCAGTCGATTCATGCTCAGCTGATCGATAGGCCATCAGGAGTATGGGAAGATGTTGATCCCATTCTCTTTGATTCTTGTCGACAAACATGGTAAGATGTTGAGTAAGAGGGGACATTTCTGTAGCTAGTCACTAGTCCAGACATGTTTCTGTAGCCAATCCTTGAAGAACAGCTTCCATTAGACGTTCAAACGTTGCTGGCGCATTGCAGAGCCCGAAAGGCATTACATTGAATTGCCACAATCTAGATCGAGTTGTTAATGCTGTATTTTCTTTGGTATCAGAATGCATTTTCACTTGCTAATATCCACTTTTGAAATCCAGTGTTGAAAACCATTGGGATCCAGCTAATATATCCAGAGTTACATCAATGTGAGGTAACGGATAGGAGTCCTTCTTGTGATACCATTCAACTTCCTATAGTTGACACAAAATCTTGGCTCATTAAACTCATTATCATTAGAGCTCAAAAAAGTGTTCTGGTGGATTAAAATGGTGAAACCGCTGAGAGTATTCACTATTTAGGAAGGGGGTCGGTGGAAGGCTGGTTAAACCATTTGGTTTTCGACCACTAGGACACGGGTTCGATTCCCGCATTGGAAACTTTTTTCTGTTGAAAAAAGAAAAAAAAAATGCTCCAATGGCCCCCAATTCTTGCAAAAGTCCAACCCCACCAGCGAGTGCAAGTAACCAAATGGGGCTCTGGCATTTGTAAGTGCAAAGTCGAACTGCTTTTCACATGTGTAGACATGTGGTGCGCTTACAGTAAAAAGCAGTCGCTAACTACCCACCATGATTATCATGGCCTATACCACGTGTACTAGGGATAAGCAAAAAAAAAAAAACTATTTAGGAGCCAAGCCTTATAAAATTCTTTCATCGCAGTGAGAACAGTAGAAGTTTATTAAAATAGCCGAATTGCAGTCATTTGCAACTAGGTAGCAATGTTCACTTCCCCTCTCTGTCTTTCTCTCTGAGATACCATCAATTATAGTTAAATGCAATGCGGATTGTACCAGGAGATAAAATGTTGGGATCCCACACAAACGTATTAATTATTGGGGATAAACTGTGCTGAAAAATGATGTTGGCACAAGATCTACTATGATATCAGCACTGGCTGACAACATTTGACAGCAAAAGGGATTGTTGTGATGTGTTTGTATAACTTTGTATTGCGTTATATGATGGCATATATTGATGTTATATAAAATGCTTCTCAATTCTATGTATGACAGGAGCATTATGAAATATTGTTATAACAATGCCTGAAAGGAAGCTTCGACAGCGCCCTGGTGACAAGCAGGGTCCAAGAATAGCTTAAGTGAGGTGAACGGATCAATCAAGAAGGAAGAAGCCCATTTGTTCAGAAGTGAAGTCATGCTCACTCTAGTTGACGGCGGCTATTAGATGATTCTCTCTGTCGTGTAGTTTGCTTGCTCCCCATGAATGCACAAAGGTAAATAAAGAGGAGTCAATACAGAGATCTTTACCGATCCTGCATGCTCTTTTGACCATCCTTAACACAGTAGCTCAACAATATGTTTACCACTTCCTCCTCCACTACAAGTTCACATAGAACACGAACTCCACCTTTGCCGGTCCCAAGCCCGAATAAAAAAGGAGGAGGGGGAGCAGTAAAAAGCTCACTAAAAAATCTGAGCTCAGCTGGCCCGGCTGATAGGACCCTGCAAGGTGTCCTGATCCAGGGATACAGGATGAGTAGCGTTTGTACTCCTTGTTAGGAGCGGCTGTACATGACGTCTGTTCCTCATGTCAGAGGCGGCCATTTCTTTTGGAGCTAAGTCAGCCTGCCACTGAGTAGTGCTCCCAGTCTTAATGAAAAAGTAGACACATTCTACTTCACCCAGTCATGATGGTTGTCAACTCTACAAGCTTTATACCCTAATATGATTGAATGAAGATAAGAAAGGAGAAGAAGATAGATCACAAGTTCTTCAATTTATAGTTGCTCATATGCAAATATATCTGGTGTTCTTTGCTCTGTAATTAACGGCTTGATTAGATTCCAGAGTTTGGATGTCAAATATCCAGATTGTTAGTGCTTCAATGATAGTGAAATGTAGGGAAAAAATTGTAATTTTCACATTATTTGAATATACAAATCAATTAAAATTTAGATTAGATTTACTAATTTGTTTTGTGAAAAAGGACAATTGTCCTCTTATATAAAGAGGTTCTTCTCTCCAACCTGTCTTTCTTCTTCTACAATGAAGTTATATTACAGGTGTGATAAAGAACAATTTGGATTAAAGATTAGAACTACAAGGTAATAAGACCAAATCCAAATAAATAAATAGTGGGTGACGTTTTGGTAATAACACTGTTACTGAAATGTCCCACACTATATAAAGGATTTTATTTGGTCTTATTACCTTATGTTTCTAATAAATAATCCAAATTGTAGACCATTTTTATAAACTTCAATGAACCTAAGAAGTTATTCTTCCTATGAGCTGAAGAAAAAGAATTCCAAAGTGAATATCAATGTTGATGCCATCACTTGAAGATTCTATTTTAAAGAATTCAGGATCTGAAGCTCTCCTCTACTTCAAGAAGTTGAGAAAACACAGCATTAAAAGAGTAAGTTCTTTTCTCACATCTATTTTCTTAAATTCTGAAAAAGCATTAAGTAATTCCTAATGCATTTCACATTACAAATAAGGAGTGGACTTCAGGAATTGGTTTAACCATGGAGATAAGCACCACCACCACCACATTACAAATAGATCATTCAGTCTGATGATGGTAACAATGCCGTTACAGAAACATCACGTACTATTTTTTAAATTTGGATTCGGTTTTATTAGCTTGTAGTTATATCACAGACCTATTACAATTCAGATAATACCGGCTTTGAAAGAAAAAATCTATAAATATTTACTCTAGTAAAAAGCAAAAACTTTGGAAGTGAAATTAATAAAAATACTTTTTTTTTATTCAGTGTGTGTATAAATCACATAAATACTTATAGACTTTTTCTTTTTACTATTATTAAACCACAACACATTTTAAAATATTAAAAACAAAGTAGGCATATCCTGACCAGGAGCACATGTGCTTTTTAGAAGGCAGAATGCCATCTGGTGGAACAGAAATCACATAAACAGCACATGTGCTCCTGGCCAGGATATGCCTACTTAGTTTTTAATATCAACACCTGACCCACTTATTTTTTCTATTGTATTTTCTTTTTAAATATATTTAAAATGTAAAACTCATTTTTATGCTTTAAAAAAATTATACAGTAGAACTTGGATAATTCAAATGTCTTTAATTTGAATATTTACTAGGATCCCTAGAAATTCCTATAAAAAGAATTTCAGTTTTTATTTAGAATTTTTGGATAATTCAAAATTTCTTTTTGGTCCCTTGGGCTTCGAATTAACAAAGTTTGATTGTATTAAACTTATTTGTATAATGCTAATTGATAAAAAAAATTAGAATAATTTTAAAATTTCATTTATTATTGTATAAACATATATTTTACATGAATATATAAAAAATTCTAAAAAGTATATTTTTCTATATACAATTATAATTTTTTAATAAAAAAAAATAATAATAAAATAAAAATTCAAAAAAAAAAAAAAAAAAGTTTAAAGTTGAAATAGCTTGTAAAAAAAAGGGAAAACTGATTGGTAGCAATAAAGTTGAACTAGAAATGTAATAGATTAGTTAGAACACAAGACATCCTATTCTTGCTATTCAATTTAAAGTAATTCCAAATAGAGTATATTGTTCCTAGTCATAATTTGCATTATATTTACATATCATATATATTTACATATTTCCCAATATAGAGAATGACAAGAAATGCTCATTTGACATATTACCTATGTACATACAATATATGTACACACATACATAGGGGGTCGGTAGAAGGATGGTCTAAACTCTTGGTTTACGACTGCTATGACCCGGGTTTGATTCCCGAATTGGGCACTTTTTTCTGATAAAAAAAAAAATGCTCCAATGACCCCCCAATTCTTGCAAAAGTCCACCCCACCAGCGAATTCAAGTAACCAAACGGGTTTTGGCACATTTGTAAGTGCAAAGTCGAACTGCTTTTCACATGTGTAGACATGTGGTGCACTTACAATAAAAGCAGTTGCCAACTTCTACCCACCATGATTATCATGGTCTGTACCACGTGTACTAGGGATAAGCAAAAAAAAAAAAACATACGTACATACATTTCAGCGCAAAGTCCCCCATCCGGCCCAGGCACCAATAAAAGTAAAAGTACATTCAGTAATGAATCAAATTTATGCACAAAGTTAACTGGCCGCAATGCACTTTATTTCTAAAGAAATTAAAGATTAGAATCTAAAGGTAACAAGACAATCTCCAAATTATTTGTGACGTTTTGTTACAAGCATTGTTATAGAAAATTGTAAAGCATTGTTACAATCATCAGACAAAAGTATTAAATGTTTTTAGCACTCTGATGATGGTAACTGTTGCCAAAACATTACAAGCATTTCAATAATTTGGAGATTTGGTTTTATTACCTTTTGCTTCTAATCTATAACCCAAATTGTAGATACAAGAAAATAAGACCTAATGTGTGTGACATTTTGGTAACAGCAAAAGAATAAATGAGAAAAAAATATCACAGCATGTTCTTAAATAGTACTGTATAGTGTGATATTTTTTTCTCATTTATTCTTTTGTTTGATGATGGTAACAACGCTGTTAATGAAATGTCATACACTATTAATTTATTTGGATATGGTCTTATTATCTTGTATCTATAGTTTATAATCCAAATTGTGCTTTATCATATATTCCTGATTGTCATCATATAAAAGAGTATAGTTGAGTCTTTTCTTTAAAGTGAGTCATTTCTCCATAAGACACCTCTCTAAGAGAACCATTCAACTTTTGGCCCTGCCATTTTGTTTCTGAACTGGAGAATGCTGGAGCTCTCGCTCATATTCCCGCAGCTGTTGCATGAAGGTGGGGTTTGGTCGGGCTACGGGCCTCACTGATCTCACAGAGGCTATGGCATTGTCCAGGGATACACCTGTGCGAGCCATGAGGTAGGCTATCACTACGGCAGGGGCCCGTGAGATACCAGCATTGCAGTGGACCAACACTGCTCCTACGGCTCTGCCAGAATCTATGAAGTCCAGACATCCACCCAAGTAGAAACGGAGTTTTCCTGAAGTATCATCCAGCAGTGGCACGTTCTTGTACACTATTCTGTTTTCAAAGAGATTAGGGGAGTCTGGGACTAAGTTGAGAATATGGGTGATGCCAAGGTCCCGTAGGATGGTCTCTTCATAGGCCACATCTTGGGAGCCTGCAGCAAGTTCTGGTTACACAACTTGTAAACAAATATATATTGATGCAAGGTTCAACTTCTAAAAGAAAACTACACTTCTTCTTCTTTATCTCCACTCATTCATATTAGAGTATCAAGCAATGTGTAAAGTATTAGAACCATCATGATTTGGTGAAGTAGAATGTGTCTGCCTTTGTCATCTTCTTCTTTCTTATCTTCACTCAATCATATTAGAGTATCAAGCCTGTAAAGCATGAGAACCATCATGATTGGGTGAAGTAGAATGTGTCTGTCTTTGTCATCTTCTTTCTTATCTCCTCTCAATCATATTAGAGTATCAAGCTTGTAGAGCTTGTTGATGGTGACTGCTGGAGATGAGTAGATAGAATTGTTGCCTTTGTCATTAAGACTGGGAGCACTACTCCCAATAGCAGGCCAACTTAGCTCCAATATAAAATGGCCCGCCTCTGACACGAAGAACAGACACAATGTGCAGCCACTGATCATCCTGTATCTCTGGATCAGGAACCCTCACAAGGTATTATCAGCCGGGCCAGCTGAGCCCAGGTTTTTTAACGAGCTTGTAACTGCTTCCCCTCCTCCTTTTTCATCCAGGCTTGGTACCAGCAAAGACTAAAATTAACTTGTAATGAATCATAAATTTAAAAAATATATAGAACAGTAGAAAATGATAAGTAGAGGGAAATATGCAATATTTATACAAGATGTAAACAAGCTAATGTGAAGCAAGTATCATATTTTATATTTTCAAATGTAGTATAGAAATAAAAGTAATTGGGGCTCTATGAAAAAAATTATGAAGTTTAAGAAAAAAAGGCATCTAATGATTATGCAATGGGAGAGAGCTTTTGGTTCACTATAGCCACAGACAGCCATACATACAGGAAAAGGCAGCCTCTTAATAGTGGTCACTTTATTTTAATTCCCCTAATTGACCCATTTCCTTACATTAATACTGAATAATAAAAGAAATAATTTGATGATAGGTTCTTCTTATCATTAGCATACATGTACCTCTATGTCTAATTTAAAAATCATGACTGTATTAACTAATCGTTGATTTTTAATGATTCCACAATTGGCCAAATACCTATTCTTGATTAATCAAGAAAATCTAACCACGTACACGTTTCAGGTTGTTGCTCCTCATCAGTGTGGTGCAAGCTGTACCTCAATGACCAAAATATTTTGGCTAATTCTGGAATAATTACAAATCAACAATTAGCTGATATTTATTCTGACAGATGCCACAAGCCATCAGAAACTTTTAGTTGCACGATCATGCACGATTTATCCACCTGATCCCAGCACAATTTCACTTTTATACTTGTGTAGAAATGTAGGATAGTCGGTTCACAAAACACTGAGCGAGATTCGGTAGAAGAATTCGCTGTGATGATTCTTTGTGGGCTGTTGCAAGGATTTAAATAAGATCACTAAATAGCAGAAAGGAGGGGGTAAAAATCTCCTTCTAACTAACTTTATTTAATACATATTAAGAGGACAGAGGAAAACACGCGACTGGTGGGTAGCAAAACCAGCCGTGTTCTAAATGTTTATGTTGGCGGCTGGCACCGTCGGCATGTTTATAGTCGACACTTGAGCTGTCTGGGCTGCCTGGGCTGCGTCCAGAATAAAGGATCTCCACCATTCCACACACACTCCCACCTGTTTTTATCTAGGCACACAGAAAAACACAAATAATCGTCCAATCGGTTGGGTTTACAAATGGTTCTTCCCGATCTAGTCTGTATTTTTGCAGTTTTCTCTTTATCGTTCAGCAAACGCGAAGAAGCTGCTGTTGATGATATTTCCAAGGGATATATTTTCTGAATAGGTCTTAGCAAGGTTCCTACTGCGGTTTTCACCTTCACTAATCTATTCACTCCATCTCTTCCAAATAATATCTCCTCGATCACTGCTAATGGCCAGAAGTTACGCTTTTTATTGTCCATACCAACTAGGACAACATCCCCAGCCTGGAGTTTTGGATTGTAAATGCGTCTGTTTCTCTGGACCAGGAGGGACAAATATTCCTTCCTGAATCGTGATTTCAACTCCTCCCTCAGCTTGCTCAAATAGCGCAGTTTCTGTGTTGTTGGATTAGATCCCATATTCTGGCACTCGGGAAACTCGACATCTGTCTGTTCTTGTAGAAACATGGAAGGTGATATAGTCACAAGATCATTCGGATCGTCGCTGACATAAGTCATGGGCCTTCCATTCATCACTGCCTCTGCATGACACAGCAGGGTCATCAATTGTTGATATGTTAATGTTGATGTTCCAAGCATTCTTTTTAGTATGTCTTTGAGGGAACGAATCAATCTCTCCCACCATCCACCCCACCAGGCAGCAGTGGGCGGGATGAATTTCCATTCAATACGTTTCACTTTCCCGTCGTTAGAAACGCGTTCCCAGTCAATCTTTTTAAAGAAGTTATTGGCTCCTACAAAATTTGTTCCGTTGTCGCTGAAGATGGTGGATGGACGTCCTCGTCTCTTGATGAATCTCTCCAGGGCCATTAGGAAATCTTCTGTGCTGAGAGATATTACCAGTTCCAAATGTACACAGCGGTACACAGCACAGGTGAAGAGAACAACCCAGGTCTTGGTCTGATCTTTCAGATAGAGCGGGCCCGCCAGATCAATCCCTACCACCTCGAATACCTTGGCGTTATGTACTCGAGTGGCAGGTAATGGAGCGTCTTCCACCACAACGGGTTTAGCGGAGAAGCGGCGACATGTGACACATCTTCTCACTATTTTTTTAATGGTCTGTCTCGCTTTTACTATCCAATATTTTTCCCGAAGTTTGTTCATCAAAAATTGTACACCAGCGTGGCAATTCTCAACGTGTGAATCACATATCATTTGTTCAATCAACGGATGAGTCCCATGTAATAGTACTGGCAAACGGAAGCCATATTCGTCGCTGCTGTAAATCAATTTTGTTTTCACACGCAGGATTCCTTCTACTTCACATACCTTCAGACCAGGTATAGAGTGGCTAGGGAAACACTCGGCCTGAACTAATTTCAAAAGCGCCAGCTCCGCTTCATCGATCTCCTTCACAGAAAGTTCGCCCTTTACTTTCGTTGAAGATCGGAGGTTGTTGATGAACCTTCTAATCCACGCCATCATCCGCACATTTTTTATGAACGAGGAGAAATATTTCATGTACCAATGATCGGTACTCTTAACTGTTGTCACAACAGCAATTTTCTTTCTTTCCGCACAGATTTCTTCTTCATTCAGGTCTTTATACCTGGAAGGCCAAAATTCTTCGGAGAGTTTTAACCAGGAAGGGCCCTCCCACCATCTAGACTGTATCAGTCGGGAGAGGCTGCATCCTCTGGAGGGTAAATCAGCTGGATTGCACTCGCTAGGAACATATCTCCAATTTCCAGGATCACTAAGTCTGCATATCTCCTTCACGCGATTCCCGACAAAGGTACCCCACTGATCATCGCGCTTTATCCAAGCGAGGGCTGTTGTGGCATCAGACCAGAATACATTTTTGATATCTTTTAACTCTAGAGCTTCAAAGATCATCTTGTTTAATCGTGCTCCTACAACACAGGCTAAAAGTTCAAGTCGTGGTATCGTAGGTCTCTTGAGAGGAGCGACTCGAGACTTAGCCGCCATCATATGCACTTCAACTTTGTCACCAACCCGAGTCCGAAGGAAGACCACAGCAGCATAAGCTTCACTACTAGCATCAACAAACGTGTGTATCTGCCAGTCCTTCTGCGGTACCATCAATGGATTGAAATTCCTAGGAATTGCCATGCCTTTGTGCAGCTGAAGGTCGTCGAACCATAGGCTTAGTTCATCCTTGTAGTGACGGTCCAATTCATCGTCCCATGCCAACTTTAGAGTCCAAGCTTTTTGCAATAGAATTTTAGGCTTTATTAATATTGGACTCAGAAATCCAATAGGGTCATATCTCTGAGCTAAGCAGGACAGGATACTCCTTTTGGTTATCTTGGGGGGTATGGCTACGGGAATTTCACATGACAAACAATCATCCCTTTTATCCCAACATACACCAAGCACTTTAGATATCTCTGCTCTTTCAAAGGGGTAAGTATCGGTGGCCACGTCCAGGCTATGCTCCCAACGGCTTAGCTCCAACCTAGCATTATCCATGATGGACGTTGCGGTCAATTTGAGATCTTGTAACTCTTCAAAAGAGTTCACGCTTGTGACTAAATTGTCCACATAAAAGGATTTCTGCAACCTCTGAGCTAACGGTTTATGTTCAGGTCGAACATTAGACAGGTGGTATTCTATTACCGCCCCCAAAATGAAAGGACTACAGTTAACGCCGAAAACGACACGTCTATGTCGGAATACTTCTGTCTTTTCTCCATTTTGGGAATACCACAGAAAACGCAGGTAATCTCTGTCCCTTTCATTTACCTCAATCTGAAGAAACGCTTTCTTAATGTCTGCCACGACACCAAACTTGCCATTTCTAAACCTTAGCATAAGGTTGGGAATCATCTCTATGAGGTTAGGTCCCTTTTCAAGACAGTCATTTAAAGATGGGGATCTATAGACCTTGCTAGAAGCATCAAAGACAGGCCTGATAGGCGTAGTCCCACTGGAGAGTTTCACCACAGGACGATGAGGCAGGTAGAAGGCCTCAGCGTCGTGTTGTTCAGCTGGGACTTTCTCACAATTATCCCATCATCCAACCAGCCTCGGAAAATATCATCATAGTCCTCATAAAGATTCAAAGAGATTAATTTCTTAGTCGTCTGTTCTAATCTCTTCATAGCAACCTCCCTGTTGTCCGCGATTTTAGCTTTCTCTACAGTCCACGGGAGGGAAACAACATATCTTCCAGAGACAGAATGTTGGACTGTTTTTAGAAAATGTCGACGCGCCAGTGCGTCTCTCTGATCTCTCTGTTTAACCTCAATAGGATCCATAATGCCAAGAACATCGAGATTCCACAGATTGGTTATACTGCTCTCCGAAATTGTCATCGTTGTGACATGATGAGCGAGTGAAACGTCACTACCTGGCTGACATTCTCCCATTAAAGTCCATCCGAAACGCGTCTGCGACGCAGTCAAGCCATTTGACAACACACAAGATTTCATCATGAAAATAGATCCCAATACATCGCATCCTAGAAGAATTTCAATTTCCATGTCATCCTTTCCAATATCAGGAACCCAGATTTTGCGGGCTTTGAGTTCTTTCAACCATGGCCCGCGGCTCAATCTTGGTAGGCTACCACAGATTTTTTGTTGGTCAAGAAGCTTCGCAACCATCTTAAAATTCCCCGATGCATGACCCAAATTGACTCTGTATTCTTGGTGGACACGTTCACTAGTATGACCTCCAAACACCACATGTTTAAGTGATTCCTGGCCAATGGGAGATAGTCCGAGATCCTGGGCAGTTTTAGACAAAATATAGGATCGTTGGGAACCTGTGTCAAGGAGGGCACGCACTACTTCGTCGAAGTCGCACCTTCGACTTTAATCTTCAGAGTCTGTAGCAAAATCAGAGACGAAGCGCTAAGACCGGAGAATGAAACTCCGTTTTCAACTGTAGGAGAAGCGTCACAGTCTTTCACCTGTTCCTTGTCTTCATCCGCTGACTCTCGTCCAGGAGCATTAAGAGGGCATAAAATATCAAGATGCTTCTTCTTACATCGAATACATTCAGTTATGCGCCTTCTACAATTAGAAGAGATATGACCTGGTAGGAGGCAGGAGAAACAACATTTAGCGTTTTTAATACGCTCTCTTCTTTCTTTAATGCTCATTCTGCGCGCAGCAAGACATTCTGTGCTTTTATGATCTTTATTACAAAAGATGCAATTCTGGGCACGTCCAGCAAATAGTCCAGAGGCCGTAGGTATCTTAGCAGGATGTGATTGTCTGCCCATGTTTCTATCCTGTTTCAGAGATCTAAGTCCAAACTTGGATCCAGCTAAGGCTCTGTCTTGTTCTGCTGCAGCTTCCTTTTGGAGAAACTCCATAACTAAGTCAACTCTAGTTTGAGTCGAATCATCAGCATCAATCTTGACATCATGGAGGGGGCTTCTTTGCCAAGCCTTCATGAGTTCCTCTGAGAGACATGCCTCAATCATTGGAAATATAAATACAGACATCTGTCTGGCCTCAATCTTTAAGGATTCCAATGCTCTCAAATGAGTCACCAACTCATCATAAAACGAAGTCACCTTCAACTGTTGTCTGGAGGAGCAATCGAGCATAAGGCGAATAAGGTCCCTGACATAGACTTGTTGCAACAGTTCAGGCCTTCCAAATCTTTCTGTCAAAGTTTCTATAACTTTGGGGTAATTCTCGGCAGTCAGAGGGTAACTATCAACCAGTTTACTAGCTCTGGTTCCCGGCGACATAGACTGTACAAGATATTGAAACTTGTCGCTGTCTTCTAAAGTAGGATCGACATGTATCTTGTTGAACTGTGCCCACCATCCCAACCAATCTTTTATTTCTCCTGTAAACTTCTTTAATTCTATCTTGGGTAGTTTTACAGTTCTATGGTGTGAGCTAGAAGCGAAGCTCACTTCACTGGTCGTGGGACTGGATGCAGTGATCCTGGGTTCAACAAGAGCGAGACATTTTTTATATATCCTCTTATATCTCTGGGTATATTGCAAGGCTTCCTCATCGTCTTGCTCTAGTTCCTCTTCGCTAACGTCTGAAGTTAGCATGAAGTCTCTTATCTTGCCTTGGATCACAAGAAGCTCACTGTTAGTTTCTTCAATGATCTCTCTATTATATTCAATGTCCTCTACTGGTATCGGTGGAGCACCTGACAGAAGCTCTTCTGTCGTCTTCAAGCTGCGAGTTAGTCGCTTTCTAAGTACATTTCTATGTCTTTTTAAAATTTCCATTTTTCAAAAAAACACCATAAACAGAGGGTAAAACAAAAGGTACTTATCTTAAGTCTTGAACTTGTACTCCGCCGTTAATCCACTTGATCTTGCCTTGTCAGAAGCCCACCCGCGGGGACGCCACTTTGTGTAGAAATGTAGGATAGTCGGTTCACAAAACACTGAGCGAGATTCGGTAGAAGAATTCGCTGTGATGATTCTTTGTGGGCTGTTGCAAGGATTTAAATAAGATCACTAAATAGCAGAAAGGAGGGGGTAAAAATCTCCTTCTAACTAACTTTATTTAATACATATTAAGAGGACAGAGGAAAACACGCGACTGGTGGGTAGCAAAACCAGCCGTGTTCTAAATGTTTATGTTGGCGGCTGGCACCGTCGGCATGTTTATAGTCGACACTTGAGCTGTCTGGGCTGCCTGGGCTGCGTCCAGAATAAAGGATCTCCACCATTCCACACAATACTATTTTTTATATATGCAGTTTATTTAGTAAACTAACTCCGCCTTTGCCGGTCCCAAGCCCGGGTGAAAAAGGAGGAGGGGGAGCAGTAACAAGCTCACTAAAAAACCTGGGCTCAGCTGGCCCGGCTGATAGTACCCTGTAAGGACTCCTAATCCAGGGATACAGGATGAGCAGCGTTTGTACTCCATTTTAGGAGCAGCTGCACATGGCGTCTGTTCCTCATGTCAGAGACGGCCATTTCTTTTGGAGCTAATTCGGCCTGCCACTGAGTAGTGCTCCCAGTCTTAATGACAAAGGCAGGCGCATTCTACTTCACCCAGTCATGATGGTTGTCAACTTTACAAGCTTGATACCGTAATATGATTGAGTAGAGATAAGAAAGAAGAAGAAGAAGATTTAGTAAACTTGAGTTGTCTATACATGATAAAAAAGAAGAATGTATGGGTGAGATGAAAGGAGCTAAATTTATCGTTGACAATTGTCTCACTTTTTATCAACATGTGATAAGCAGATAGAGATATACCTTGAGCAACCAACTTTCTAGAAACCTCTAGATAATCGCAAGTTAAACTCAAAACCAATACCTAAATAATCCTAGAAGAGTAGCATCATTGTCTATACATTAGCAGGCAGTTGTTGACTACCCACCATGATTTTCATGGTTTGTACCATGTGCACTTGAAATATGTTTAAAAAAAGAAAGGACCTTTCCTACCAATCATGCACCTATATATATATATATATTTTTTTTTTGCCTATCCCTAGTACACGTGGTACCGGCAATGATAATCATGATGGGTAGAAGTAGGCACCGCTTTTTTTTTTTCTGTAAGTGCACCACATGTCTACATATGTGAAAAGCAGTTTGACTTTGCACTTAAAAATGTGCCAGAGCTGTTTGGTTACTTCCCCTTGCTGGTGGGGTTGGACTTTTGCAAGAATTGGGGGCCATTGGAGCATTTTTTTTTATCAGAAAAAAAGTACCTAATGCGGGAATCGAACCCGGGTTGTAGCAGTCGTAAACCAAAGGTTTAGACCATCCTTTCACCAAACCCCTATCATCATGCAACTGTACATAACAAGAATGTGAAAAATCCTAAAACACACCAACACATGGGCAATTTCTCAGTAGCCAATCACATGCTTTGGCACAGAAACTAAACCTCTTAGCATTTATTTTCCTGGTTCAGTCGTCATAATAGGTTTGTCTGGGTGGAATAAACCTTTGAGACTATCTGTAAATCTGCTCTTACCAGTTATTTCCTTTTATATAGAAATACAAGGTAATAAGTCCAAATCTAAATAAATAGTGCGTAATGTGTCGGTAACAACACTGTTACAGAAATGTCACACACTATTTATTTATTTGGTCTTATTACCTTGTATTTCTAATCTATAATCCAAATTGTGCCTTATCATTCCTTTCTTCTTCTTCTTTCTTATCTCCTCAATCATATTAGGGTATCAAGTTGTGACTCTTGATGGTGTCTGTTTGACAACCATCATGACTGGGTGAAGTAGAATGTGTCTGCCTTTGTCATTAAGACTGGGAGCACTATTCAGTGACAGGCCGACTTAGCTCTAAAAGAAATAGCCGCCTCTGACATGAGGAACAGACGCCATGTGCAGCTGCTCCTAACATGGAGTACAAACGCTGCTCATCCTGTATCCCTGGATTAGAAGCTCTTACAGGGTACTATCAGCCGGGCCAGATGAGCCCAGGTTTTTTAGCGAGCTTGTTACTGCTCCCCCTCCTCCTTTTTCATCCGGGCTTGGGACCGGCAAAGGCGGTTTCCTTTCATTTAATTGAACAAAAAAAAAAAAAACGATTTGATAAAAAAAGGTAGGTTGGCATCTAAAAAATGACATTTCTACAATACACAATTATCTGTCAACACAGTTTTAAAAGATTGAAAGTTAGTCAATCAGATGTCATCAGTTCTTAAACACCAAACCTTCAGTCAAATAACTTCTATTTTAAGCAAAGAATAACAAGACCAAGTCATAAACAGCAAATAATGTTTAGGTAGCAACCAGTTCTTAAACACAACCTTCAATCCAACTTCTTATATTTTAAACAATGGACTACAAAACCAAATCAAGGACAGCAATGTTCATGGCAATAGTATTTCTAACCATCAGAAAAGAGAAATTAAAGAACTCTATCTAGTCTGGTGTTCACAATGTTGTTGCTATCTTCAGTTTGTCTGCACCAGAGCAGGTCCTGGTCTCCAGTGGTATCATATTTTCTTTATTTCTTCCCATCAGAATAATTATTAGTACTTCTCCCTACCATCCTCCATTCACATTTTATCTTCCATAATTCAATCCATTTCCTCTTGATGTATGTTCCATCAAACCTTTTTATTTTTTCTGATACCCTTGAACAGTCCCAATCTTCTAAAGACTTCTTTACTTAATAATTCATTCTTGATCCTAAACACAAGGTGTTAAGACCAAATCCAAATAAATAAATAAATAGTGTGCGACGTTTTGGTAACAGCGTTGTTACCATCTTCAGACAAAAGATGGTAACAACGCTGTTACCGAAACGTCACACACTATTTATTTATTTGTATTTGGTCTTATTACCTTGTGTTTATAATCTATAATCCAAATTGTGCCTTATCAATTCTTGATCCTGTTAACTCATCTTCCCCTTTTCTTCCAAATATCATGTATAGTTTACTTATGTCCCTCCCAAAATCCTATCCTACAGCCTCAAAGTGGCAGGAGGGTGTAAACAGGTAGCACAGGACGTCGGGAGTTTAACCCCTGGTAGAGTCACCCTGTACCTGGCTAATGTAGGGAGGTATAAATAGTCTGTTCTCCATAGGAGCGGCTACACTCCATGTCAGGAGACCAAAAGAAGCAAAGTCACACTGAGTGGTACTTCCAGGTCTTCAGACCAACAGCTTCTCCATGATGTCTACAGGACTATAATAGAAAAGCTGAGACAATGGGAACTAATGGAAATCGTTTAAACGACTTTAGGAATAAGCAACAACAATAACAACACAACTTAAAGTGTGTATTTTTGAACTTATTTCAAATACACCATAATCAAAGTGTGTAAGTATACTGTAAGTTCATCATATGTTTACACATGGAGAAATTAGTTTAGCATTTACAAGGTGCCAGAGCCCTGTGTATTTATTTGCACTCATTGGTTGGGTTGGAAAATTGTGCATGAATTGGGATGATTGAAGAAAAAAAAAGTTCTCTATACAGGATTCAATTCCAGGTTATAGTTGATGGTTTGTACCACTTCACCACAAGCCTCTCTTATTATTGTTAAGCATCCAAGAAATGTAAATAACCAGAGTTTCTCAAAGTTGTCATCCTTCTTCAGTAAATACATAGACAAACTTATTTGGCCAAACATTCTTTAAGGAATATATTTAAAATAATTTCCTATTTGAGAAAACATCAACACACACAAAAAAGAAACAAATACAGTGAGATACAGTAGAGTCTCCGATGAAAGACCACCCAAAAAAACACAGCAAACCCAGACTCTCAATGGGGTTTTTATGGTCTATCATGAGAGACTAAAATAGATTTTTAGTTGTTGCTGGTTGCTTATAGGAGATTCGCTATAGTAGTGAAACGGGGGAAATTTGTTACGTGCCTCACAAGGTGGTCGCTCATGAGAGATGGTTGCTCATGAGAGACTCTATTGCATCTTTATAAGAGCAACTTGGTCATAAAATCATAATTCTAGGGCCCCAATTATGTATATTTTAACCATGGTGCTAGCAACAAGTGTTATAGCAAGGTTCGACTGTATAGATTTGCTTATCTACCTAATTATTAACCTGAAAATTAACCTAAGTTTGAAACCTGTGAGTTTTGGCTTTTAGAGCAAGAATTTCTATATGTAAGCAAAAATACGAGAATCACGGGACGAGTGTCTTTTGTACGAAGATTTATTTTAAATCGCTCAAGCTTTCGGGCTGACCGGCCCTTCTACAGGAGACAAGTGAACATATGGCACATCGGGTACTATATAGTGATGGGACTATTTACATATTCAAAAATTTTTTTTTAATTTTAAAAACTTTTTATAGGGATTTTGCATATCCAAGCAATGTGTGTGTGTGTGTCGGGAGGAATAATTAGCATAATAGTAAATTATGGACAGAAGAAATTGACATGTATGATAATAGATATTGAATATAGTAGAGCCTGTAATATCTTCTACTGTCTATGAGAGAGGAGGGGGGGGGGGGGGGGGGGGGGGATCCGCACAGATGGAGGATACAAGGCTATGGGAACAGGGATTGGTAGGATTCAGGGAGGTCTATATGTCTATTGATGGCATGGAAGCCCTGGGAAACGAGAGCTTCCAAGGTGAGGCGCTGCTGCTTGTTGTATATGCAGCTATAGTGCACAGATGGATTGGCCAGGTCGAAAGAGTGGATGGTGGTTCGGATATGTTGGTATATAGCTGATTTCTCATCTTGTCTGGAGATGTTTTTTCTGTGTTCCTCGAGTCTTGTCCCTACGCTCCTGCCCGTCTCACCAACGTAGACAACATCGCAGTCAGCGCAGGGAATGGAGTAGACACAGCCAGACAAGAGAGATGGGTCATATGGGCTATTGCTTTTCGTATCTGGGTTCCTAATGAGGGAGCTGATGTTAGGAGAGTTGGAGTACAGGGTCCTGACTCCAAACTTGCTTAGGGCTCGGGCTATGGAGGAGCTAGTGGGGGAATATGGGAGGACACATATGGATTTATATACGGGGTTGGAAGCGGTGTGGTTGGGGTTGTGGAAATGGCGTAATATGAAAGACTTCGGGTATTGGAATTTTATGAGATTGGCTATGACTCTATTGGTTTCCATGGTTTTGAAATCAGAGGTGGAACAGTGGGTGTGAACTCGTTTAGATAGGGTTTTGACGGTGTTGATTTTGTGACTTAGGGGGCAGAAGGAGTTGAAGTGAATATAATTGGGTCTGAACGAGTTCTTGTAATGTACTGTGGAGTGGTATCTGGTTGGGGTCCGGATGATTAGGAAATCTAAGAATGGGAGGGCGTTGTAGGTTTCGGTTTCATGGGTGAAGGAAAGGTCAGGATGGTAACTAATGAGTTTAGAGAGGATATTTTCAACCTGGCTTTTTGTGCATATGCAGAACACATCATCTATGTATCTACGCCAAAGGCGGATATCGGATGGAAAATCTGAGGTGATCTGCATATCTATAGACCGCATAACAATCTCAGCAGCAGCTGAGGAAAGAGGGTTCCCCATTGGGGACCCTTTTATCTGTAGAAAAAACTGGGAGTTGAAGGAGCAGACTGAGGATTGTAAACAGAGATAGGTGAGTTCTATAATTTTGGATGAGGTATGGCAATCGACATGGGAATCAACTAGAAAGGACCTGAGGGAGTCTATAATTAAATCATGGGGAAGGCTAGGGTATAAGGATATTACATCAAATGAAACCATGACAAGGTTCGGACAAGGAGGGGTACCATGCACATCATTAATGAAAGTACTGGTGGAGGTGATGGAAGTAAGGGAAGGAGTACCTTTCAGGAGGACGATGTCCTCCCGACATTGCTTGGATATGCAAAATCCCTATAAAAAGTTTTTAAAAATTAAAAAAAAAAAAAATTTTTGAATATGTAAATAGTCCCATCACTATATAGTACCCGATGTGCCATATGTTCACTTGTCTCCTGTAGAAGGGCCGGTCAGCCCAAAAGCTTGAGCGATTTAAAATAAATCTTCGTACAAAAGACACTCGTCCCGTGATTCTCGTATTTTTGCTTACTTTATTGAATGGGATTCCAGTACTTATAGTTCTATACCAAGTTATGAACCCGCCTTCCATTAACATCGACCACTACTTGATTGTCTTCCGCCGCAAGTCCCTGAAGCTTGCCACATGGAGATGCCATCTCGACTTCAACAAACGTTGCGTGGCCTTGGATTTCATTCCCCCGTCCTTGAGAGTAAAAGACCCAGTTGGCAACTCACATTCACAGAGAGCTATATCCGATCTACAGAAACGCCTCCTCCACGCCAGAATACAGGGATGCCACTCCAATATACGCTTTCTGTCCAAAACCCTCAAACAGCTCGCATGCATCATCTCCCAGGCAATCCCCCCTAACCAGTTGACCCACATCATATCCAATATAACCGCAGAAGTTAAGCGTCTACAGAAAAATATAAGAATCCGACACGATAAAAAACGCCGCTACTGGTCAGTTAAATTTCGTCTACAACTCCATGACACCGACCATTCCTCCAATCTCGTTAACCTCTCCTCAACGGTTCTCACTCCCCAGGAAACTACCCTTCTAAGCAAAGGCCTCAAGTTTAGACCTGTCTCTAGGCCAGATCCCCTAAAAATCATCAGTGCTGTTGAAGCTGGCATCCGCAACCTTAATAATTCAGACAAATATAAAATACGCCACACAGTCTCTAACATACTGAGCCTCCCGTTCGCCCAACCCCGTGCCTCCCCACTTGAATTCGATATCGTCTGAAAATTACGGCAGGAAAACCATTTAGCCATCATGCAATCAGATAAAGGTTCACAAACGGTCATCATGAATACTAAAGATTATAAAGAAAAATTACAGGTTGTTCTCGCCGACATCTCCACTTTCAAACCCATCTCTGCCCAAAACAGATCCACCATATACTCCTCCGTCCGAAAAGAACTCAACCGTCTGAAAAGAAACCAGATCATTTCACCAGAAGAACACAAGTCCTTTCTCCCTGATACCGCTACCGAATCCTATATATATGGCCTGCCCAAGCTCCACAAGCCCGGAATTCCGTTAAGACCAACCGTGGCCCACTTCCTATCCCCCATGGCTCCAGTCTCCAAGTTCATTTCGTCGTTCCTCTCGTCCCTCCTGAAAGGTACTCCTTCCCTTACTTCCATCACCTCCACCAGTACTTTCATTAATGATGTGCATGGTACCCCTCCTTGTCCGAACCTCGTCATGGTTTCATTTGATGTAATATCCTTATACCCTAGCCTTCCCCATGATTTAATTATAGACTCCCTCAGGTCCTTTCTAGTTGATTCCCATGTCGATTGCCATACCTCATCCAAAATTATAGAACTCACCCATCTCTGTTTACAATCCTCAGTCTGCTCCTTCAACTCCCAGTTTTTTCTACAGATAAAAGGGTCCCCAATGGGGAACCCTCTTTCCTCAGCTGCTGCTGAGATTGTTATGGCGGTCTATAGATATGCAGATCACCTCAGATTTTCCATCCGATATCCGCCTTTGGCGTAGATACATAGATGATGTGTTCTGCATATGCACAAAAAGCCAGGTTGAAAATATCCTCTCTAAACTCATTAGTTACCATCCTGACCTTTCCTTCACCCATGAAACCGAAACCTACAACGCCCTCCCATTCTTAGATTTCCTAATCATCCGGACCCCAACCAGATACCACTCCACAGTACATTACAAGAACTCGTTCAGACCCAATTATATTCCCTTCAACTCCTTCTGCCCCCTAAGTCACAAAATCAACACCGTCAAAACCCTATCTAAACGAGTTCACACCAACTGTTCCACCTCTGATTTCAAAACCATGGAAACCAATAGAGTCATAGCCAATCTCATAAAATTCCAATACCCGAAGTCTTTCATATTACGCCATTTCCACAACCCCAACCACACCGCTTCCAACCCCGTATATAAATCCATATGTGTCCTCCCATATTCCCCCACTAGCTCCTCCATAGCCCGAGCCCTAAGCAAGTTTGGAGTCAGGACCCTGTACTCCAACTCTCCTAACATCAGCTCCCTCATTAGGAACCCAGATACGAAAAGCAATAGCCCATATAACCCATCTCTCTTGTCTGGCTGTGTCTACTCCATTCCCTGCGCTGACTGCGATGTTGTCTACGTTGGTGAGACGGGCAGGAGCGTAGGGACAAGACTCGAGGAACACAGAAAAAACATCTCCAGACAAGATGAGAAATCAGCTATATACCAACATATCCGAACCACCAACCACTCTTTCGACCTGGCCAATCCATCTGTGCACTATAGCCGCATATACAACAAGCAGCAGCGCCTCACCTTGGAAGCTCTCGTTTCCCAGGGCTTCCATGCCATCAATAGACATATAGACCTCCCTGAATCTTACCAATCCCTGTTCCCATAGCCTTGTATCCTCCATCTGTGCGGATCCCCCCCCCCCCCCCCCTCCTCTCTCATAGACAGTAGAAGATATTACAGGCTCTACTATATTCAATATCTATTATCATACATGTCAATTTCTTCTGTCCATAATTTACTATTATGCTAATTATTCCTCCCGACACACACACACACACATTGCTTGGATATGCAAAATCCCTATAAAAAGTTTTTAAAAATTAAAAAAAAAAATTTTTGAATATGTAAATAGTCCCATCACTATATAGTACCCGATGTGCCATATGTTCACTTGTCTCCTGTAGAAGGGCCGGTCAGCCCGAAAGCTTGAGCGGTTTAAAATAAATCTTCGTACAAAAGACACTCGTCCCGTGATTCTCGTATTTTTGCTTACTTTATTGAATGGGATTCCAGTACTTATAATTTCTATATGTATTGATTGACAAACTACAGTGAGAGTTAGTTTCACTCAGCAACCTGATCTGTTGAATTGGATTTGTTTATTTATGATTCCAGATGCTTTGGATTATAATAAGGGATATAGCATACCCTTCCCATTATTTTTATCAATGCAGTGTGTGTAAGAGCAGTTCAATATTTATTTTATTTGAAAGAATCATATACATCCTAAACAGTTCAATTTTCCAATAAGACATGGTGTGTTAATGCAGCTAGTTTATATAACATACTCTCTCTCCCTTCTTCCATGTCAATATCTAGGACTAATTAAGACCAACCGTGGGTTAGGAAAAAATTTTCCTCAAGTCTTAATTGATAAAGGCATGTTTATATTGTTGTGTGTCAACAACTACTGGTGCATGTGACTGGAAATTGTTATCTATTGAATTAGAAACTCTATTTTATTAATTGGGTTATATTATCATTTATTTTAGTTATATCAGAAACGGCACCACAGAGATGATGGGTATTATTGTATTTGACCGTTAACCACCGTTTTCACGGAAACATGTTAGAGATAACAAGCCAGTTATATTTTGCCCCTCGATTGCAATACGCCTTGATGAAAAATGATATAACATGTCATGCTACAGCAACAACACCCCCTACAACCGGCTTGACAGAACCCAAGACCCTACGACACCATTGGATCAGCTTCTAGTGACCATGGTCCACCATGATGAATCACTTCCCATAATAAACTGAATCCTATATCTCTGTCTCATCAACATATAGTCAAACAAATTTCCTGAACAACACATCAACTGTGTGTAAATAGAGAATACAGTAATCTACCACAAGTGTTGTTGCCAGTGTCTCAAGGTTAGGATGCAATGACACCCAACACTTCAAAGATAACCACTATCAGTTTGGCACAAAAAGTTATCAAGATGGTGAAATCCCTAATGAAGCAACAACAAACTACGCACATATAGATGGGATATAACTTGTTACATGTAAAAACCTTAAATTGTTCCTTATCATTGTGTATGCCATCTTTAATACAGTTAAACCTGTTTATAGCACCCGATTTTAAATACGTAGTACGATGCGATTTACATTAAAAGTGACCTGTCTATAACACCCCCTCTCTATAGCACCCTATTTTGGTGAGTCCCAAGAGGGGGCGCTATAGACATGTTTAACTCTATGTACTGGGGTCGGTGATCATATCAATTACAAGTAAGACACACATTTCCTTGTTGTTGACATAGAGGCTGTGATACTATATAAGGGCTCATAGAACCAATATTGTGATCAGGGTTGACCTTCTTAGATGAGTTGTGCCAATGAAGGCTATACAAAGCCTATCTGCGCTTGTTGATATCAGTTTTTCCTCACCTAACTGTCAGTTCTGACTAAGGTGCTCATCTTCCCTGGTGTGATAATTGAAGGTTAAGCACAAGGTAACTCTGCCTTTGCCGGTCCCAAGCCTGGATGAAAAAGGAGGAGGGGGAGCAGTAACAAGCTCACTATAAAACCTGGGCTCAGCTGGCCTGACAGATAGTACCCTGTAAGGGCTCCTAATCCAGGGATACAGGATAACCAGCGTTTGTACTCCATGTTAGGAGCAGCTGTACATGGCGTCTGTTCCTCATGTCAGAGACGGCCATTTCTTTTGGAGATAAGTCGGCCTGCCACTGAGTAGTGCTCCCAGTCTCAATGACAAAGACAGATGCATTCTACTTCACCCAGTCATGATGGTTGTCAAAGCTTGATACCCTAATATGATTGAGTGGAGATAAGAAATAAGAATATACACAAGGTAATAAGATATATAATCAAATCCAAATAAATAAATATTATTACCTTAACACCTTTGTTGGATCCTATAGTTAATAAATTCCTTAAATTCAATTTTATGTATGCAAATTATGCCAAAATATCTAAATTCAATTGAACAAATATAAATCTTTAATATGTAAATTTAAAACAGTCAACATGTATGTAAATTTCCAGTTTAGTTAGTTGTCATAGTTACTCTTCCTCTATCACTAGTATTAAAATCTAAATATAATTCATGTATTCTAAAATCAGGTGGTAAAATGCTTCTTATAATGGTTATTGAACATTTTCAAGCCACTATAACCTTGTCTTTATAATCTACTAGCCGAATGACCCGGGCAACGCCCGTGTTTTACCCGATTGAATGTTTTGATTCAAATACTATTTGTTACAATTATAAATTGACACCTTAAATAATTGCATATGTTAGTTAATAACTATAGCCTATGTGCTTTATCTGTCTATGTACGGTTGGCTTCCGTAGGAGTCTCTTACTGGGAAAAAGAAAGAGAGGATTCCATTTGGTTATTATCTAATATATGCATTTATTTAGGGAGCGACCCGCTCCAACACAATAGTTACAAAGACGAAATAGCGAGGGGGGGGGGGGGGGGGGGGGGGGCAAAGGTGGCGTGACCGTAGCCAACCAATAGGAGGGCGCCATTCCAAAAAAAAAGCAAACGGTGACAGAGATGAAAACTGATGACTGATTGATTAGGAGATGAGGAATGACGCTCGTAACTGTATATAGAATAATCCAAGAACAGGCCATCTCAAGCCATTGTGAAGATAGAAAATAATAACAAAATCTACCCCACTTGCCCAAAATGTAGTTTGGTACCTGCAGCTCCAGAACACATTTTGGCTTGCATTAGATGCACTAAACAGGACCTTTGGGAGAGGCCGCTGCTCATCATAAAACAGCTCTAGGAGCATGAACTCATGTATTTCGTGTAATCTTTACACAAGGGGATAAGAAACAACAACAACAACAATAATCCAAATTGTGTCTTAACACAGTGGAACCTTGTTAAAACAGCCTCCTTTTATATAAAAGCAACCCTATAACATTTATTCTAAATACTTCCAAGTTTAAATTGTTACACTGGGGCTATAACAACAACATGTTTATTGCAACAGTCCCAAATGGTGTTGTTATAACAAGGCCCAACTGTATATTTTGAAACTTTTATATCAATCTATTAATCCATTTATTAAGACATTTAGTTTAATATACAAAAGGAGGGTTTTACTATATCCTTTGATTTTCTGCTGTATTCCAAATTATGAAGCTTTAAACATTAGAATCTTCATAATGAACACTCCCACTAACAGATACCTCTATGGAAAGGACAAATTTTCATAATCAAAATAACTATTTTTACCAATACAAGGTAATATCTATAATCCAAATTATGCCTTATCATTTTTACCAATTAGTATCTCTCTGGTGAGAGAATATATCTCTCTAAAGGACATTTTAGCCCTGCAACTAGGTGTCCTTCAGAGAGAGGTTTAACTGTAATTAGTTTTGACTCATTTTCAACACAGTATGAAGTTTCTTGGAAATTTGCCTGTTGAAGGATGTCAAAGCTTGCCAAATTCACAACATCAATAAAAGAAACACGTCGCCATTAACTTTTATTCCTTCTTCAAGATGATGTGAGGCGATTCCTTCTCTTGTAAAATGTCTTAATGAAAATGTTGAAAAATAAGAACAGTATCAACAGAAGAATAGATATCCCAGAGCAATTCTGTCATAATCATAGTCAAGTATAAATAGCCATCATTATGGATATCTCACTCTACCATGTTCAATCTCAATTGTAATCTTTCTTGTTGGAGAGTGAGAGCTTTTTTTTTTTTGCTTATCCCTAGTACACGTGGTACAGGCCATGATAATTATGGTGGGTAGTTAGCGACTGCTTTTTTACTGTAAGCGCACCACATGTCTACCCATGTGAAAGAAGTTTGACTTTGCACTTACAAATGTGCCAGAGCCCCATTTGGTTACTTGTACTTGCTGGTGAGGTTGGACTTTTGCAAGAATCGGGGGGGGGCATTGGAGCATTTAAAATTTTTTTTTTTTTTTAAACAGAAAAAAGTGTCCAATGCGGGAATCGAACCCGGGTCATAGTGGTCGAAAACCAAACGGTTTAACCAGCCTTCCACCGACCCCCGAGTGAGAGCTTGAAAGCTTGCAGTGTTTTATAATAAAGAAACACAAAGCAATAAGACCAAATCCTAATAAATAAATAGTGTGTGGTGTTTCAGTAACAGAGTTGTTACCATCTTCAGACAAAAGTACTGAAGGTGGTAACAATGCTGTTACCGAAACGTCACACACAATTTATTTGAATGTGGTCATATTACTTTGTGTTTATAATCTAGAATTCAAATTGAGCCTTTTATCTGTAATATGGAAACTTATTGCAAAAAGGTTTTCAATCTTTTTCTAAAAGAGTTAAACCTGTCTATAGCGCCCCTCTTGGGACTAACCAAAATAGGGTGCTATAGAGAGGTGGTTCTATAGACAGGTCACTTTTAATGTAAATTGCATCGTACTACGTATTTAAAATCAGGCGCTATTTAGAGGGGGTGCTATAGACAGGCTTAACAGTATTACTTCAATTAATTATATTTGACAGTCTCTATGATTCAACTGAGGGAAAATTCATGGTAATAAGACCAAATCCAAATAAATGAATAAGTTGTGATGTTTTAGTAACAATGCTGTTACCAAAACATCACACCTTTTTCATTTATTTGGATTAGGTCTTATTACTTTGTGTTTAAAATCTAGCATTCAAATTGAGCCTTATTATCTGTAATGAAAAAAACTTATTGAAAAAAGATTTTCAATCTTTTTATAAAAGTTTATCACAGTTTTCTTATTTTCGACAGTCTCTATGATTCAACTGAGGGAGAATTCAAGGTGGAGGTGGTGCTTATATCCATGGTTAAACCAATTCCTGAAGTCCACTCCTCTCCAATTTTGCAATGGTTAACAGCGTTGTTACCGAAATGTCACGCACTATTTGGATTTGGTCTTATTACCTTGTGTTTATAATCCAAATTGTGCCTTATCAGAGGGAGTACCCATACCAGACTTACCGAGGTAGAGTCCAGGCAAGATGGATGCCACCTCCAGGTCAGGTCGGGTATCCACCACAAATCCAGGACACCAGCCTTGTGGTTCTGCCAAGTTACCATCACGGGACTCAGACCACTTGCGGCCTCCCACTGTAGTGACATTGATGCGAGACACCCGGCGCAGCTGCTCTGCATGCCGGAAGTTGACCACATCTGACAGCCAATCCCCCATCTCTGCCACCACAGTCAATCAATCCTACAGACATCATATCGCCACGCTGTAATATTCAAAGAAAAACAGGGTAACGTGGTAAGATTCTTTTAAAAAGAATCTTACCACGTTACCCTGTTTTTCTTTCAATCCTACAGAGTCAATCATCTAAACTCTGTGTAATCATAGGTTGACCTAATAAATCTATATAATAATAATAAATAAATAATTCACTTCCTAACCATGCAACTGAATCTTAATGAAAGAATGCAATCTTGTGTCTAATTTCATACTTTTGTGTATTTTTTTCCATTATATCACTATTAAACTACCTATATAACTAATTATATATACAGTTACGAGCGTCATGCGTTCTTAATCAATTCTTCAGTTTTCATCTCTGTCACCGTTTGCTTTTTTTTGGAATGGCGCTCTCCTATTGGTTGGCTACGCTCACGCCACCTTTGCCCCCCCCCCCCCCCCCATCATGCCCCCCCCCACTCGCTTTTTCGTTTTTGTAACTATTGTGCTGGAGCGGGTCGCTCCTTAAATAAATACATATATTAGTTAATAACTAAATGGAATCCTCTCTTTCTTTTTCCCAGTAAGAGACGCCTATGGAAGCCAACAGTACATAGACAGATAAAGCACATAGGCTATAGTTATTAACTAATATATGCATTTATTTAAGGCGCCAATTTATAATTGTAACAAATGGTATTTGAATAAAAACATTCAATCGGGTAAAACACGGGCGTTGCCCGGGTCATTCGGCTAGTATTCTACAAAAATAAGGTCACCTCTCCTGTCAGAATAGACACCAAAAACTAGGTGCCATCTATGACTGTCTCTGAAAACTAGTGGACTTAGATCAGTGATAAGGCCAAGGCTGGTGTTGTGACTTTGTCACCGACCCAAGTTGGAGAGCATCAATATATGGTTCCCAGTTTTGACATTATTCCAGAATTGGCCAAAATACCCTTTCTTAATTAATCAAGAAAAGCTAACCATGTACGCCTTTTGGACAAAAAAAGCTGGTCTTGGGGGCATCCTGAAAAATCATGAAATAGGTATTTAGAACGGAAGGGCATGCGAACACCAAACAATGTGAAAAATAGTACAAAAGTGAAATTGTACTGGAATAAGGTGGATACATTAAGAAAAAGGAATCTCCTGAAAATGCAACCAAGTTGCTGATGGCTTGCGCCATCTGTCAAAATAAATTTCAACTGATTGTTGATTCCAACATATGACATCAGAAACTTTGAGTTGCAAGATCAGGAGATGCCTTATTCTTAATTTATCCATCTGTTTCTGGTACAATTACACTTTTGTACTATCTTTCAAAAAGTATTTTATGGGGAAAAAAAAAGTTAGCTTCAACATCACAAATTTTTATACAAGTAGACTCAAATACAGTAATTGGAGTTAATATAATCATTTTTTTACACTGATAAGGCTCAATTTTATATATAGATTTCAAACATAAGGTAATAAGACCTAATCCAAATATATAAATAGTGTGTGACATTTTGGTAACAATGTTATTAGTGAAACGTCACACACTATTTGAATTTGGTCTTATTTACCCCTTGTATTTTTTTACTCTACGTATGGAGAAAAACTATCTGATGATTATACAGTGAAAATATCATATCTTTTTCCCTCTCCTAGATACACAAGGTAGGTCATGATAATCATGGTGAGTAATAGCAACTCCCTTGTCTGGCCATATGTCTACACAGGTCGTTTATAGGTATTAGAGTCCCATTTAGTTAATTTCAACAAGAAAATAGGACCTAATCCATAACCTTTTAGGTCCATTGATGTCTATCAAAAATGATAAAGCACAATTTGGATTATAGCTACAAGAAAAAAAAAGATCTAATTCAAATTTGGTTATCCAAAATTGGATTAGGTTTTATTTTCTTGTAGCTATAATCCAAATTGTGCTTTATCATTTTTGATAGACTTCAATGGACCTAAGAATTTTTTCTTCCTATGAGCTGAAGAAAATGAATTCCAAAGTAAATATCAATGTTGATGCTAAGCCATAAAGTGGCTTCCCGACCCCACAGACTAAATCTTTGAAGCGACATTGCTTCCTGCACCCAAAGAGTTAAAAAGTTCAACCTCACCAGTGAGTGCAAGTAACAAAATGATGCTCTGGCACACTTGTAAAGGCAAAATATTTTTTAAAAGAATTCTCAAAGTTCAAATAAAAAGTTAAACAATCAAGCTATGTCATATACAGGGTGTACCAGGTAAATTGGGACTAACTTTGACAGTCCATAAAACAAAAACTACTTGAGATTAAAAACTTGTTTTTTTTTTTCATTACGTAGCCATATTCATGTAAAATGCAACAGTACATGTGTGTGCAGTGTAGTGATGAAGAGTAACCGAGAATTTGAAAATCGAGCTGCCATCATCGTTGCTCTGCGCGCCGGAAGGAGCCCCAAAGAGATAGTGGATTTTCTTAAGTTGCCCAAAACCACTATTTATCGTGTCAAGAAGCAGTTTGATGAGGCCGACAATAACAAAGAGGGGATAGCTACAAGGAAAAAGCACTCGCGTCGATCGGACAGGGTAAGAGGCGAAGAATTTGTCAAAAATGTCAAGGAGAAGATTGATGGAAACCCTGGGAAGAGCATGAGGGCCATAGCCAAGGAAATGGACGTTGGCTCTATGACAATTGTCAGAACTATCCATGAGGACCTTGGTCTCAAGTCTTATGCCCTTCGGAAAGGTCAGTTGCTGACTGAGAATATGAAGAATAACAGAAAAGGAAAGGCTGCTGCCCTCCTCAACAACCTGAAACACGACTCTTTTGGCATGCTAAGGTTCTTCTCTGACGAAAAGAACTTTGACGTGGACCAAAAGGTAATCCCAGGAATGATCGCTGGATCTGTAAAGACCCCTCAGAGATACCTGTCGTGATGCACACGAAATTTCCTGCCTCCGTAATGGTCCTTGGCGTTATCAGCAGTGAAGGTGATGTCATGCCTCCCCATTTCTTTGAGAAGGGCCTTAGGATGAACGCTGACACCTACATCAATGTTCTGGAGACCGTTGTGAAGCCTTGGATGGACATGGTGGCCGCAGGAAGGAAGTATGTCTTCCAACAGGACTCAGCTCCAGCTCATAAGGCAAAAAAGACACAATCGTGGCTGACACTTAACGTCCCTAGTCACTGGGGTCCTGATATTTGGCCCCCTAATTCTCCAGATTGCAATCCCCTCGACTACTATGTATGGGGCGTTGTTGAGAGAGATGTCAACAAAGCTCCTCATACCACCATCCAGTCTGTCAAGAAAGCAGTTCACACGGTGATGACCCAAATGGACAAGGTCATCGTCGCCAAGGCCTGTGCTTCATTCCGCACTCGCCTCGAGACTGTTGTAGCTAATAATGGAAACTACATTGAATAAATAAAAACTATATTCTTTTATCTACTACTGTGTCAAATTTCATTCGGATATTTTAATTTTTACTTGCAAAAAATTTCAGTTAAAATACCATTGTTGAAATTCCCAATTTACCTGGTACACCCTGTAGTCATCATTATCACAAAACTAGCCAAATGACCCGGGCAACGCCCGTGTTTTACCCGATTGAATGTTTTGATTCAAATACTATTTGTTACAATTATAAATTGGCGCCTTAAATAAATGCATATATTAGTTAATAACTATAGCCTATGTGCTTTATCTGTCTATGTACTGTTTGCTTCCGTAGGCGTCTCTTACTGGGAAAATTAACTAATATATGCATTTATTTAAGGAGCGACCCGCTCCAACACAATAGTTACAAAAACTAAAAAGCGAGTGGGGGGGCAAAGTCAAAAACAAAGTGTCTCGCGCAGTGGCGGCGCCATCGTAGCCAACCAATAGGAGAGCGCCATTCCAAAAAAAAAAGCAAATGGTGACAGAGATGATGACGCTCGTAACTGTATATAGAATTGTATTTGTACCAAAACACAGAGAAACAAGGATAGGTATACACATTTAAAATTGTGAGAAAATGTAATTTTTCATTTTTTTTTATATAAAAGATCATTTCTATACAGACCTTATACTGGAATAAGGAAAATTTTCAATAGGAGTTCTTGGCCCATCAGTGGTGTACCTTTCAGGCATTTTCACCTGTTTATTCTGACTGGCTTATTTTTTTAAAGATTTGGTAAAGCACAATTTAGATTATAGAATATAGATACAATAAGACCTAATCCAAATAATTTAATAGTGTGTGACATTTTGGTAACAGCATTGTTACCATCATCAGACAAAATTTCAAAAAATAAAAATTCTTTTGTCTGATGATGGTAACAATGCTGTTACCAAAATGTCACACACTATTAAATTATTTGGATTAGGTCTTATTGTCTTGTATATATATATACAGTGGACCCTCGGTTTGCGAGCATAATCCGTTCCAGAGCCATGCTCGTACTCCAAAACGCTCGTAGTGCGAAACTAATTTCTTATTTTTAATAATTGAAACTCGGGCAATTCTTCTTGCTACGAACAATTGCACAGTTTCCCACATTTTACATATTTCCCGAATCTGATCTGAAGGGAGGGATCCCAGTGAATTTTCATCCATCACGATTACGGGCAACCATCACAAGTTGCTCGTAATGCGAAATTTCACTCGTAATCCGAGGTAAAATTTTTCAAAAAATTTTGCTCGTACTGCGAAAAGCTCGTACTCCAAGGTGCTCGTAAACCGAGGGTCCACTGTATATATATATATTTTTTAAAGATTAATTTTGTGGTGGTGCTTTGCTTGATGGATTTAATTTTTTTTTTTTGCTTATCCCTAGTACACGTGGTAGGGCCATGATAACCATGGTGGGTAGAAGTTGGCGACTGCTTTTACTGTAAGTGCACCACATGTCTACACATGTGAAAAGCAGTTTGACTTTGCACTTACAAATATGCCAGAGCCCCGTTTGGTTACTTGCACTCGCTGGTGGGGTTGGACTTTTGCAAGAATCGGGGGCAATTGGAGCATTTTTTTTTAAAACAGAAAAAAGTGCCCAATGCGGGAAGCGAACCTGGGTCGTAGCAGTCAAAAACAAATGGTTTAGACCATCCTTCCACCGAACCCCCGGATTTAATTATGAATATATTTCTGCAGTGTCTGTGGTTTCTGACTTTTGGTTGGTTAGTGAAAAGTTTCTAGTGCTACCAAAATCATTTGCTTTGAAGAATAGGGCAATTATTTTTATATTCTCAAAGAATATCTTTAAAAATATATTACCTAGTTATCTCAATATGACAAATTTTCTTTGACTTAATCTCAAAATATTAATGCTACTCTCAAAAATACTAATATAAATGAAGATTGGTTAAAACAAAAATATATAATTGTAGGTAAATAATGTGTTAGATTTCTTTTTTTTTTTCACACTAAATTAAAAAATGAAAATACAGTAGAACTTGGATAATTCGAACTTCTTTAATTCGAAAACCTCTTTAATTCGAATATTTATCTTGGTCCCTAGAATTTCCTATATATATAATTTCCGTTTTCTAATTCGAATTTTTGGATAATTCGAATTTTTTTATGGTCCCTTGGGGTTCGAATTATCCAAGTTCGACTGTATAAGATTATTAAAATAACTTTATTCTTTGAATTTCATTTAAAAAAAAAAAAATCTTTTCAATTAACAATTCTCTTCTTTCTTTTTTTATATTATTCAAAAACCCAACAAAACTGTGCAAAAACAATAATTTTTATACAAATTACAAGGTCTATAACATAATGATAACTTTTTTTGAAAATAGAGCAATCCATATTTAAATCTTTAGATAATAAATAGTCATATATTGGATTGATTGAATAAAATATTTATTTGCCAATAATTTGATTGGCTGAACGACAACCTTTGTCAAGACATTACATTTTTTTTTTATAAACTAACTTTTTTTTATATAAAAAAAAGATTTAATGCCTTGACAAAGGTTAGCATTCAGCCAACCGAAATATTGGCAAATAAATATTTTATTCAATCCAATATATGTCTTTTTATTATCTAATGATAATTTATATATGACTTCTAAACCAAAACCAATCAAAATTTTCATCTATCACTATCATTCAACCAAAGGATTTTCAACTATAAGAAACACAAGTGAAAAATATTAGAAGGATAATAATTTTCTCTTTAAAATGTCACTTTTGTATAATATAACTTATTTTAATTAAAGTTTAATACAACTTTCAACAACATATAATAAGTCACATAAATAACAATTTTAAAATAATATTTACCTTTAAAATATATATATAGTTGGAATGATTTAATATAATAATAATTTGTTGCTTCTAAAATAGGTTTGAGATCAAAGTAATTTATTCTTCTTTTGGTGGTATCCTGGTCGTATTTGAGTAATGTCGTCTGCTTACATTAAATGTCTAAAACTTCACATATACCTTCGTTACGTTTCAATATATGTATATAACTTTTACATTATAAATATTTCAGAGAGTAAAAAATATATTGCTGCGCATTAACATTGCTATGAAACAAATGTGCGATATCTTGAATGGGGTAATTAAACTTGATAATACTCTTATCATTTAACTCTACGATGATAAATTTTGTGATTTAAAAAATAAAATACCAAGCCTCATATCTATAAAATATTATAAATTGCTCTACATATGGAATGGTGACCTAGTTTATTCTTGCATTAATAAATTGATTTAATAAGTCTGAAAACCAGTTCATACTTAAAAATCAGAGGAATTGAGTATATTGTAAATATTAAGTATTATGGTCAAAAATAGATTTGTGTGTTGTCTGAAAATAAATATAAAAATGCCTAAATATATCATCTTTGTTGCATTTGAATTTTTCTCAGAAATATCAGTTTAATGTCATTTTAAAGGTGTCTAATAGTATTCATGATGCTATTCTATTACACTTAATCTTAGGATTGATATTCATGCAGTGTGTTTGTGGGTGAATTTTGCAATTATTCCCATTGATCAAAAATATTTTAAAAATTATAACCTATAAAATAACAATAACTTTAGCGTTTACGATAATTTGTTTATTTCATATTGAAAATATAGTCATATTTTTAAAACATATGTTAAATTTGCCCTACTTAAAAATGATATAGAATAGCAAAATTATCTGTATTCTAGCAACATATCGAGGCAATTTCATCAACTTTAATATTTTAGAACCCGTGTATTTTTTAGAAGTTTGAGTATTTCATATAATTTTGTTATATATTAATATTTTATTTTTATTTTGGAAACGTTATGACGATTTTACAAATTGGTTTATGGGTACAAAATGAAATTTTATTTCATTCAAACAAAAAGGGACATGAAAAGAAAGCACACACATCTAAAACGTCTAATTGACAAGACAAATTAATGTTGTTAATTATTTTTATAATATCCATAATCAACCAGTATATTTCTCAGTATTTCTATTGGCCTCACACCCCTCCCCCCCCCCTTTTTTTTGATCGAAAAAAGATATGAAAAATATTTGATATCTTGCTGAGTCCCATAGCTGCAGTGCTCTATTTATAAAGGCAGCTCTCGACTGTTGTCTTCCCTTGATGTTGTTTATGTTGTTCTTTGTGCCTATTTGATCACGCAGAATGCAACTGAACTAAGTATTTATTTATTAACTTATCTTTTTATAACATGGTTATATATCTAAGAATGTTTAGTCGAGTCTGCAGTGTTGCCGGATCATCTTGTCAGTTCAAACATAACATGTTTCCTTTAAACAAAAATAAAAAAGGATTGCAGTTCTCCTAGTCTCTATAACGCAAAGGTTTTCTCACTGTTCTACCACTGCGGGTTCGCACACTAGGAGAAGTAGATAATTCTTCACCTTTCTTGGCAACGTCCTACCTTGGATCATATGCTCTTCTGTTTTCGGAAGTGGGTCTTCCATGATCTTTTATGTTGTCATCCATGGCTGTCCCTGCTTGAGATCCAGGAATGCTTGGACTTTGAATTGTTGTGGCAGAATCTTCTACACTGAACTTTCTCGGTCTAAGGTGAGACCTGTTCCTGCGGTACCTGTTCCTGCGGTCACTGTTGCTGGAACCCATTTTCTATGCCTTTCCTGCAACATGATGTTGTCTCCTACTTCTAAAGGTCTCAAAATTCTCTTTGGACTTCCTGCATACTTTTGTTGATGGTCTCTCAATTTTTGGTAATTCTTTGTTGTGTCAAACAGTGGTTTCAACTGTTGTCGGGTGTATGTCAAAAGAGTTCTCACAGATCTTCCCATAAGCATTTGGGTCGGAGATGGCAAGTCATACTTAGGTGTGTTGTTGAACTCCATCAAAGCCAGATTGGGATCTCTTCCTGACTTCACAGCTTTAATTATCAGTCCTTTGATGGTTTGAATTGTCCTCTCAACTTGTCCATTTGATCTTAGATATTTGGGACTGGAGGTTTGGTGTTTGAATTCATATTTCTGAGCAAAATTTTTGAATCCAATAGAGTTAAAAGGGGGTCCATTATCCGAAACTAGAGTTCTTGGAATTCCATGAGTCCTGAAAATGGTTTTCAACTGCATGATGGTTTCGGTTTCTCTTTTGCTTGATAATTTCCGGATTTCAACAAACTTTGAGTGGTAATCGACAACCAAGATGGAACTGGTTCCACTCACCTCCATGAAATCTACAGCAATTTTTTTCCCATGGAAATTCAGGGATTTCATGAGCTATTCTTGACTCCTCAGGATTCTTTCTTGAATATTCCTGACATGTTCTGCACTTTTCCACTTCATTTTCTACTTGTGTTATCATGCTGGGCCAGTAAAATGCTGATCTTGCTTTTTCTTTGGAAGCTGCTGTGCCCTGGTGTGATGAATGAACAACCTGCAGGATTTCTTTTCGAAGAGTCGATGGCACCATGATGCAATTTCCTTTGTAAACAATTCCGTCACTCACATGAATTTCACCTTGAAATTGCCAGTAGGGTTTTGCTTCATCACAGACCTTAGTTTTATATTTCGGCCATCCATTCTTCGCATACTCTATTAGTTGTATCAAGGTGTGGTCCCCATGAGTTTCCTTTTGTAGTCTCTTTATTTTTTCATCTGTGGTAACCAGCAACATGTGCACTGATTCAATTTGACCTTCTAAATAGCTTGTGTCCACCTCATCTTTTAATGGATCTCTAGACAGATGGTCAGCTACAAACATGTTTTTCCCTGGTGTAAACTTCAAAGATATTTGAAATCTCATGAGACGTAAGACCATTCTTTGCAGTCTTGGGGAAAGCTTTTCTAAAGGTTTCTTAACAATACTCAGGAAAGGTTTGTGGTCAGTTTCCACAATAACATCATTTCCCCAAATATAGTACTGGAAGCGTTCAAATCCAAAGACTATAGCCAAAAGTTCTTTCTCTATCTGTGCGTATTTTCTTTGAGTTGCATTCAGGCTGAAGGACGCATACTCAATTGCATGTCCCCCTTGCATGAGCACTGTACCAATACCATATTGGCTTGCATCAGATGAAATGGTGATTGGCTTGGTTGGGTCAAAAAATGTCAATATTGGAGCATTCGAAACCATATCCTTGAGTTTTTCAAAACAATCATTTTCTTCACCTCCAAATTTCCATTCACTCTTGTTGCTTATCAATTTCCTTAGAGGTGCAGTCTTGTCAGAAAGATTAGGAATGAATTTGCCAAGGTACGCTACCATACCTAAGAATCTTTGGACTTCAGTCTTGTTCTCAGGTCTTTTCAACTTTTGTATTGCCTCTGCTCTTGAAGCTTGAATGGCTATTCCATCTCGACTGATTATATGGCCTAAGAAATTTACTTTGTCGACAGCTATCTGCTGCTTCTTAGCATTGAGCTTGACATTATTTTCTTCCAACCTTCGAAGAACTGTTTCAAGGTTTCGGTTGTGCTCTTCCATTGTGCTTCCATAGATCAAGATGTCATCCATATAGCAAGCAGTTCCCTGGAAACCTGAAAGAATATTGTTTATGCATCGCTGGAATACCTCCGATGCACTGTTCAATCCATAGGGAAGTCGCTTGAACCGGAATCTTCCAAAGGGAGTCGCAATGGTGCACAGGTTGGTGCTTTCTTTGTCTAATGGGACTTGCCAGAAAGCTGATGATGTATCAAATACAGAGAAAACTGTAGCACCTTTCAGTTCAGAAAATATTGTTTCAGCTGTTGGCAGAATATAGCGCTCTCTCTGAACATATTTGTTCAGTTCCCTGGGGTCCATGCAAATTCTGACATCCCCAGAAGGTTTTTGTACCACTACAATAGGGTGTGTCCATTCGCTTGGTTCTTCAACTTTTTCAATAATGTCAAGTTTTTCTATCCTTTCCAATTCTGCTTTAACTTTTTTTCTAATGGAAAAAGGAATTTTTCTGCTTGGAGCAATAACTGGAGTTGTATTTTCATTTAGTCTAATCTTGTGTTCAATTGGCAGTCTTCCTATGCCTTCAAATATATTTTTGTGCCTGTTCAAAATTTCTTTTGCTGAATTGTTCTGCTGTATTTGGACAGCATCACATTTCTTAATTAGTGAAAGCTTTTCAATAGCTTCTATTCCTAAAATTGGTTGATAGTATCCTTCAGCAATGAAAAATTCTAGACTTTCCGTCTTATTTTTAGTTTTGCAATTTAGTGTGGTAATTCCTTTTATCTTGATTTCATGTCCTGTATATGATGTTAGCTTTCGGTTAGTCTGAAATATGTCCAAACCTTTCATTTGTCTGGTGAATGTGTATGGCAAAACATTTACTTCTGCTCCAGAGTCCAACTTGAAACATATTTCCTTTCCATTCACTATGATGGATTTTTTCCATTACAAAGTATGGACTACTTTTGCTTCATGTATTGACCATACAGTTTCTTCTGTTTCATCATTCAGACTTCTGATAGCTGAACTTTTACAGAAAGCTGCAAAATGATTCATCTTTTTGCATTTGGAGCATCTTTTGCCCCATGCAGGACAATTTTTTGCTCTGTGAGACTTCCCACACCTTTGGCATTCGAATTCTTTTTCAGATTCTTGATTTTGTTTTGGACTGTGTTTCTTTTCATATTTTCTTATTTGACAGATGTTCTGGTTGTTCTGCATGATCTTGATCTGTTGCTTGCTTATTTCATCTGTTTTGCACATTTCAATGGCTTTTAGAAGAGTTAAATTGGGCTCTCTTAAGAGGCGTTCCTGCAAAGCCTTGTCTTGTATTCCATACACAATGCGATCGCTAATTAGACTATCCTTTTGTGATTCAAATTCACATGATGTGGATAATCCTTTTAGTTCTGTTATAAAACTATCGATGGATTCACCATCCTTCTGAATCGCTGAAAAAAATTTGAATCTTTCAAAAATGACGTTCTTTTTAGGCTAGCAAAAATCATCAAATTTGTTTATTACAAGATCGAAATTTTCTGCTTCATCTTCTTTTAAATGAAATGTGTTGAAAACTTCCAAGGCTTCTTCGCCAATAAAATTTAATAAAATGGCAACTTTCAGTTTTATCAGGCTTTGGGGCTTTTTCTGTTGCTTCAAGATAAAGCATTAATCGCTGTTTGAACCTTCGCCAATTTTCCGCTACATTTCCGTGCAAGGCGAGTTCGCTAGGCCTAACAAAGTCCATGTTTTCTTTTTTCACAAATATTTGCCAATAATATATTTATTTGAAAAAGTACTCACTTTTCCGCTGCCACCATGTTGTTTATGTTGTTCTTTGTGCCTATTTGATCATGCAGAATGCAACTGAACTAAGTATTTATTTATTAACTTATCTTTTTATAACATGGTTATATATCTAAGAATGTTTACAAGTCGAGTCTGCAGTGTTGCCGGATCAACTTGTCAGTTCAAACATAACACCTTGATACATTGCCCTCTTTGGAAACACAGTCCAGGGATTTCTCTACCTTTCTTAATTTGGGTATCTACACTCTGTACCTACCTGCCCTGAGTGCATCACCAATAAAGTTGCCTCTAACTGCTCTTCAATCCAATTTGGATTGTCTTACTGGTGTTGGAATGTGTAAATTCACCTTTCATTCAATAGCTTTTATATATTTAATGCTAGGCTTTTCCCAGTTCACAGCTCATATGGCTGATTATTGTCATTTTGACTGTTAATTATTCTACTTCTGACATAGGTCGCGTTGTCCATCAGCTCTGTTTAGGAATCCTTTGGTAGACACCGCTTTCATATATCATCGGCTTCGGACCAGACCCAAGAGAGTTCCATTCATCCTTTCTGCCAAAATAAATCCACAATATTCTGAAAGAAATCAGCCACATCACTTAACATCATTTTATAATATATTGTGTGAAAAGGATGTACAGCCAATCATGAAACAACAAAGACAGTTTATGTGATATGTACGCCTCCACAATATTTTATTCTCAGATTTTTAATCATTTGTTAATGGAGGAATATTTTATGTTTATCATTTCAATTTACATACTCTAAGTGTTTTGAATAAACCTAAAAATTTCAGTGTTACTATTTTAAAAGGTTTTGACTTTTCAATGAATACTCTTTCCCTTAGGCGATTAGGACGTTTATTTATTTTCAATATTCTATAGGGCAGCATGTAAATAAAATAGTTTATTTTTGAAAGGATTTTTATCAATTTAAATGGTTAAATGTTTATAGAAAAAATATTTATGTTAATATGTATAACCAATTGCTGAATTATGGGGGTGTATTTTAGTTTCACATTTTTTATTTATTTTATTTAAGTGTTCGATTTATCATTTTAATTTTGAATATTAGCAAGTCTATGAATTACGCAGAGATGATCTTTTATAAGCCTACACACAAAGTTTATATACACATTTTTCAACAAAAAATTCAAACCACGCGACATGTATATCTTCTATATTAATAAAATGCAAATTTCATAAGTGGTGTTCGCTAAAAACTTTCATTACAATGCATCAATTTCGACCAAATTTTCAACATTTATGTAAAACGAGATGGAGCAGGTTTTGCTTAACATCAAAATATTTTTCCTAACTTTAACATGCGTAACTTCGCTGTTATCGATTAAATACAAAAAAAAAAAATCAACAGAGTTAATTTTATTTATATATAAAAAAAAAAAAAATTCAGCAATTCTTTCAACTCAATCTAAAAAAATATTCAAAACAAGCAATTTTAAGATAACACCATATGTAAAACAGTCGGCCAAGAAAACAACAACGATATTACATCTTTCTCACATATTCACACACAATCTTGATTAATAATTAAAACTAATCTTTAACTTTGTTTATTATACTTCATAATATATAATATTCGTTAGGCAAACTTTCACTCGGATAAAACCCGGGCGAAGCCGGGTACACATCCGCTAGTATATATATATATCAATATTTTAAAAATCACCTTTGAATGCATGTGTTTCCATGACTCTAATAAATATTTAAAAATACTTTTAACTTCCAGCATATAACTGAAACAGTAAAAATAATATAAATAACTTCCCCTAACGAATAAAGCATGTGTTTTTCCGCACCATTCCAAAAAATCTGCTCAAAGATGCCCAAGTTCAAAAAGATAAAGAAAAAAAATATTTTAAAAATTTTCCGCCGACAAACCAAAGGTTTGTGGAACTCACACTAGATTGATCATCTTGAACTTTACACTTATAAATTAATTCAGAATTATCTATCCTCTCTCTTATATACAACAGTATGATTATGATAAAGGAATTGATCTTCACGGCTCAATTTATTCTCTTGTGATTATTATCGATATAAAACATTACATAAATATAATATATTTACCCTATAGATTTGATTTTATGATTTTTGTCAGCAAGTAAACCTGGTTCAAATTCACATAAATAGGTACCGCTCAGCAAGAGCAACCTAGTTCATGATAATTGAACAATGAATAATATGTGAAGGTTTTTCACATATTAAACAAATTTTAACGCGGGATTTAATCCCGGTTCATGACTGTCGGGAATCGAGCGTGTTACCCTCTCATCCACCGACTTGTATGATCAGCAAGTAAAATATGATAAAAAAAAAATTATACTTCAAAACTTTATTTGCATCAAATGGTATTGAAAAATTGTTTTAATATAAATAATTTAATAAATAAATTGAAAAATAATTTTTAAAAAGCTTTTTAAAATAATTCTCTATGAAATATCA
>CP092874.1:57762713-57815223 GCA_030710605.1 Cordylochernes scorpioides | reverse complement strand
GATCAAAATGATAATATATTAACACGAGGAAAATTCAGGAAAGACAAACGTGAAAAAAGATTAGTGAGCAATTTATTTTTTTATCCAAACAATTAGCAACTTAGTAACATCAAATAATTGAGAGGCGATAAGAGCGATGTGTCGAGTAACAAATTAATGATTAGTTAAATAACAATAATTACTCTCTATAAAAATGAAGGTCGCTTCTCCCATCAAAAAAGACGTCAACCAGACGAAAACCAGACGCCATCTATTGACCGTCGCCGCAAACTAGTAGCCTCGGATCGGTGACAAAGCCACAATACCAGCTTTGAAAAACTGAAAAGCATCCACCTGGTGACCACATTTTCAAGATAATGGTCCTCGTCAGCCCAGGGCGGACCTAATTCCATGAGATCTACAAGGGATCTATTGAAATTTTCACAATCTGCCAAAGAGGTGTTTAGCTGGTAGAGTGGCTATGCCAAAATCTATGGTCAGAATTTCCATCTATAATATTTACACTGTTACCTAGCTACTTCCCTATGGGAGCTGTGACCAAAGCTTGTTGCTACTGACATAGATCTGGCGTGTTCTCGTCATGGATTCTCTTCGAATCTTTAAAGTCCTTTTTTTCGACATGAAAAGCGGATTTGTAGTCGTTGCGTCTACGAAATATCGTCATCTTGGAGGAAAGTATTGCTTTTAACTAGGCTGTGGAATCCTGGAGTCGTTTACGGAAAAAATGTAGACCACAGCATCTATGGCATCAAAGTCAGCTCTGCGATATTCAGTTTGTCTTCCCTAATCTATCAAGCATCATCATCATAAGGTCACTTAGAGAAAAATGAGGAACGACAAAAATATTTCTGTCATCTCTCTCAAATTATATACATAAAAATTAATAATATAAAATGAAAGGCAATAATAAATATGCTGAGTAACAAAATAAACGATCTGATGAATACCAAAAAATATTCTGTGAAAAATAGTACAAAGGTGAATATTTGTACTTGGATCAGGTAGAAAAATAAAGAAAAAAGGCTTTTGTACTATTTTTCACATTGATTGGTATTCGCACGCCCTTCCGGCTTAAATACCTGTCTCATGGTTTTTCAGGATGCCCCAAAGACCAGCTTTTTTGGTCGTTGAGGTACCGCTTGCACCACGCTGACGAGGGCCAACAGCTCGAAACGCTTACGTGGTTAGCTTTTCTTGATTAATCAAGAAACGGTATTTGGCCAATTCTGGAATAATTAAAAATCAATGATTAGTTGATATTTATTCCGATAGATGGCGCAAGCCATCAGCAACTTTCAGTTGCACGATCAGGAAATGCCTTTTTTTTAAAAATAATTCTGTTATAACTGAGTCAGGTGCTGACTTGATAGAATCTACCATGAAAACATCAACGGGACTTCAGTAACAGACATGTCCTGTGTCAGGATTACCCACTTTACTGCTTTTATGGTAAAGATGGCGGACCTATAAATACTGCAATCCCTCTGTCTTGATTGAATTCTCTTCTATTTAAGGTGAAATCCTCAGGCTTCCAGGGATCAGTTGATACTAAGCAGCATTGAAGTTATTAAAAATTCGAGACATTTATAGACGCGTAAGGTTCTTTTTGAAATTAAACAAATTTTACTGCCCTTACTGCAATGGAAAAATTAATGGGAGGGCCTGGCTCATCAGTGGTGAACCATCCCAGCGGTTTCGCCAGTTTAATCTACCATACCGCTGTTATATTGCATTTTCTATCTTCCTTTTATAGTGATACTGTTGCTTGACTCTTGGAATGGGTATTTTAGATGAACTATGGACATAAGCTTTGAGGACAGTAGAATTACATACAATTATAAATATATAAGATGCTTCGAACAATCGCTCTTCCGCAAATATCAAATTGTTTCTTTTATTAGAACATTTATATTATGATGCACAAGTGCGCCATCTGTTATTGAAGTTATTAAGAGTAAATGAACCGATTCTATCGTCTCACAGAAAATAAACCAACTCATATCCTTTTGCCTCAAAGCAAGTATCCTTTCATATGATATATAACCTTTTAGGGGGGTCGGTGGAAGGATGATGGTCTAAACCGTTGGTTTTCGACCGCTACGACCTGGGTTCGATTCCCGCATTGGGCACTTTTTTTCTGATTTGAAAAAAAAAAAGCTCCAATGGCCCCACCAGCGAGTGCAAGTAACCAAACGAGGCTCTGACACATTTGTAAGTGCAAAGTCGAACTGCTTTTCACATGTGTAGACATATGGCCCACTTACAGTAAAAGCAGTCGCCTACCCACTATGATTAGCATGGCCTGTACCACATGTAATAGGAATAAGCAAAGAAAGAAAAAGAAAATAAAGAAAATAACTATATAGACGGATAAAAGAATCTACGATGGGGAACCCTCTTTCCACTTCAGTCGCCGAAATCACCATGCATTCCACATATATATGGATAACTTCTTCATTCCTGTTAGACATAAAGCAGCAGCTTTACACACCCAAGATAGTGGATATTGCTGCTGCTGTGATGGAGATGCATGGAGACATCTGAGACTCTTCTTTGGACACGACAACAACATAATCATATGACGCAGAGATACAAAAAAGATAGAATTTAAAAAAAAGAAGCTTATATCTGAAGCCTGTTGATATTTCACTTTAAATACTGTTAAAATGAATTATTCTATTGAATTGTGAACTCTATTTTACCAACATTGTTTAAAGACAATGTTGTTTAGTTCATTCTTCCTTTCTATTCATGATAAAATTGTGGAAAAAGTTTTAAAATTACAAAATATTTTATCACAATGATATAGACATATTTCCATAAAATTGTTAAATTAAAAATTTAAAAATTTCAGTTGTAAATATCCACGCTCCGCGCGTATGTTTTTTGTAATTTTTTCTTGTAAGATATAGTAGATGTTTTATTAAGTCCGTTGAAGAGCGATTATCGCTTGAAAGCTAGCGTTTTTTAATAAAAAGAAACTAATTGTGAGAAAATATTTTGTAATTTTAAATCATTCTTCCTTTATTATGTACACTGCGTGACATTGAAAATGGAACACCAAGAAATAGTGGCCAGAAAGTGATGAAACTCGGCAGACAGAGAGAGACAGGGACGAACAATAAGTGATCTTTATTTCAAAATTATAGTCATAATACAGAGCGAGAACGGCGTCGGCTTAGTAGCAAGTAGGACCACCGCGGACGGCGATGCACGCAGCAACACGTCTAGGTAGAGAGTCAGAGTACGGATGGCGTCCTGAGGGATGGCTCTCCATTCCCTCTCAACCATTTGCCACAGTTTGTCTTCTGAACGCGATTGTGGCAAGGCATGCAAACGGCGTCCAATGATGTCCCAGACGTGCTCGATTGGTGAGAGATCAGGAGAGTACGGTGGCCAGGGAAGCATCTGTACATCTTGTAGAGCTTGTTGGCTAATGCGAGCAGTGTGCGGTCGGGCGTTATCCTGCTGATAAAGGGCATTGGGTACCCCCTGAAGGTAGGGGAGTGTCACCGGTCACAGCACATCATCAACGTATCGTTGGGCCGTCATAATGCCCTGAATACGAAGTAAAGGTGACCTGGAATCATACGCTATTGCGCCCCAAACCATGATTCCACGTTGTCGCACGGTGGGGCGTTCCACAATTGCTGCCGGATTGGACCTTTCTCCACGTCGACGCCACACGCGTACACGGCGACTATCACTGGACAAGCAGAAACGCGACTCATCTGAGAACACGACCCTGTGCCATTCCGTCATCCACGTCGATCTAGCCCGGCACCATTCCAAACGTTGGCGCCTATTCGGTGGGGTCAATGGCAGTCTTCTTAGCGGACGGCATGAGTGCAAGCCATTAGCAACCAATCGACGGGAAATGGTTCTGGTCGAGATGGAATGATCTAGGGTGTCTTGCACATGTTGCAGGATGGCGGTACAAGTGGCTTGTGGGGCCGCCACTGCTTGTCGAAGGATACGCCGATCCACACGTGCTGACGTCACTCTGGTTGCACCGACATTCCTATAAATTGCCACATTTCCTTGTTCCAGCCATCTTCTCCACAGTCGGTGCACCGTGGACGCACCGAGGTGTGTATCAGCTGCGATTTGACGTATGGACCAACCTGCCCTTTTCAGTCCGATCACCATGCCTCTCGTAAAAGCGTCTGTCTGCTTGAACTGCCTCCGTTTACGATGACCTGGCATTCTCTGTTATTACACGTGTCTTTTGACACAAGAACAAAATTTCTACAATGATTTTCCTTGAAGAAATAACGACACGAATACTGTCCTTTCTGCAAGTCCCTTCCCTTATATCTTACTCCATGTGCGCACGAGGGCTGCGCATTTTACATCATTTGCATAACTCGGTTAGGCGTGTCCACCCTGAAATTTGCATAATTTTCTGGCCACTATTTCTTGGTGTTTTATTTTCAATGTCACGCAGTGTATATAGATTGTGTGAATAAATGACGCACAATTTGTATTATAAATTATAGTTACAATAAAAAATAATACCTAAATCAAATAAATAGGGTATGACGTTTCGGTAACTTTTTTATTCTTTTGTCTGATGATGTTAAAAACGCTGTTACCGAAACGTCACATACTATTAATTTATTTGAATTAAGTCTCATTTTCTTGTAACTATAATAAAAAAAATATATTTGTCCTTGTGTATGTTTTCTTTGGTTTTTACTGTATTACTATCGGTAGAGTATAAAAAATCCATAATAGAAAATAGAAATCAACTAATACATCAATCACAAAGTGTGTAGACATCTCGGTTCGGTTCCAAAATCACTTTATTAGGTACCGCTCAACAAGAGCAACCTAGTTTATGATAATTGAAACAATGAATAATATTTTGAAAATAGAGCAATCCATAATTAAATCTTTAATTAAAAAGGCATATATTGGATCAAAATATCATTTATTTTACCAATATTTCAGTTGGCTGAACGCCAACCTTTATCAAGGTATTGTAACATATACTCGTAATTATGGATTGCTCTATAAAGGTTGGAGTTCAGCCAACTGAAATATTGGTAAAATAAATAATATTTTGATCCAATATATGCCTTTTTAATTAAATGAATAATATGTGAAGGTTAATCACATATTAAACAAAAGGTTAACACGGGATTCAATCCCGGTTCATGACTGTCGGGAATCGAGGGTGTTACCAACTCGTCCACCGACGTTTATGTTTAGTCATCTATTAAATTCAAGATTGAGTAATTATTGTTTAAACAATAAAGACAAAGAAATGTGATTGTAGAGGGAACGCACGCCATCTTGCCTGACTTCAAACCATCCTTCTTCTGGAGACGGATGACTGAAAGACGGCTAGTTTCTTCCAAGTTGTCCTTTTTATTATTGTTCATTCGTTAAATCACAGTTGTAATATATACATTAAAATTATGATTATTCGAACTTCCAATTATCGTGTTTTAAGATTGTCATCGGTTAACAAAATACAATAGAACTTGGATAATACCAAAGTATTTAAATCGAATATTTATCTTGGTCCCTAGAATTTACTATAAATAGAATTTCTGTTTTTAATTTTCGAATTTTTGGATAATTCGATTTTTTTTTGTTCCTTAGGCTTCGAATTATCCTAGTTCGACTGTATTGCGTTTCAAATAGATCCATTTGTAAAAATCCCCCATTAGTTCCTTGTTTAATAAAATGTTGTTTTGAAATTCTAATTCTTGATAGATTTAGGAAGAATAAGGATTAAACTAATATATAAGGAAGATATGAATGAGGTTATTTTATTACATGTGAATCACACACAAAAGCCTTTATTAGGGACTTGCCTTATACAGATTCTCCCAATTGGGTAAGGTAATAATCTTCTTGTGTTATTTACATAGAAATTGAACTGGCTTTACTCTTCGTCTCAAAGTCATTCAATTGTTGACTGGTCCTTACATAATAATGATCTAAAAAATGTATAGTAAGCTATTGCCTTAGATTTGTTTACTGATATTTTTGAAAGCAATACGTAGGGTGAAATTTTGGTACATTTAATTTGTTGATATAGGGTCTTCCTTTCTTCATCAAGGGCTGTGCAATTAGGCAGGTAATGGGGGAGTTCTTCATATTACATGTGAATCATTCCCAAGACCTTCTCTGTTAGGTTTCTCCTTGGCGTGATCGAATAATTCCCATATTTAGTCCTTGCTCCAGTTGGCCCATTTTTTGAAGAAATTTATGGGTAGACTTACATAAAAGAGGTCTATAAGAAACACCAAATTGTTCCTGCGGAGAAACTGAACAAACTGCTCTTGACTCAAACTGCAAATAATTAAAACTATAGCAAATCTTTTCAAGTCCTCGGTAGTATAGTGGTTAGTATTCCCGCCTGTCACGCGGGCGACCGGGGTTCGATTCCCCGCCGTGGTTTTTTTTTTTTTCATGGACTCCATACTACTGGGATTGTAGCAAATGTGCCTCACTATAAGGTCCAATATCCTAGTAAAGAAAATGGCTACACGGCGTCTACACGAGGTTGAAAGCATTCTAGAGCGGCTAATCCAGGAGCAGAATAATTCTCTAACTCCATCCCGTTTTCTTCGTAGATCGCGAAATGCGTGGAGTTATTAGAGACCCGCTGTCGATCTTCCATCCAACTCTACAGCGGTGGCAATACGTATTCATTATGATGCATTAGCGCGCCATCTGTTATGAAAATTCAAAACTATTATAGACGCGTATGATTCTTTTAAAAATTAAACAATTTCTACTGCCCTTACTGCAATGGAAAAATTAATGGGAGGGCTTGACTCATCAGTGGTGAACCCTCCCAGCGGTTTCGCCAGTTTAATCTACCTTAACGCCGTTATACTACACCACTGATGAGCTAGGCCCTCCATTAATTTTTCCATTGCAGTAAGGGCAATGGAAATTGTTAATTTTTAAAAGAATCATACGCGTCTATAATAGTTTCGAATTTTCAATGCATATCCATTGTTTTTTTTTTGTTTTTTTTTATCCCTAGTATACGTGGTACAGGCCATGATAATCATGTTAGGTAGACAATTTTATCGATATATTTTTGATACATTCAAAAGTGAACAGTCTTCACTATTAATATAGAATAATTGGTTATATACTCTATCAGTGTTGGGCAAATATTAATTAAAATGATTTATTAAAGATTAACAATTGATTAATTGTTAATTGTAATTTTCACAATTAACAATTAATCAATTGTTAATTGTATTTTTACAATTAACAATTAATTAATTGTCAATTGTATTCATACAATTAACAATTAATTAATTGTTAATTGCACTTTTCTAATTAACAATTAATTAATTGTTAATTGCACTTCAATTTAATTGAAAAATAATTTTTTAATGCCCAACACTGCATTTCAGTACCACTCTCTTCTCGAACATGCTGTCCGACAATTTGTGACTCTTTGGCAGATTTGTCATTGTCGCAAAAGAAAAAAGGCGTTCAACTGCAGCTGACGATGGTAAAGGTGTGTTGTATTTAATAAAACACTTTTTATCTCAGGCAGTGTTGGGCAAATATTAATTAAAATTATTTATTAAAGATTAACAATTGATTAATTGTTAATTGTAATTTTCACAATTAACAATTAATCAATTGTTAATTGTATTTTTACAATTAACAATTAATTAATTGTTAATTGTATTCATACAATTAACAATTAATTAATTGTTAATTGAACTTTTCTGATTAACAATTAATTAATTGTTAATTGCACTTCAATTTAATTGAAAAATAATTTTTTAATGCCCAACACTGTACTCTATACAATGAATATTTAAAAAATGCTCCAATGGCCTCCGATTCTTGCAAAAGTTCAACTTATACTGTTTCAGAAGTGAGACATCGTTTATTCCCTGATTTAAATTATCTAACTCTTCAGTCACTTTATCTATATACATTTTATGAACTCGATTAATACATGTAAATTTGTAAATATTTAATTCTAAGTTTTAATTTGTTTGTTGTTTGTTTCCTCTGTAATAGGCACAAAAATATTTCAATATCGCGCCTGGTTGATAAATCCTTTTTTAAATGGGTAAAATTGGGTGGTGGTGGTTTCTCCTTGACTCACGTATCCATAGACCGTTAACCAATAGTAAGTTTATCTGCCTTCTGAAGCCGCGTTTCCTACTTAAAGACAAGTGAGTGACCTCCTTATTGGGATGGAATTAGACAATTGACAATCAACATAATTTTATTTATATATTTTCAATACATTCTCAAAAGTGTACAGTCTGCACTATTAATATAGAATAATTAGATATATACGAAGAATATTTCAAAAAATACTCCAATGGCCTCTGATTCTTGCAATTTTCCAACCCCACCAGCGAGTGCAACGGACTCAGGCATATTTGTAAGTGAAAAAGTCGAACTGCTTTTCACATGTGTAGACATGTGGTGCACTTACAGTAAAAGTAGTCGCTAACTACCCACCATGATTATCAATGCCTGTACCACGTGTACTAAGGATAATAATTAAAAAAAAAACAAACAATGAATATGTATTGAAAATTTGAAACTATTATAGACGCGTATTTGGCCAGTTTAATCTACCTTAACGCTGTTATACCACACCACTGATGAGCCAGGCCCTCCATTAATTTTTTCATTGCAGTAAGGGCAGTAGAAATTGTTAATTTTTAAAAGAATCATACGCGTCTATAATAGTTTCGAATTTTCATAACAGATGGCGCGCTAATGCATCATAATGAATACGTATTGCCACCGCTGTAGAGTTGGATGGAAGATCGACAGCGGGTCTCCAATGACTCCACGCATTTCGCGATCTACGAACAAAACGGGATGGAGTTAGAGAATTATCCTGCTCCTGGATTAGCCGCTCTGGAATGTGTTCAACCTCGAGTGGACGGCGTGTAGTGATTTTCTTTCCTTAGAAGATTGGACCTTAGAGAAATGAACATTTTCTAAAATCCCAGTAGTAAAAAAAAAAAAAAACTCCCCGGCGGGGAATCGAACCCCGGTCGCCCGCGTGACAGGCGGGAATACTAACCACTATACTACCGAGGACTTGACAAGGTTTGCTATATTTTTCATTTTATATTACTTGTAATAGTGTTGTACATACTTAAGTATAAATATTTTACATTTTATTTTCCTTTTTATTTTTCTGTGAATTTACCAGTCACACAAATCCACGCATAAGACTGAATGTCTTAAAAACTTTGTATGGTTCCCTTTTGGGTTCAGTCTTTTAGAGAAAATATTTTGTTTAATTTATGGTGTAGAAATAAAACCTTTGTTTATTAAAAATAATTAATCAATTTTGTTTCGATTTTATAAATTTATCTCAACCTTCTAGTCACTAATCACAACAATGACTACTTTATCTGCAACAATGAAACTTTATTCATTCTTATGAAACCTTATCCATTTCGATGAAACCTTATCCATTTCGATGAAACCTTATCCATTCCAATGAAACCTTATACGTTCTGATGAAACCTTATACGTTCTGATGAAACCTTATACGTTCTGATGAAACCTTATCCATTTCGATGAAACCTTATCCGTTCCGATGAAACCTTATCCATTCCGATGAAACCTTATCCATTCCGATGAAACCTTATACGTTCTGATGAAACCTTATCCATTCCAATGAAACTTTATACGTTCTGATGAAACCTTATCTATTTCGATGAAACCTTATCCGTTCAGATGAAACCTTATCCATTCCGATGAAACCTTATACGTTCTGATGAAACCTTATACGTTCTGATGAAACCTTATCCATTTCGATGAAACCTTATACGTTCTGATGAAACCTTATCCATTTCGATGAAACCTTATCCATTCTGATGAAAGCTTATCCATTTCGATGAAACCTTATCCATTCCGATGAAACCTTATACGTTCTGATGAAACCTTATCCGTTCCGATGAAAGCTTATACGTTCTGATGAAACCTTATACGTTCTGATGAAACCTTATACATTCTGATGAAACCTTATACATTCTGACGAAACCTTATCCGTTCCGATGAAACCTTATACGTTCTGATGAAACCTTATCCGTTCCGATGAAAGCTTATGCGTTCCGATGAAAGCTTATACGTTCTGATGAAACCTTATACGTTCTGATGAAACCTTATCCGTTCCGATGAAAGCTTATACATTCTGATGAAACCTTATGCGTTCTGATGAAACCTTATCCGTTCTGATGAAACCTTATCTGCAACAATAATACATTACCCGCAACAATGAAACTTTATCCATTTCCATGAAACCTTATCTGCAACAATGAGAGAGAATATGGTTTACCGGGCTACTAACCAAAGTGTTTGATTTTCGAGCCCAGGGAAACAATAAAACACTACCCGCAACAATGATTACCTTATCCGCAACAATGAAAATTTATCCGTTTCAATGAAACCTTATCTGTAACAATGGGAGAGAATATGGTTTAACGGGCTACTAACCAAAGTGTATGATTTTCGAGCCCAGTGCAACAATAAAACACTACCCACAACAATGATTACCTTATCCGCAACAATGAAACTTTATCCGTTTCCATGAAACCTTATCTGCAACAATGAGAGAGAATATGGTTTAACGGGCTACTAACCAAAGTGTTTGATTTTCGAGCCCAGGGAAACAATGAACACTACCCGCAACAATGATTACCTTATCCGCAACAATAAAACTTTATCCGTTTCAATGAAACCTTATCTGCAACAATGGGAGAGAATATGGTTTAACGGGCTACTAACCAAAGTGTTTGATTTTCGAGCCCAGTGCAACAATAAAACACTACCCACAACAATGACTACTTTATCTCCTCGCAACAATGAAACTTTATCCGTTTCCATGAAACCTTATCTGGAACAATAAAACACTTCTATATATCCCGGAGTAGATATTTCCAGACCGCTCAAGGTAGGCCAGCTAATTAAAAAGCAGCTAGCACTATGCCTTGCAAAATTGAATAAAATTGTTCTACATAATTATAGAATGTTCTAAAAACATTCTATTCTGGAATGTGCTTTTTATTCTACGTAACACTGCCCTCTCCTTAGGATTGATCGTCCCGAACAGTCAATTGTCCTGGAATAGTACCTCTGAAGGCTGCTAACCGGTTGTAGTGCACCACTTTGGGTTTAGACATCGGGGTCTTCTGAATCCGATGATGAGATGATCCTTGAGACACTTGATGATCTTGTAGGATCCTTCCCACTGATACTGAAGTTTAGGAGAAAGTCCTTTCTTGTGTTGAGGATTATGGAGCAATACCATTTCACCCTCTTTAAAAGTCTTGTTGGAATTCTTGACGTTGTACCTGTCTTTCATTTTTCTCACTGGAAAGGTGAAGCTTTTTTCTTGTCCACTGGTGAATGGTCAGCTTCCTTTCTTCCAAGTGAGAAATGTACTCATTAGTGTTTTCGAAGGTTTCTTCTGGATGACCAAGGAGCACATCACAAGGCATTCAGAGTTCATGGCCAAATAGCATTCTAGCAGGACTATAACCAGTCGATTCATGCTCAGCTGATCGATAGGCCATCAGGAGTATGGGAAGATGTTGATCCCATTCTCTTTGATTCTTGTCGACAAACATGGTAAGATGTTGAGTAAGAGGGGACATTTCTGTAGCTAGTCACTAGTCCAGACATGTTTCTGTAGCCAATCCTTGCAGAACAGCTTCCATTAGACGTTCAAACGTTGCTGGCGCATTGCAGAGCCCGAAAGGCATTACATTGAATTGCCACAATCTAGATCGAGTTGTTAATGCTGTATTTTCTTTGGTATCAGAATGCATTTTCACTTGCTAATATCCACTTTTGAAATCCAGTGTTGAAAACCATTGGGATCCAGCTAATATATCCAGAGTTACATCAATGTGAGGTAACGGATAGGAGTCCTTTTTGTGATACCATTCAACTTCCTATAGTTGACACAAAATCTTGGCTCATTAAACTCATTATCATTAGAGCTCAAAAAAGTGTTCTGGTGGATTAAAATGGTGAAACCGCTGAGAGTATTCACTATTTAGGAAGGGGGTCGGTGGAAGGCTGGTTAAACCATTTGGTTTTCGACCACTAGGACACGGGTTCGATTCCCGCATTGGAAACTTTTTTCTGTTTAAAAAAGAAAAAAAAAATGCTCCAATGGCCCCCGATTCTTGCAAAAGTCCAACCCCACCAGCGAGTGCAAGTAACCAAATGGGGCTCTGGCATTTGTAAGTGCAAAGTCGAACTGCTTTTCACATGTGTAGACATGTGGTGCGCTTACAGTAAAAAGCAGTCGCTAACTACCCACCATGATTATCATGGCCTGTACCACGTGTACTAGGGATAAGCAAAAAAAAAAAAAAAAACTATTTAGGAGCCAAGCCTTATAAAATTCTTTCATCGCAGTGAGAACAGTAGAAGTTTATTAAAATAGCCGAATTGCAGTCATTTGCAACTAGGTAGCAATGTTCACTTCCCCTCTCTGTCTTTCTCTCTGAGATACCATCAATTATAGTTAAATGCAATGCGGATTGTACCAGGAGATAAAATGTTGGGATCCCACACAAACGTATTAATTATTGGGGATAAACTGTGCAGAAAAATGATGTTGGCACAAGATCTACTATGATATCAGCACTGGCTGACAACATTTGACAGCAAAAGGGATTGTTGTGATGTGTTTGTATAGCTTTGTATTGCGTTATATGATGGCATATATTGATGTTATATAAAATGCTTCTCAATTCTATGTATGACAGGAGCATTATGAAATATTGTTATAACAATGCCTGAAAGGAAGCTTCGACAGCGCCCTGGTGACAAGCAGGGTCCAAGAATAGCTGAAGTGAGGTGAACGGATCAATCAAGAAGCCCATTTGTTCAGAAGTGAAGTCATGCTCACTCTAGTTGACGGCGGCTATTAGATGATTCTCTCTGTCTTGTAGTTTGCTTGTTCCCCATGAATGCACAAAGGTAAATAAAGAGGAGTCAATACAGAGATCTTTACCGATCCTGCATGCTCTTTTGACCATCCTTAACACAGTAGCTCAACAATATGTTTACCACTTCCTCCTCCACTACAAGTTCACATAGAACACGAACTCCACCTTTGCCGGTCCCAAGCCCGAATAAAAAAGGAGGAGGGGGAGCAGTAAAAAGCTCACTAAAAAATCTGAGCTCAGCTGGCCCGGCTGATAGGACCCTGCAAGGTGTCCTGATCCAGGGATACAGGATGAGTAGCGTTTGTACTCCTTGTTAGGAGCGGCTGTACATGACGTCTGTTCCTCATGTCAGAGGCGGCCATTTCTTTTGGAGCTAAGTCAGCCTGCCACTGAGTAGTGCTCCCAGTCTTAATGAAAAAGTAGACACATTCTACTTCACCCAGTCATGATGGTTGTCAACTCTACAAGCTTTATACCCTAATATGATTGAATGAAGATAAGAAAGGAGAAGAAGATAGATCACAAGTTCTTCAATTTATAGTTGCTCATATGCAAATATATCTGGTGTTCTTTGCTCTGTAATGAACGGCTTGATTAGATTCCAGAGTTTGGATGTCAAATATCCAGATTGTTAGTGCTTCAATGATAGTGAAATGTAGGGAAAAAATAGTAATTTTCACATTATTTGAATATACAAATCAATTAAAATTTAGATTAGATTTACTAATTTGTTTTGTGAAAAAGGACAATTGTCCTCTTATATAAAGAGGTTCTTCTCTCCAACCTGTCTTTCTTCTTCTACAATGAAGTTATATTACAGGTGTGATAAAGAACAATTTGGATTAAAGATTAGAACTACAAGGTAATAAGACCAAATCCAAATAAATAAATAGTGGGTGACGTTTTGGTAATAACACTGTTACTGAAATGTCCCACACTATATAAAGGATTTTATTTGGATTTGGTCTATTACCTTATGTTTCTAATAAATAATCCAAATTGTAGACCATTTTTATAAACTTCAATAAACCTAAGAAGTTATTCTTCCTATGAGCTGAAGAAAAAGAATTCCAAAGTGAATATCAATGTTGATGCCATCACTTGAAGATTCTATTTTAAAGAATTCAGGATCTGAAGCTCTCCTCTACTTCAAGAAGTTGAGAAAACACAGCATTAAAAGAGTAAGTTCTTTTCTCACATCTATTTTCTTAAATTCTGAAAAAGCATTAAGTAATTCCTAATGCATTTCACATTACAAATAAGGAGTGGACTTCAGGAATTGGTTTAACCATGGAGATAAGCACCACCACCACATTACAAATAGATCATTCAGTCTGATGATGGTAACAATGCTGTTACAGAAACATCACATACTATTTTTTAAATTTGGATTTGGTTTTATTAGCTTGTAGTTATATCACAGACCTATTACAATTCAGATAATACCGGCTTTGAAAGAAAAAATCTATAAATATTTACTCTAGTAAAAAGCAAAAACTTTGGAAGTGAAATTAATAAAAATACTTTTTTTATATTCAGTGTGTGTATAAATCACATAAATACTTATATACTTTTTCTTTTTACTATTATTAAACCACAACACATTTTAAAATATTAAAAACAAAGTAGGCATATCCTGCTTTTTAGAAGGCAGAATGCCATCTGGTGGAACAGAAATCACATAAACAGCACATGTGCTCCTGGCCAGGATATGCCTACTTAGTTTTTAATATCAACACCTGACCCACTTATTTTTTCTATTGTATTTTCTTTTTAAATATATTTAAAATGTAAAACTCATTTTTATGCTTTAAAAAAAATTATACAGTAGAACTTGGATAATTCAAATGTCTTTAATTTGAATATTTACTAGGATCCCTAGAAATTCCTATAAAAAGAATTTCAGTTTTTATTTAGAATTTTTGGATAATTCAAAATTTCTTTTTGGTCCCTTGGGCTTCGAATTAACCAAGTTTGATTGTATTAAACTTATTTGTATAATGCTAATTGATAAAAAAAAATTAGAATAATTTTAAAATTTCATTTATTATTGTATAAACATATATTTTACATGAATATATAAAAAATTCTAAAAAGTATATTTTTCTATATACAATTATAATTTTTTAATAAAAAAAAAAAATAATAATAAAATAAAAATTCCAAAAAAAAAAAAAAAGTTTAAAGTTGAAATAGCTTGTAAAAAAAAGGGAAAACTGATTGGTAGCAATAAAGTTGAACTAGAAATGTAATAGATTAGTTAGAACACAAGACATCCTATTCTTGCTATTCAATTTAAAGTAATTCCAAATAGAGTATATTGTTCCTAGTCATAATTTGCATTATATTTACATATCATATATATTTACATATTTCCCAATATAGAGAATGACAAGAAATGCTCATTTGACATATTACCTATGTACATACAATATATGTACACACATACATAGGGGGTCGGTAGAAGGATGGTCTAAACTCTTGGTTTACGACTGCTATGACCCGGGTTTGATTCCCGAATTGGGCACTTTTTTCTGAATCAAAAAAATGCTCCAATGACCCCCCAATTCTTGCAAAAGTCCACCCCACCAGCGAATTCAAGTAACCAAATGGGTTTTGGCACATTTGTAAGTGCAAAGTCGAACTGCTTTTCACATGTGTAGACATGTGGTGCACTTAAAATAAAAGCAGTTGCCAACTTCTACCCACCATGATGATCATGACCTGTACCACGTGTACTAGGGATAAGCAAAAAAAAACAACATACATACATACATTTCAGCGTGCCGTCCCTGTCCAGCCCGGGCACCAATAAAAGTAAAAGTACATTCAGTAATAAATCAAATTTATCCACAAAGTTAACTGGCCGCAATGAACTTTATTTCTAAAGAAATTAAAGATTAGAATCTAAAGGTAACAAGACCATCTCCAAATTATTTGCGACGTTTTGTTACAAGCATTGTTATAGAAAATTGTAATGCATTGTTACAATCATCAGACAGAAGTATTAAATGTTTTTATACTTTGATGATGGTAACTGTTGCCAAAATGTCACAAGCATTTCAATAATTTGGAGATTTGGTTTTATTACCTTTTGCTTCTAATCTAAAACCCAAATTGTAGATACAAGAAAATAAGATCTAATCCAAATAAATTAATAGTGTGTGACATTTCAGTAACAGCATTGTTACTATCATCAGACAAAAGAATAAATGAGAAAAAAATATCACAGCATATTCTTAAATGTTGTTGTTGTTGTTTCTTATCCCCTTGTGTAAAGATTACACGAATTCCATGGTCATATTCTTAAATAGTACTGTATAGTGTGATATTTTTTTCTCATTTATTCTTTTGTTTGATGATGGTAACAACACTGTTACCGAAATGTCACACACTATTAATTTATTTGGATAAGGTCTTATTATCTTGTATCTATAGTTTATAATCCAAATCATGCCTTATCATATATTCCTGATTGTCATCATATAAAAGAGTATAGTTGAGTCTGTCCTTTAAAGTGAGCCATTCCTCTATATGACACTTCTCTCAGAGAGCCATTCAACTTTCAGCTCTGCCATTTTGTTTCTGAACTGGAGAATGCTGGAGTTCCCGTTCATATTCCCGCAGCTGTTCCATGAAGGTGGGGTTTGGTCGGGCTACGGGCCTCACTGATCTCACAGAGGCTATGGCATTGTCCAGGGATACACCTGTACGAGCCATGAGGTAGGCTATCACTACAGCAGGGGCCCGTGAGATACCAGCATTGCAGTGAACCAACACTGCTCCTACGGCTCTGCCAGAATCTATGAAGTCCAGACATCCACCCAAGTAGAAACGAAGCTTTCCTGAAGTATCATCCAGCAGTGGCACGTTCTTGTACACTATTCTGTTTTCAAAGAGATTAGGGGAGTCCGGGACTAAGTTGAGAATATGGGTGATGCCAAGGTCCCGTAGGATGGTCTCTTCATAGGCCACATCTTGGGAGCCTGCAGCAAGTTCCGGTTACACAACTTGTAAACAAATATATATTGAGGCAAGGTTCAACTTCTAAAAGAAAACTACACCTCTTCTTATTTCTTGTCTCTACTCAATCATATTAGAGTATCAAGCTTTTAAAATGTGAGAACCATCATGATTTGGTGAAGTAGAATGTGTCTGCCTTTATAATCTTTCTTATCTCCACTCAATCATATTAGAGTATCTAGCCTGTAAAACATAAGAATCATCATGATTGGGTGAAGTAGGATGTGTCTGCCTTTGTCATCTTCTTCTTTCTTATCTCCACTCAATCATATTAAGGTATCAAGCCTGTAAATCATGAGAACAATCATGATTTGGTAAAGTAGAATGTGTCTGCCTTTGTCATCTTCTTTCTTATCTCCACTCAATCATATTAGGGTATCAAGCCTGTAAAGCATGAGAACCATCATGATTTGGTGAAGTAGAATGTATCTTCCTTTGTCATCTTCTTCTTTCCTATCTCCACTCATTCATATTAGGGTATCAAGCTTGTAGAGCTTGTTAATGGTGTCTGCTGGGGGATGAGTAGATAGAATTGTTGCCTTTGTCATTAAGACTTGGAGCACTACTCCCAGTAGCAGGCCAACTTAGCTCCAATATAAAAATGGCTGCCTCTGACATGAAGAACAGACGCAATGTGCAGCCAGTGCTCATCCTGTATCCCTGGATCAGGAGCCCTCACAGGGTACTATCAGCCAGGCCAGCGGAGCTCAGGTTTTTTAGCGACCTTGTTACTGCTCCCCCTCCTTCTTTTTCATCTGGGCTTGGGCCCAGCAAAGACTCTAAAATCCACTTATAATAAATCATAAATTTTTAAAAGAATTAAACAAGAAGAAAATGAAAAATATAGAGAAGTATGCAACACTTATACAATATGTAAACAAGAAGTCTAGCTAATGCAGAGCAAGTATAATGTTTTATACTTTCAAATGTAGTATAGAAATATAGAAAGTTGCTGGTGTGGCTTGTGCCCCTCTCAACATAAATACAGTAAAACCCCTCTATAGTCAACCCCAATGGGACAGAGCTTTTGGTTCACTATTGCCACGGACAGCCATACATACAGGAAAAGGCAGCCTCTTAATAGTGGTCACTTTATTTTAATTCCCCTAATTGACCCATTTCCTTACATTAATACTGAATAATAAAAGAAATAATTTGACGATAGGTTCTTCTTATCATTAGCCTACATGTACCTCTATGTCTGATTTAAAAATCACGATTGTATTAACTAATCGTTAATTTTTTAATGATTCCACAATTGGCCAAATACCTATTCTTGATTGATCAAGTAAAGCTAACCACGTACATGTTTCGGGTTGTTGCTCCTCATCAGCATGGTGCAAGCTGTACCTCAATGACCAAAAAAAGGGTATTTTGGCTATTTCTGGAATAATTACAAATCAACAATTAGCTGATATTTATTCTGACAGATGCCACAAGCCATCAAAAACGTTTAGTTGCACGATCATGCACGATTTATCCACCTGATCCCAGCACAATTTCACTTTCATACTATTTTTCATATATGCAGTTTATTTAGTAAGCCTTGGGGGTCGGTGGAAAGGTGGTCTAAACCATTGGTTTTCAACCGCTACGACTCGGGTTTGATTCACGCATTGGGCACTTTTTTATGATAAAAAAAAAATGCTCCAATGGCCCTCAATTCTTGCAAAAGTCCAACCCCACCAACGAGTGCAAGTAACCAAACGGGGCTCTGGCACATTTGTAAGTGCAAAGTCGAACTGCTTTTCACATGTGTAGATATGTGGTGCACTTACAGTAAAAGCAGTCGCCTACTTCTACCCACCATGATTAACATGGCCTGTACCACGTGTACTAGGGATAAGCAAAAAAAAAAATAGTAAGCTTGAGAGAGTTGTCTATACATGATAAAAGAAGAATGTATGGGTGAGATGAAAGGAGCTAAATTTATCGTTGACAATTGTCTCACTTTTTATCAACATGTGATAAGCAGATAGAGATATACCTTGAGCAACCAACTTTCTAGAAACCTCTAGATAATCACAAGTTAAACTCAAAACCAATACCTAAAAAATCCTAGAAGAGTAGCATCATTGTCTTATACATTAGCAGGCAGTTGTTGAATACCCACCGTGATTTTCATGGTTTGTACCATGTGCACTTGAAATATGTTTAAAAAAAGAAAGGACCTTCCCTACCAATCATGCACCTATTTTTTCTTTTTTTTTTTGCTTATCCCTAGTACACGTGGTACTGGCAATGATAATCATGATGGGTAGAAGTAGGTGACTGCTTTTACTGTAAGTGCACCACATGTCTTACACATGTGAAAAGCAGCTTGACTTTGCATTTAAAAATATGCAAGAGCCCCATTTGGTTACTTGTACTCGCTGATGGGGTTGGACTTTTGCAAGAATCGGGGACCATTGGTGATTTTTTTTTTCAGGAAAAAAGTGCCCAATCCAGAAATTGAACCTAGGTTGTAGCGGTCAAAAACCAATGGTTTAGACCATCCTTCCACCAAACCCCTATCATCATGCAACTGTACATAACAAGAATGTGAAAAATCCTATAACACACCAACACATGGGCAATTTCTTAGTAGTCAATCAGATGCTTTGACACAGACACTAAACACCTTAGCATTTATTTTCCTGATTCAGTCGTCATAATAGGTTTGTCTGCTAGCATCGGGGTGGAGTAAACCTTTGAGACCAGCTGTAAATCTGATCTTTCCAATTTTCTTTTATTTAGAATTACAAGGTAATAAGACCAAATAAATAAATAGTGTGTAATGTGTCGGTAACAACACTGTTACAGAAATGTCACGCACTATTTATTGGTCTTATTACCTTGTATTTCTAATCTATAATCCAAATTGTGCCTTATCATTCCTCTCATTTAATTGAACAAAAAAAGGAGGTTGGCATCAGGAAAAATGACAATTCTACATTACAGAATTATCTGTCAACACAACCTCATAAGAATGACAGTCAGTCAATTATATCTCATTAGTTCTCAATCACCACTTTTAATTAAATGTCTTTTATTTTAAACAAAGGACAACAAGACCAAATCAAAGACAGCAAACCATGTTTTGATAACAACCATTCTCTTAAATTTCAAACAAACATATTTTATTTTAAACAATGGACAATAAGACCAAATCAAGAAAGGCAAACCATGTTTTAGTAACAGCATTTCTAACCATCAGAAAAGAAAATTAAAGCACTCTAGTCTGGTTTTAACAATGTTGCTGCTATCTTCAGTTTGTCTGCACCTGAGCAGGTTCTGGTCTCCAGTGGTATCATTTCTTCCCATCAGCATAATTCTTCTCCCTACCATCCTCCAATCACTTTATCTTCCATAATTCAATCCATTTCCTCTTAATGTATGTTCCATTAAACCTTTTTTATTTTTTCTGATACCCTTGAACAGTCCTTCTCCCAATCTTCTAAAGACTTCTTTACTAATAATTCATTCTTGATCCTGTTAACTAATCTTCCCATTCTCTTCCAAATACAGTAGAACCTCCCTTTAGCGGACACCCCGCTAGTGGACACCTCTCCATAAAAACAGTTTTCATTTCCAAAATTATCATTTTTTACCATTTAGCAACTCTCTGGTAAGAGGACACCTCTCCCTAAAGGACAATTTGGCTCTGCAATTAGGTGTCCTTTACTGGGAGGTTCTACTGTATTATGTATAGTTTACTTATGTGTGTATTTTTGAACTTATCTCAAGTATACCATAATCACAGTGTGTACTTACAGCACATCATATGTGTACACATGGAGAAAGTAGTTTAGCATTTACAAGGTGCCCCCGTGTATTTACTTGCACTCACTGGTTGGGTTGGAAAATTGTGCAAGAATTGGGATGTTTAAAGCAAAAAAAAAGGTTCTCTATACAGGATTCAATTCCAGGTTATGATTTGTACCACTTCAGCACCACAAGCCTCTCTTATTATTGTTAAGCATCCAAGAAATGTAAATAATCAGTTTCAAGAAGTTGTCATCCTTCTTCAGTAAATAAATAGAACCATTTTTGATCAAACATTCTTAGAGAAATATATTCAAAATAATTTCCAATTTGAGAAAACATCAATACAAAGTAAACAAACACAGATATCAACACAAGGTAATAAGACCAAATCCAAATAAATAAATAGTGTGTGACGTTTCTGTAACAGCGTTGTTACCATCTTCAGACAAAAGTACTGAATGAGAAATTTTACCACAGCATGTTTTTAAAAATCAAATAAATAAATAGTGTGTGATATTTCGGTAACAGCATGCATATTTATTTTAGATTTGGTCTTATTACCTTGTGTTTATAATCTATAATCCAAATTGTGCCTTCTCAAACACAGATATCGTTACAACAGCAACTTGGTCATAAAATTCTACTATTCTAGGGCCCCAATTATATTCTAACCATGGTGTTATAGCAAGGTCCGACTGTATAGTGTTGCTTATCTAGTTTGTAACCTGTGAACTTTGGCATTTAGAGAAAAAATTTCTATATGTATTGATTAACAAACTGTGAGAGTTAGATTCATTCAGAAACTTGGTCTTGTTTAGTTATTGATATGGTACAATTTAGATTAGAACTACAGGGTAATAAGACCAAATAAATTAAGAATGTTATTAATTTATCTATTATTCCAGATGCTTTGGGTTATAATAAGGGATATAACTACATTTCCTTTTTTTTTATCATTGGAGTAACATCAGTTTAAAATGTATTTTATTTTTGAAAGAATCATAGGCGTCCTATCAAGTTCAATTTTCCAATAAGTTGTGCTAATGCATTTAATTTATATAACAAACTTTCCCTCCTCTCTTCCACATGTTGATATCTGGGGCTAATTAGGGCCCTCTTCTGGGTAGAAAAATTTTTTCCTCAAGTCTTAATTTTTTTTTTTGCTTATCCCTAGTACACGTGGTACAGGCCATGATAATTATGGTGGGTAGTTACCGACTGATTTTACTGTAAGCGCACCACATGTCTACACATGTGAAAAGTAGTTCGACTTTGCACTTACAAATGTGCCAGAGCCCCGTTTGGTTACTTGCACTCGCTGGTGGGGTTGGACTTTTGCAAGAATCGGGGGCCATTGAAGCATTTTTTTTTTTTTTAAACAGAAAAAAGTGTCCAATGCGGGAATCGAACCCGGGTCGTAGTGGTTGAAAACCAAACGGTTTAACCAGCCTTCCATCGACCCCCAAGTCTTAATTGATGAAGGCATGTTTATATTGTTGTGTGTCAACAACTAGCCGACCCGATGGTGTAAGTGACTGGAAATTGTTATCTATTAAATTAGAAACTCTATATATATATTTTTTTGTTAATTGTGTTTTATTTTAGTTATATCAGAAACGGCACCACAGAGATGATGGGTACTATTGTATTTGACCGTTAACCACTGTTTTCACAGCAACATGTTAGAGATAACAAGCCAGTTATATTTTGCCTCTCGATCGCAATACGCCTTGATGAAAAATGATATAACATGTCATGCTACCACAACAACAACACCCCCTACAACCGGCTTGACAGAACCCAAGACCCTGCGACACCATTAGATCAGCTTCTAGTGACCATGGTCCACCATGATGAATCACTTCCCATAATAAACTGAATCCTATATCTCTGTCTCATCAACATATAGTCAAACAAATTTCCTGAACAAAACATCAACTGTGTGTAAATACAGTAATCTACCACAAGTGTTGTTGCCAGTGTCTCAAGGTTAGGATGCAATGACACCCAACACTTCAAAGATAACCACTATCAGTTTGGCACAAAAAGTTATCAAGATGGTGAAATCCCTAATGAAGCAACAACAAACTACGCACACATAGATGGGGCAAAAACTGAACTAATCACATGAAAAAAACCTTAAATTGTTCCTTATCATTGTGTATGCCATCTTTAATACAGTTAAACCTGTCTATAGCACCCGATTTTAAATACGTAGTACGATGCGATTTATATTAAAAGTGACCTGTCTATAGCACCCCCTCTCTATAGCACCCTATTTTGGTGAGTCCCAAGAGGGGGCGCTATAGACATGTTTAACTGTATGTACTGGGGTCAGTGATCATATCAATTACAAGTAAGACACACATTTCCTTGTTGCCAATATAGAGGCTATGTGATACTATATTAGGGCTCATAGAACCAATATTGTGATCAGGGTTGACCTTCTTAGATGAGTTGTGCCAATGAAGGCTATACAAAGCCTATCTGCGCTTGTTGATATCAGTTTTTCCTCACCTAACTGTCAGTTCTGACTAAGGTGCTCATCTTCCCTGGTGTGATAATTGAAGGTTTTATTTCTATAGAAATACAGTGGAACCTTAAACACAAGGTAACTCCTCCTTTGCCGGTCCCAAGTCTGGATAAAAAGGAGGAGGGGGAGCAGTAAAAATCTCCCTAAAAAACCTGGGTTCAGCTGGCCTGGCAGATAGTACCCTGTAAGGGCTCCTAATCCAGGGATACAAGATGAGCAGCGTTTGTACTCCATGTTAGGAGTGGCTGCACATGGCGTCTGTTCCTCATGTCAGAGGCGGCCATTTCTTTTGGAGCTAAGTCGGCCTGCCACTGAGTAGTGCTCCCAGTCTCAATGACAAAGGCAGACACATTCTACTTCACCCAGTCATGATGGTTGTCAAAGCTTGATACCCTAATATGATTGAGTGGAGATAAGAAAGAAGAAGAAACACAAGGTAATAAGAAATAAATAATAAATAAATAATTATTACCTTAACACCTTTGTTGGATCCTATAGCTAATAAATTCCTTAAATTCAATTTTATGTAGGCAAATTAAGCCAAAATATCTAAATTCAATTGAACAAATATAAATCTTTAATATGTAAATTTAAAACAGTCGACATGTATGTAAATTTCAAGTTTAGTTAGTTGTCATAGTTACTCTATCACTAGTATTAAAATCTTTAAAAAATTCATGTATTCTAAAATCAGGTGGTAAAATGCTTCTTATAATGGTTATTGAACATTTTCAAGCCACTATAACCTTGTCTTTATAATCTATAATCCAAGAACAAGCCATCTCAAGCCATTGAAGATAGAAAATATTAACAAAATCTACCCCACTTGCCCAAAATGTAGTTTGGTACCTGCAGCTCCAGAACACATTTTGGCTGGCATTAGATGCACTAAACAGGACCTTTGGGAGAGGCCGCTGCTCATCATAAAACAGCTCTAGGAGCATGAACTCATGGAATTCGTGTAATCTTTACACAAGGGGATAAGAAATAACAACAACAACAATAATCCAAATTGTGTCTTATCACAGTGGATCCTTGTTAAAACAATTTATATAAAAGGAACCCTATAACATCTATTCTAAATACTTCCAAGTTTAAATTGTCACACTGGGGTTATAACAACAACATGTTTATAGCAACAGTCCCAAGTGGTGTTGTTATAACAAGGCCCAACTGTATACAGTCGAACCTCTTTAATTCAACACCCCAAGGGATCAGAGCTTTCGGTTGAATTAAAGGAAGTGTTGAATTAAGGTGAGATGATTAGGTAATCATCTAACTCGCTAAAATAATATTTTTTAAAAATAGCCTTGTAATATATATAAATAAATGATATTAATTGAAACCATTGTGTGTTTTTATTTTATTTTCATGATAAACTTTTAGTATCAGGGACAAAATAGCATTAATATATATTTTAGAAACATAAATAATTGTAACAAATAAATTTACTGGCAATGTGTTTCTTTTCAGTAATATAATCAAATATTAACTATACAGACATTAAAATATTAAATATAATATATTAAATAATATTTTATTCTAATTGAAAAATATAGCAGTTGAAAGGAAATAAATATGGTAAATATAAAAAGAAAATTTTAAAATATTATTTAAAAATTATCACGAAGAGATCTTTTAAAAAATTCCTTTATAGATGTCTGTTTTTGCACTGAAATCCTATTCAGTATTTATTCCAGATGGTCATTTTGAAAAAACATGCATGTCTTTCTTCTTCTGAAATGTCTTTTAATAAATAAATTTTAATGTATTAAAGTCATCCACTGCTGCTGCAGGTGTTATTGATTTTGTGTTTAAATCTTTTATAATAACACAGAAATGGAATATTGAAATAAAATGTTATCATAATCATTGTGACTACATTTTATAAAGATTTATTTATTTAAAAAGAAATTATTTATAAATTTAAAAATAGCTAAAATATTTCAATGTTAAAAATAAAAAATAAAAATTATTATTAGTTAGCGCATGATGCCGAAATTCCCGCGTAAAAAAAAACAACAATAACATCCGCGAAATTGAGCAACGGCACTGCAAAGTGAAACTTAAACTAACCAGAAACCAAAAGTGCGCAGGCGCGATCGTATCGGCGCCCGCCGATGCCGATCGTCGCCGCCGTAATACCGTTTAGCGGTAAAGTTGCATGTAAAATAACATTCAACTGTCGAAATTCGAATTTTAAAATGGTCGAACTATCGGAACTGTCGTATTATCGATACTGTCGAATTACGGCTTGTTATTTGATAGGCCGGAGGTCGGGACATCGGAACATGGTCGAATTATCGCCGAGTGTCGAATTGGGGTGTGTCGAATTAACGAGGTTATACTGTATTTTGAAACTTTTATCTCTATCTATCAATCCATTTATTAAGACATTTAGTTTAATATACAAAAGGAGGGTTTTACTATATCCTTTGATTTTCTGCTGTAATCCAAATTGTGAAGCTTTAAACAGTAGAGCCTTCATAATGAACACTCCCACTAACAGATACCTCTGTGGAAAAGACAATTTTCATAATCAAAATTACTATTTTTACCAATATAAGGTAATAAGACCAAATCCAAATAAATGAATAGTGTGTGATGTTTCAGTAACAGTGCTGTTACCGAAATGTCACACACTATTTATATATTTGGATTTGGTCTTATTACCTTATGTTTATAATCTATAATCCAAATTGTGCCTTATTATTTTTACCAATTAGTATCTCTGTGGTGAGAGAAAATATCTCTCTAAAGGACATTTTAGCCCTGCAACTAGGTGTCCTTCAGAGAGAGGTTTAACTGTAATTAGTTTTGACTCATTTTCAACAAGTATGAAGTTTCTTAGAAAGTTGTCTGTCGAAGGACGTCAAAGTCTGAAAGCTTGCCGAATTTACAGCTTTAATAAAAGAAACACGTCGCCATTAACTTTTGTTCCTTCTTCAAGAAGATGTCAGGCGATTCCTTCTCTTGAAAAATGTCTTAATGAAAATATTGAAAAATAAAAACAGTATCAACAGAAGAATAGATATCCCAGAGTCATAGTCATGTATAAATAGCAATCATTATGAAAATCTCACCCTACCATGCTCAATCTCAATTGTAATTTTGCTTTTTGGAGAGTGAGAGCTCAAAAGCTTGCAGTGTTTTATAATAAAGAAACACAAGGTAATAAGACCAAATCCAAATAAATAAATAGTGTGTGGTGTTTCAGTAACAGCATTATTACCATCTTCAGACAAAAGTACTGAAGGTGGTAACAATGCTGTTACCGAAACGTCACACACAATTTATTTGAATGTGATCTTATTACTTTGTGTTTATAATTTATAATTCAAATTGAGCCTTATTATCTGTAACAAGAAAACTTATTGCAAAAAGGTTTTCAATCTTTTTCTAAAAGAGTTAAACCTGTCTATAGCACCCCCTCTTGGGACTCACCAAAATAGGGTACTATAGGCAGGTCACTTTTAATGTAAATTGCATCGTACTACGTATTTAAAATCAGGCGTTATAGAGAGGGAGGCGCTATTTAGAGTGGGGGCTATAAACAGGGTTAACTGTATATCACAGTTTTCTTATATTTGACAGTCTCTATGCTTCAACAGTGGGAGAATTCAAGGTAAATAAGACCAAATCTTTGGTCTTATTACTTTGTGTTTATAATCTAGCATTCAAATTGAGTCTTATTATCTGTAATGAAAAAAACTTATTGAAAAAAGGTTATCAATCTTTTTCTAAAAGTATATTGCAATTTTCTTATATTTTACAGTCTCTATGATTCAACAGTGGGAGAATTCAAGGTAAATAAGACCAAATCTTTGGTCTTATTACTTTGTGTTTATAATCTAGCATTCAAATTGAGTCTTATTATCTGTAATGAAAAAAACTTATTGAAAAAAGGTTATCAATCTTTTTCTAAAAGTATATTGCAATTTTCTTATATTTTACAGTCTCTATGATTCAACAGTGGGAGAATTCAAGGTAAATAAGACCAAATCTTTGGTCTTATTACTTTGTGTTTATAATCTAGCATTCAAATTGAGTCTTATTATCTGTAATGAAAAAAACTTATTGAAAAAAGGTTATCAATCTTTTTATAAAAGTATATTGCAATTTTCTTATATTTTACAGTCTGTATGATTCAACAGAGGGAGAATTCAAGGTGGTGGTGGTGCTTATCTCCATGGTTAAACCAATTCCTGAAGTCCAATCCTCTCCAATTTTGCAATGGTTAACAGCGTTGTTACTGAAATGTCACGCACTATTTATTTGGTCTTATTACCTTGTGTTTATAATCCAAATTGTGCCTTATCAGAGGGAGTACACGGGACTCACCGAGGTAGAGTCCAGGCAAGATGGATGCCACCTCCAGGTCAGGTCGGGTGTCCACCACAAATCCAGGACACCAGCCTTGTGGTTCTGCCAAGTTACCATCACGGGACTCGGACCACTTGCGGCCTCCCACTGTAGTGACGTTGATGCGAGACACCCGGCGCAGCTGCTCTGCATGCCGGAAGTTGACCACATCTGACAGCCAATCCCCCATCTCTGCCACCACAGTCAATCAATCCTACAGAGTCAATCATCTAAACTCTGTGTAATCATAGGTTGACTTAATAAATCTATATAATAATAATAAATAAATAAATCACTTCCTAACCATGCAACTGAATCTTAATGAAAGAATGCAATATTGTGTCTAATTTCATACTTTTGTGTATTTTTTCCCATTATATCACTATTAAACTAACTATATAACTAATAATTTATTCTATAAAAATAAGGTCACCTCTCCTGTCAAAATAGACACCAAAAACTAGGTGCCATCTATGACTGTCTCTGAAAACTAGTGGACTTAGATCAGTGATAAGCCCAAGGCTGGTGTTGTGACTTTGTCACCGACCCAAGTTGGAGAGCATCAATATATGGTTCCCAGTTTTGACATTATTCCAGAATTGGCCAAAATACCCTTTCTTAATTAATCAAGAAAAGCTAACCATGTACACCTTTTGGACAAAAAAGCTGGTCTTTGGGGCATCCTGAAAAATCATGAAATAGGTATTTAGAACGGAAGGGCATGCGAAGACCAAACAATGTGAAAAATAGTACAAAAGTGAAATTGTACTGGAATAAGGTGGATACATTAAGAAAAAGGAATCTCCTGAAAATGCAACTAAGTTGCTGATGGCTTGCACCATCTGTCAAAATAAATTTCAACTGATTGTTGATTCCAACATATGACACAAGAAACTTCCAAGTTGCAAGATCAGGAGATGCCTTAATTTATCCATCTGTTTCTGGTACAATTACACTTTTGTACTATCTTTCAAAAAGTATTTTATGGGGAAAAAAAAGTTAGCTTCAACATCACAAATTTTTATACAAGTAGACTCAAATACAGTAATTAGAGTTAATATAATCATTTTTTTACTCTGATAAGGCTCAATTTTATATATAGATTTTAAACATAAGGTAATAAGACCAAATCCAAATATATAAATAGTGTGTGACATTTTGGTAACAATGTTATTAGTGAAACGTCACACACTATTTGAATTTGGTCTTATTTACCCCTTGTATTTTTTTACTCTACGTATGGAGAAAAACTATCTGATGATTATACAGTGAAAATATCATATCTTTTTCCCTCTCCTAGATACACAAGGTAGGTCATGATAATCATGGTGGGTAGATAGCAACTCCCTTGTCTGGCCATATGTCTACACAGGTCGTTTATAGGTATTAGAGTCCCATTTAGTTAATTTCAACAAGAAAATAGGACCTAATCCATAACTTTTTAGGTCCATTGATGTCTATCAAAAATGATAAAGCACAATTTGGATTATAGCTACAAGAAAAAAAGATCTAATTCAAATTTGGTTATCTAAAATTGGATTAGGTTTTATTTTCTTGTAGCTATAATCCAAATTGTGCTTTATCATTTTTGATAGACTTCAATGGACCTAAGAATTTTTTCTTCCTATGAGCTGAAGAAAATGAATTCCAAAGTAAATATCAATGTTGATGCTAAGCCATAAAGTGGCTTCCCGACTCCACAGACTAAATATTTGAAGCGACGTTGCTTCCTGCACTCAAAGAGTAAAAAGTTCAACCTCACCAGTGAGTGCAAGTAACAAAACGATGCTCTGGCACACTTGTAAAGGCAAAATATTTTTTAAAAGAATTCTCAAAGTTCAAATAAAAAGTTAAACAATCAAGCTATGTCATATAGTCATCATTATCACAATACTAGCCGAATGACCCGGGCAACGCCCGTGTTTTACCCGATTGAATGTTTTGATTCAAATACTATTTGTTACAATTATAAATTGGTGCCTTAAATAAATGCATATATTAGTTAATAACTATAGCCTATGTGCTTTATCTGTCTATGTACTGTTGGCTTTCGTAGGCGTCTCTTACTGGGAAAAAGAAAGAGAGGATTCCATTTAGTTATTAACTAATATATGCATTTATTTAAGGAGCGACCCGCTCCAACACAATAGTTACAAAAACCAAAAAGCGAGTGGGGGGGGCAAAGTCAAAAACAAAGTGTCTCGCGTAGTGGCGGCGCCATCGTAGCCAGCCAATAGGAGAGCGCCATTCCAAAAAAAAAAGCAAACGGTGACAGAGATGATGACTCTCGTAACTGCATATAGAATTGTATTTGTACCAAAACAAAGAGAAACAAGGATAGGTATACACATTTAAAATTGTGAGAAAATGTAATTTTTCATTTTTTTTAATATAAAAGATCATTTCTATACAGACCTTATACTGGAATAAGGAAAATTTTCAATAGGAGTTCTTGGCCCATCAGTGGTGTACCTTTCAGGCATTTTCACCTGTTTATTCTGACTGACTTATTTTTTTTAAGATTTGGTAAAGCACAATTTAGATTATAGAATATAGATACAATAAAATAAGACCTAATCCAAATAATTTAATAGCGTGTGACATTTTGGTAACAGCATTGTTATCATCATCAGACAAAATTTCAAAAATAAAAATTCTTTTGTCTGATGATGGTAACAATGCTGTTACCAAAATGTCACACACTATTAAATTATTTTAAAGATTAATTTTGTGGTGGTGCTTTGCTTAATGGATTTAATTTTTTTTTTTTTGCTTATCCCTAGTACACGTGGTATAGGCCATGATAACCATGGTGGGTAGAAGTTGGCGACTGCTTTTACTGTAAGTGCACCACATGTCTACACATGTGAAAAGCAGTTTGACTTTGCACTTACAAATATGCCAGAGCCCCGTTTGGTTACTTGCACTCGCTGGTGGGGTTGGACTTTTGCAAGAATCGGGGGCAATTGGAGCATTTTTTTTTTTAAACAGAAAAAGTGCCCAATGCGGGAAGCGAACCTGGGTCGTAGCAGTCAAAAACAAATGGTTTAGACCATCCTTCCACCGAACCCCCGGATTGAATTATGAATTTATGAATATATTTCTGCAGTCGGTGGTTTCTGACTTTTGGTTGGTTAGTGAAAAGTTTCTAGTGCTACCAAAATCATTTGCTTTGAAGAATAAGGCAATTATTTTTATATTCTCAAAGAATATCTTAAAAAATATATTACCTAGTTATCTCAATAGGACAAATTTTCTTTGACTTAATCTCAAAATATTAATGCTACTCTCAAAAATACTAATATAAATGAAGATTGGTTAAAACAAAAATATATAATTGTAGGTAAATAATGTGTAAGATTTCTTTTTTTTTTTCACACTAAATTAAAAAAGAAAATATAAGATTATTAAAATAACTTTATTCTTTGAATTTCGTTTAAAAAAAAAATCTTTTCAATTAAAAATTCTCTTCTTTATTTTTTTATAATACTCAAAAGTCCAACAAAACTGTGCAAAAACAATAATTTTTATACAAATTACAAGGTCTATAACATAATGATAACTTTTTGAAAATAGAGCAATCCATATTTAAATCTTTAGATAATAAAAAGGCATATATTGAATTGAATAAAATATTTATTTGCTAATAATTTGATTGGCTGAACGACAACCTTTGTCAAGACATTACATTTTTTTTTTATAAACTAACTTTTTTTTATAAAAAAAAAAAATTAATGCCATGACAAAGGTTAGCATTCAGCCAACTGAAATATTGGCAAATAAATCTTTTATTCAATCCAATATATGCCTTTTTATTATCTAATGATAACTTTATATACGACTTCTAAACCAAAACCAATCAAAATTTTCATCTATCACTATCATTCAACCAAAAGATTTTCAACTATAAGAAACACAAGTGAAAAATATTAGAAGGATAATAATTTTCTCTTTAAAATGTCATTTTTGTATAATATAACTTATTTTAATTAAAGTTTAATACAACTTTCAACAACATATAATAAGTCACATAAATAACAATATTAAAATAATATTTACCTTTAAAATATATATATAGTTGGAATGATTTAATATAATAATAATTTGTTGCTTCTAAAATAGGTTTGAGATCAAAGTAATTTATTCTTCTTTTGGTGGTATCCTGGTCGTATTTGAGTAATGTCGTCTGCTTACATTAAATGTCTAAAACTTCACATATACCTTCGTTACGTTTCAATATATGTATATAACTTTTACATTATAAATATTTCAGAGAGTAAAAAATATATTGCTGCGCATTAACATTGCTATGAAACAAATGTGCGATATCTTGAATGGGGTAATTAAACTTGATAATACTCTTATCATTTAACTCTACGATGACAAATTTTGTGATTTAAAAAATAAAATACCAAGCCTCATATCTATAAAATATTATAAATTGCTCTACATATGGAATGGTGACCTAGTTTATTCTTGCATTAATAAATTGATTTAATAAGTCTGAAAACCAGTTCATACTTAAAAATCAGAGGAATTGAGTATATTGTAAATATTAAGTATTATGGTCAAAAATAGATTTGTGTGTTGTCTGAAAATAAATATAAAAATGCCTAAATATATCATCTTTGTTGCATTTGAATTTTTCTCAGAAATATCAGTTTAATGTCATTTTAAAGGTGTCTAATAGTATTCATGATGCTATTCTATTACACTTAATCTTAGGATTGATATTCATGCAGTGCGTTTGTGGGTGAATTTTGCAATTATTCCCATTGATCAAAAATATTTTAAAAATTATAACCTATAAAATAACAATAACTTTAGCGTTTACGATAATTTGTTTATTTTATATTGAAAATATAGTCATATTTTTAAAACATATGTTAAATTTGCCCTACTTAAAAATGATATAGAATAGCAAAATTATCTGTATTCTAGCAACATATCGAGGCAATTTCATCAACTTTAATATTTTAGAACCCGTGTATTTTTTAGAAGTTTGAGTATTTCATATAATTTTGTTATATATTAATATTTTATTTTTATTTTGGAAACGTTATGTCGATTTTACAAACTGGTTTATGGGTACAAAATGAAATTTTATTTCATTCAAACAAAAAGGGACATGAAAAGAAAAAGCACACACATCTAAAACGTCTAATTGACAAGACAAATTATAATGTTGTTAATTATTTTTATAATATCCATAATCAACCAGTATATTTCTCAGTATTTCTATTGGCCTCACACCCCTCCCCCCCCCCCTTTTTTTTGATCGAAAAAAGATATGAAAAATATTTGATATCTTGCTGAGTCCCATAGCTGCAGTGCTCTATTTATAAAGGCAGCTCTCGACTGTTGTCTTCCCTTGATGTTGTTTATGTTGTTCTTTGTGCCTATTTGATCACGCAGAATGCAACTGAACTAAGTATTTATTTATTAACTTATCTTTTTATAACATGGTTATATATCTAAGAATGTTTACAAGTCGAGTCTGCAGTGTTGCCGGATCAACTTGTCAGTTCAAACATAACATGTTTCCTTTAAACAAAAATAAAAAAGGATTGCAGTTCTCCTAGTCTCTATAACGCAAAGGTTTTCTCACTGTTCTACCACTGCGGGTTCGCACACTAGGAGAAGTAGATGATTCTTCACCTTTCTTGGCAACGTCCTCCCTTGGATCATATGCTCTTCTGTTTTCGGAAGTGGGTCTTCCATGATCTTGTATGTTGTCATCCATGGCTGTCCCTGCTTGAGATCCAGGAATGCTTGGACTTTGAATTGTTGGGGCAGAATCTTCTACACTGAACTTTCTCGGTCTAAGGTGAGACCTGTTCCTGCGGTCACTGTTGCTGGAACCCATTTTCTATGCCTTTCCTGCAACATGATGTTGTCTCCTACTTCCAAAGGTCTCAAAATTCTCTTTGGACTTCCTGCATACTTTTGTTGATGGTCTCTCAATTTTTGGTAATTCTTTGTTGTGTCAAACAGTGGTTTCAACTGTTGTCGGGTGTATGTCGAAAGAGTTCTCACAGATCTTCCCATAAGCATTTGGGTCGGAGATGGCAAGTCATACTTAGGTGTGTTGTTGAACTCCATCAAAGCCAGATTGGGATCTCTTCCTGACTTCACAGCTTTAATTATCAGTCCTTTGATGGTTTGAATTGTCCTCTCAACTTGTCCATTAGATCTTGGATATTTGGGACTGGAGGTTTGGTGTTTGAATTCATATTTCTGAGCAAAATTTTTGAATCCAATAGAGTTAAAAGGGGGTCCATTATCCGAAACTAGAGTTCTTGGAATTCCATGAGTCCTGAAAATGGTTTTCAACTGCATGATGGTTTCGGTTTCTCTTTTGCTTGATAATTTCCGGATTTCAACAAACTTTGAGTGGTAATCGACAACCAAGATGGAACTGGTTCCACTCACCTCCATGAAATCTACAGCAATTTTTTTCCCATGGAAATTCAGGGATTTCATGAGCTATTCTTGACTCCTCAGGATTCTTTCTTGAATATTCCTGACATGTTCTGCACTTTTCCACTTCATTTTCTACTTGTGTTATCATGCGGGGCCAGTAAAATGCTGATCTTGCTTTTTCTTTGGAAGCTGCTGTGCCCTGGTGTGATGAATGAACAACCTGCAGGATTTCTTTTCGAAGAGTCGATGGCACCATGATGCAATTTCCTTTGTAAACAATTCCGTCACTCACATGAATTTCACCTTGAAATTGCCAGTAGGGTTTTGCTTCATCACAGACCTTAGTTTTATATTTCGGCCATCCATTCTTCGCATACTCTATTAGTTGTATCAAGGTGTGGTCCCCATGAGTTTCCTTTTGTAGTCTCTTTATTTTTTCATCTGTGGTAACCAGCAACATGTGCACTGATTCAGTTTGACCTTCTAAATAGCTTGTGTCCACCTCATCTTTTAATGGATCTCTAGACAGATGGTCAGCTACAAACATGTTTTTCCTTGGTGTAAACTTCAAAGATATTTGAAATCTCATGAGACGTAAGACCATTCTTTGCAGTCTTGGGGAAAGCTTTTCTAGAGGTTTCTTAACAATACTCAGGAGAGGTTTGTGGTCAATTTCCACAATAACATAATTTCCCCAAATATAGTACTGGAAGCGTTCACATCCAAAGACTATAGCCAAAAGTTCTTTCTCTATCTGTGCGTATTTTCTTTGAGTTGCATTCAGGCTGAAGGACGCATACTCAATTGCATGTCCCCTTGCATGAGCACTGTACCAATACCATATTGGCTTGCATCAGATGAAATGGTGATTGGCTTGGTTGGGTCAAAAAATGTCAATATTGAAGCATTCGAAACCATATCCTTGAGTTTTTCAAAACAATCATTTTCTTCACCTCCAAATTTCCATTCACTCTTGTTGCTTATCAATTTCCTTAGAGGTGCAGTCTTGTCAGAAAGATTAGGAATGAATTTGCCAAGGTACGCTACCATACCTAAGAATCTTTGGACTTCAGTCTTGTTCTCAGGTCTTTTCAACTTTTGTATTGCCTCTGCTCTTGAAGCTTGAATGGCTATTCCATCTCGACTGATTATATGGCCTAAGAAATTTACTTTGTCGACAGCTATCTGCTGCTTCTTAGCATTGAGCTTGACATTATTTTCTTCCAACCTTCGAAGAACTGTTTCAAGGTTTCGGTTGTGCTCTTCCATTGTGCTTCCATAGATCAAGATGTCATCCGTATAGCAAGCAGTTCCCTGGAAACCTGAAAGAATATTGTTTATGCATCGCTGGAATACCTCCGCTGCACTGTTCAATCCATAGGGAAGTCGCTTGAACCGGAATCTTCCAAAGGGAGTCGCAATGGTGCACAGGTTGGTGCTTTCTTTGTCTAATGGGACTTGCCAGAAAGCTGATGATGCATCAAATACAGAGAAAACTGTAGCACCTTTCAGTTCAGAAAATATTGTTTCAGCTGTTGGCAGAATATAGCGCTCTCTCTGAACATATTTGTTCAGTTCCCTGGGGTCCATGCAAATTCTGACATCCCCAGAAGGTTTTTGTACCACTACAATAGGGTGTGTCCATTCGCTTGGTTCTTCAACTTTTTCAATAATGTCAAGTTTTTCCATCCTTTCCAATTCTGCTTTAACTTTTTTTCTAATGGAAAAATGAATTTTTCTGCTTGGAGCAATAACTGGAGTTGTATTTTCATTTAGTCTAATCTTGTGTTCAATTGGCAGTCTTCCTATGCCTTCAAATATATTTTTGTGCCTGTTAAAAATTTCTTTTGCTGAATTGTTCTGCTGTATTTGGACAGCATCACATTTCTTAATTAGTGAAAGCTTTTCAATAGCTTCTATTCCTAAAATTGGTTGATAGTATCCATCAGCAATGAAAAATTCTAGACTTTCCATCTTATTTTTAGTTTTGCAATTTAGTGTGGCAATTCCTTTTATCTTGATTTCATGTCCTGTATATGATGTTAGCTTTCGGTTAGCCTGAAATATGTCCAAACCTTTCATTTGTCTGGTGAATGTCCTGGTATAAATATATGTATATATCTATAGACATCATTCTTTCATCATATTTTCTTATTTGACAGATGTTCTGGTTGTTCTGCATGATCTTGATCTGTTGCTTGCTTATTTCATCTGTTTTGCACATTTCAATGGCTTTTAGAAGAGTTAAATTGGGCTCTCTTAAGAGGCGTTCCTGCAAAGCCTTGTCTTGTATTCCATACACAATGCGATCCCTAATTAAACTATCCTTTTGTGATTCAAATTCACATGATGTGGATAATCCTTTTAGTTCTGTTATAAAACTATCGATGGATTCACCATCCTTCTGAATCGCTGAAAAAAAATTGAATCTTTCAAAAATGACGTTCTTTTTAGGCTAGCAAAAATCATCAAATTTGTTTATTACAAGATCGAAATTTTCTGCTTCATCTTCTTTTAAATGAAATGTGTTGAAAAACTTCCAAGGCTTCTTCGCCAATAAAATTTAATAAAATGGCAACTTTCAGTTTATCAGGCTTTGTGGCTTTTTCTGTTGCTTCAAGATAAAGCATTAATCGCTGTTTGAACCTTCGCCAATTTTCCGCTACATTTCCGTGCAAGGCGAGTTCGCTAGGCCTAACAAAGTCCATGTTTTCTTTTTTTCACAAATATTTGCCAATAATATATTTATTTGAAAAAGTACTCACTTTTCCGCTGCCACCATGTTGTTTATGTTGTTCTTTGTGCCTATTTGATCACGCAGAATGCAACTGAACTAAGTATTTATTTATTAACTTATCTTTTTATAACATGGTTATATATCTAAGAATGTTTACAAGTCGAGTCTGCAGTGTTGCCGGATCAACTTGTCAGTTCAAACATAACACCTTGATACATTGCCCTCTTTGGAAACACAGTCCAGGGATTTCTCCACCTTTCTTAATTTGGGTATCTACACTCTGTCCCTACCTGCCCTGAGTGCATCACCAATAAAGTTGCGTCTAACTGCTCTTCAATCCAATTTGGATTGTCTTACTGGTGTTGGAATGTGTAAATTCACCTTTCATCCAATAGCTTTTATATATTTAATGCTAGGCTTTTCCCAGTTCACAGCTCATATGGCTGATTATTGTCATTTTGACTGTTAATTATTCTACTTCTGACATAGGTCGCGTTGTCCATCAGCTCTGTTTAGGAATCCTTTGGTAGACACCTCTTTCATATATCATCGGCTTCGGACCAGACCCAAGAGAGTTCCATTCATCCTTTCTACCAAAACAAATCCACAATATTCTGAAAGAAATCAGCCACATCACTTAACATCATTCTATCATATATTGTGTGAAAAGGATGTACAGCCAATCATGAAACAACAAAGACAGTTTATGTGATATGTACGCCTCCACAATATTTTATTCTCAGATTTTTAATCATTTGTTAATGGAGGAATATTTTATGTTTATTATTTCAATTTACATACTCTCAGTGTTTTGAATAAACCTAAAAATTTCAGTGTTACTATTCTAAAAGGTTTTGACTTTTTAATGAATACTCTTTCCCTTAGGCGATTAGGACGTTTATTTATTTTCAATATTCTATAGGGCAGCATGTAAATAAAATAGTTTATTTTTTGAAAGGCTTTTTATCAATTTAACTGGTTAAATGTTCATAGAATAAATATTAATGTCTTCTTCTTCTTTCTTATCTCCACTCAATCATATTAGGGCATCAAGCTTGTTTGACAACCATCATGACTGTGTGAAGTAGAATGCGTCTGCCTTTGTCTTTAAGACTGGGAGCACTACTCAGTGGCAGGCCGACTTAGCTCCAAAAGAAATGGCCGCCTTTGACATGAGGAACAGACGCCATGTGCAGCCTCTCTTAACATGGAGTACAAACGCTGCTCATCCTGTATCCCTGGATTAGGAGCCCTAACAGGGTACTATCAACCGGGCCAGCTGAGCCCAGGCTTTTTAGTGAGCTTGTTACTGCTCCCCCTCCTCCTTTTTCATCCGGGCTTGGGACCGGCAAAGGCGGAGTTAATATTAATGTTAATATGTATAACCTATCGCTGAAGTGTGACGGTGTATTTTAGATTCATCTTTTTTATTTATTTTATTTAAGTGTCCAATTTATAATTTTAATTTTGAATATTAGAAAGTCTATAAGTTACGCAGATATGATCTTTTATAAGTATACACACAAAGTTTATATACACATTTTCGACAAAAAATTCCAACCAGCGACATGTATATATTGTCAAATAGCTCCATCCAGATGGGACAACTGTCAATCATCCCTGGACCCCGGGGGGGGGGGGATCACAGGTGTGGGGGCTTCTGGGAAGCTGATATGTAAATAAGGAAAACGGGACGGTGGCTAACGCCGTTCATTAGGATTAACTTTTAACTTGGGGTAAGTTGTAAAAAAACTCTCTCTCCCTACAAATACCCCTTATAATAAATTATTTATTCCCAAATTTGCCCTTGCTTTATTTATCTCCGCGACATATTTTGGCGGAGACGCTGGGTAACATGACGGAACTTCGAAGAAGTCGACGTCTACAGGGACGTGAACCAATTCTTCAACCTTTGCCACAACGAATAGAAATGGAAGACGACCACAGACCTACTGTTAGCGGATCCTACCTCCCTTGTCAGCGCCAACGAGATCCTTCTACCTTTTCTGGAGATGGAAATATAAACCCTGGATAGTGGTTGAAAGAGTACGAGAGAGTGTCGAAGTACAACAGATGGGACGAGACCATGAAGCTTGCCAACGTCGTATTTTACTTGAACGGAACTGCTGGAAGGTGGTTTGATAATAAAGAAGAATCACTCAACTCGTGGAGAAGCTTTGAAGACGCATTCCGCGGTGTGTTCGGACTGCAAGAGGATTCTGCTCGACGCGCCGAGGAAGTTCTGAAGTCAAGAGCACAGAAGGCCGAGGAATCCAGCGAGTCATACATCCAGGAGATTCTTAGTCTCTGCCACCAGGTGAACCCTCGCATGGAAGAAGGTGAGATAGTTGCTCACATTATAAAGGGAATTTCGGAGGACACATACCAGGTATTGGTGGCGAAAGACATACAGAGAGTAGATGAGATCCTGAAGTTTTGCCGTCATCTGACAACCGTCAAGCAGCGCAGGATCGGCCGTACGAAATTCGCCAGGTTGTCAAACGTAATGCCCATTTCGTGTGTTGACGACTCAGACGACTTGGCCGCGTTAATTCGCCGCATCGTTAGAGAAGAGATACACAAGGTTTTCTCAGCACCTGAAGTGATCAATCCTCTCCGAGAGGTGAACGCCCTGGAACAGACTGTGAGGGAAGAGGTCAGCCGTGCTCTACAACCTACCAGACCACAAGTCAACGTGGTACAACAACAACCACGAACGCCCTATTATAATATCGACCGACCAACCCAACCCAGGAAAACGGAACATTGGAGAACCTACGACGACAAACCTATCTGCTTCCACTGCGGACGACCCGGACATGTCGTCCGTTATTGTAGGGAACGACGGCAGGTCTTCGCTGAAGAAGCCAGGTCAAGGAATGGCGGAGAAGGAAGAAATGTTGGATTTTCGAGTCGACCCCCGAGATTTGACGCCGACGACGACTATGTAACGCCCAAACCTCGACGTACTTCTACCGGAGCTCTTCCCCACATCCAAGCCGTGCATGGTCGCCAGCCCGAAGACAATCCCAGTCGCCAGCCCGTCGTTTCAGCCGTTCTCCCAATCCTCAGAATTTGAAAAACTAGGTGGAGCGGCTTCTACCGGGGGTGAGGTCGCCATTGAGGAAAATCCTCCAGGGTATATCGCCGCTAAACTAAAAGAAAATTTTGTTATGGTCGAAATAAATGGACGCAAAATTAAAGTATTGGTGGATTCAGGAGCCGACTTTTCTGTTATTTCAGACAAATTTCGACGCGAACTAAAGACACCTCTCTTCAAAGAACCAGGTCCCATTCTTAAAGCCGCAAATAAAAATTTAATAGAGACCCTAGGAAAATGTGTCCTGAACATAGAAGTTAATGGTCTGAAGATATCCTTTGAATTCGTTGTTATGGTGGAATGCAGCCATGACATCATATTCGGATGGGACTTCTTCAAGGCCACCGAGGCCGTCATTGATTGTGGCAGAAATGAACTCCATCTCGGGGAAACCTCCGTCCTGGAATCTCGAGGGGAGGAAAACCAGAGATTGTTTGCTTCCAACGACTTTGTCATCCCGCCTAAATCAATAAAGAAGATCAGTGTGATAAACGAAGAAATATGTGGTGTTAGAGATGTTTTAGTCTCAACTTCTAAGGACTTATTATTAAGAAAGGAAGTTCTTATACCAAACTCATTGGTTACATTTCGACACGGCCGAGGTAGCATTTGGGTGGCGAATGGAGCGTCTTGGCCGCAACTGATTCCATCAGGAATGAATATGTGCACCATGGAAAGTTATGAGAATGGGAATATCTGCAGTCTTATTGAATCCAGCGATAAGCTACAAGAAACGCAGCTAAAGTCACGTGAATGGTCACAGAAGATAAACCTTACTCTAGATCCAGGGCTGTCTGAAATTCAAAGGTTACAGCTTGTTTCATGCCTTGACGAGTTTATTGGCATATTTGACTTTGGGAGTACTCCTATTAAGCCCACCAGTACTGTGAAGCACAAGATAAACACAGGCGACCAGTCTCCTATAGAGTAGCACCAAGTGAACGACGACTAATTCAAGATGAAGTGAACAAGATGATTGAAAATCACATCGTGAAGCCCTCTGAAAGTCCTTGGTCATCTCCAGTTATTCTAGTTCGAAAGAAAGACGGGACCTGGAGATTCTGCGTAGATTACCGTCGGTTAAATAAGATAACAAAAAAGATGTTTACCCGCTGCCACGCATTGACGATGCCTTGGACAGTTTAGCCGGCTCTAGTTACTTCTCCACGATGGATCTTCGGTCCGGGTATTGGCAGATTGAAGTGGACGAAAAAGACAGGGAGAAAACTGCTTTCATCACTCCAGATGGGCTGTATGAATTCCAAGTAATGCCTTTCGGTCTTTGCAACGCTCCAGCAACCCTTGAAAGGATGATAGATAGTGTTCTGGGCAGTCTTAAATGGAACATGTGCCTTTGCTACCTGGACGACATCGTAGTTTACGCACCTACCTTTGAGGAACATCTACGTCGTCTACAACTTGTATTGAGCTGCATCCAGAAAGTTGGACTAAGCTTGAACCACAAAAAGTGTCTTTTTGGATCAAGGAGGATAAAGATTTTGGGACACCTTGTTGACGCCAATGGAATTCATCCAGATCCAGATAAAGTTGAAGCCGTCTCTAAATTTCCGAGGCCAAGGAATATCTCTGAACTGAAGAGCTTTCTTGGATTATGTTCCTATTGCCGAAGATTTATTGAGAACTTTGCCGACAAAGCTAGATCTTTGCATGACCTACTGAAGACCGAAAAACAATTCTATTGGGATGCAGCTCAAGAGAAAGCGTTTGAAGTCCTTAAAACAGCTCTAATTTCAGAGCCTGTCTTGGGACACTTTGATGAATCCGCTGATACCCATCTCCACACGGATGCAAGCGGACATGGTATTGGAGCTGTTCTTCTACAAATACAAGGTGGAAAGGAGCGGCCTATAGCTTATGCATCTAGAAGATTGACAAAGGCTGAAAATAACTATTCTACAACGGAAAAAGAATGCCTTGCTGTAGTCTGGTCTATTAGCAAATTCCGCCCATATTTGTCTGGTCGACCATTCACGGTTGTCACTGACCATCATTCTCTATGTTGGTTGGTAGGGCAGAAAGATCCTTCTGGCCGTTTGGCAAGATGGGCGCTGAAGTTGCAAGAATTTGACGTGACCGTTATCTACAAGAGCGGACGCAAACATAAGGATGCCGATTGTCTGTCAAGGAGCCCGCTTGAGAACGATCAACCAAGTGCTGTGAAGTCACTAACCAACGTCGATATAGAGCAGACTAAAGACCCGGATTTAGCTAAAATAATCGATAATTTAAACTCGGGCTACACCAGAAAGGAATTCAGCATTATCGACGGCATCTTATACAAGAAAAACTATAGCACAACTGGAAGACCCTGGCTTATGATGATCCCTAAGCACTTAAGATCGGAAGTTATGGCAGATTTACATGATGCTCCTACAGCTGGGCATTTGGGTTTCGCCCGAACGTATGACAAAGTCAAAAAACGATTCTATTGGCCTGGCCTTTATAGAACTGTTCGCCAATATGTAAGCCATTGTCGGGAGTGTCAACGAAGGAAGAAATTACCTCGACGTCCGGCTGGACAACTTGTATCCATACCGCCCGTAGAAAAGCCATTCTATAAAGTCGGGGTTGATCTCCATGGAAGATTTCCAGTTTCTAAAGATGGAAACCGTTGGATCATTGTGTGCACCGATTATATGACAAGGTATGCCATAACGAAAGCGATCCCAGACGGAGGAGCAATCGAAACAGCTAAGTTCCTGGTTGAAGACGTCATCTTGAAGCATGGAGCTCCTAGAGAAATGATAACAGATCGCGGCAGAAATTTCATTTCTCAAGTAATGAAAGAGATCAATGCTCTGTGCGGAATTGTGCACCGATTTACAACGGCCTACCATCCCCAGACCAACGGCCTGACTGAAAGGTTCAACAAAACTCTGGGAGACATGTTGTCCATTTACACAGGTGTTGAGCAGAAGGACTGGGACCAAGTTTTGCCCTATGTAACTTTTGCTTACAACACTGCTAAACAGGAGGCGACCGGCTACACCCCGTTCTTTCTTGTCCACGCCCGCGAGGCCGAGACCTACATCGATGCCGTACTATCCTACCTACCAGATGAGATCTCTAACGACAACGTTGGAGAACTTGTGACCAGAGCTGAGGAAGCGCGTCAACTCTCCCGATCACGCCTTCTACAATCACAGGCGAAAGACCGTAGACTTTACGACCAGAAACATACTCCAGTCTATTACCAGAAGGATGATCTTGTGTGGGTTTTTACTCCCATCCGAAAAGTAGGGCTCTCAGAAAAGCTACTGAAGAGATACTTCGGTCCCTACAAGGTGACCAAGAAGCTTTCAGAAGTTACGTATGAAGTTGAGCCCGTGGACCCGTCTCCCCGATCACCGAAATCCAAGGATATCGTTCATGTCATTCGGATGAAGCCCTACCTGGACCCTGAAGAACAACATTCCATTCTGCTAAGGAACACAGGCCGTGATAGATTTCCTTCCAGAACAAGGGCTGAGACAAGCTAATCAGCGGGTCGCTGTTATTTCTAAAGAGGGAGTAATGTCAAATAGCTCCATCCAGATGGGACAAGTGTCAATCATCCCTGGACCCCGGGGGGGGGGGGGGGGGGGGGGGACCACAGGTGTGGGGGCTTCTGGGAAGCTGATATGTAAATAAGGAAAACGGGACGGTGGCTAACGCAGTTCATTAGGATTAACTTTTAACTTGGGGTAAGTTGTACAGAACTCTCTCTCCCTACAAATACCCCTTATAATAAATTATTTATTCCCAAATTTGCCCTTGCTTTATTTATCTCCGCGACAATATTTAAACATTTTTAGGATTTCCTTTGAATGCATGTGTTTCCATGACTCTAACAAATATTTAAAAATACTTTTAACTTCCAGCATATAACTGAAACAGTAAAAAATAATATAAATAACTTCTTCTAAAAAGAATAAACATGTGTTTTTCCGCACCATTCCAAAAAATCTGCCAAAAGATGCCCAAGTTCAAAAAGATGAAGAAAAAAAATATTTTTAAAATTTTCCGCCGACAAAAAACCAAAGGTTTGTGGAACTCACACTAGATTGATCATCTTGAACTTTACACTTATAAATTCAATCAAATTTATCTATCCTCTCTCTTATATATGTACAACAGTATGATTATGATTAAGGAATTGATCTTCACCGCTCAATTTATTCTCTTGTAAATATTATCGATATAAAATATTACATAAATATGATATATTTACCCTATAGATTTGATTTTATGATTTTCGTCGGCAAATAAAATTTGATAAAAAGAATCATACTTCAAAAATTTATTTGCATCAAATGGTATTGAAAAATTGCTTTTATATAGATAATTTAATTAATAAATTGGAAAATTATTTTTAAATTAAAAAAAAAAAATATTCTCTTTGAAATATCAAGAAAACAGTTTTCAACTCTATTTGGAAATCGTGGAAAGCCTGTAATTTGTATTTTCATTATCTCAAACATTCTCTGTTGTATTATATCCAAAATATTACTCTATTTAAATGGAAGAATTTTATGCCAATTTATAGGGACAAGACTTTCAAAACACTCTGGAAAAATAAAAAAGTTATTTAAAGAGAACATAGCTCTCAAGCAGTGGGATCAAGGAGGACTCCAGGTCAAAGGATCATTTTAGTAAATGTGAAATTTGGAAATAAGAAGCAAAAACTCCCTTTGCTAGTTGTCACCGGTGTAGGGCTAAGCCTCATAGAAAGGAATTGGTTTGATGAACTAAGTATCAAAGTGGAGAGCGTGCAAAGCATATCAGTTGTGCAGCAACAAAGAGATGACCAGGAGCAGGTTGGACCCAAGAGTGCTGCACGAAGGTTTGAACAGAATTTAAATTTATATTATAGGAGCTAAGGAGCTATAATGGCCATAACAAGTGCCTTCCAGGAAAAGTAATTCGAGCTACTGGCTCCAGGAATTACGATATACAGGATGTGAATGATCAGGAGACATGACACATAGATCAGCTGAGACCAAGAGCAATAAAGGAAGAACAGGATCCATATGAGGGCTCATCTCGGATAGAACCATCAATTGAGCACAATGATAATGAGATTGAGGGCTCTCTCTGTTGGGAAATCTACCAAGAAGTAGTTCTGAAGAGCCACCAGCCATCCAAGATAGAGACCTCGAACTTCGGGATAGACCCCGACGAGATATTCAACTTCCTAGTTACCTCAAAGACTGTGACTTGTCTTAGAGGGGAGAAGTATTGTGTATTGACAGCGGAGTATTGTTGTCATTGACTTATTGTTTATTTATTCATCATCGTCATACGTGTATATAAGTCAGACCAAATAAAGAACTATCTTCTTGTGTCACCTGCTTGCCTCTCCTAGATCCTACATGCCATCGAGGATATAACAGTTTGGTTTATCTAAATGCCTTCGCGGGATGCCAAAGAAAAATTAGTATTGGAGGTCAATTCTTGTCTAGTATTGTCATTGAATATTCGAGTTAGCGCATGATTCAACAAAAGTTGATATTCTTAGACAGCATAGAATACAGCAGTAGCAGAGTAGTAGTAGAGATATTAGTCAGATGTAGTTTGGTCGCCATGTTGCCCGATTAACCAGCGATCCCAGGACTCTTCCTTAGTCCTCTCACCTTCCCGGATGCCACCCCTAAACCGAGGTAACCATTCTTCAATGCGTGTGGTCTTCTTTTGTCTTCAGGTTAATGCCCTTCCACTTTTGCCCATGACTGCATGTTGGATGAAGAGCCTACTGCGACGTTGTCGTATCCATATTTAACAATACATACATACATTTTTAAATTATATATATAATAATACATATATACGAGGGGTCTCCCATAAGTCGGTGGTCTGACATATAAATAAAATGACTAATAAAATGATTATGATTTATTTTTCAACATAATCCCCTTTATGGCCTATGCACACTTTTTCCAGCGAGGTTCTAATGCTTTTATGCCCTCCAAAAAGAACGATGTTTCAAGTGACTCAAAAAATGAGGTTACAGCATCAATGACCTCATCATCTGACCTAAAAGGAATGCCAGAAAGTGATTTTTTTCAAATGAGGAAATAGGTGGAGGTCAGACGAAGCTAGATCTGGTGAATAGGGTGCATGTGGTAAAAGTTCAAAGCCAGAATCATAAATAGCAGCCATGGCTTGCAGCGACCGATGACTAGGAGCATTGGCTTGATGGTAAACAATCTTCCTGGACAAATTTCCTTTTCTCATTTCTTTAATAGCTTCTCGTAGTTGCTTCACAAGATTTGAATAATAATTGCCAGTGATGGTTTGACCCTTATTCAGAAAGTCTAGAAGAAGTGCACCCTCGGAACCACAAAAGACAGACACCATAACCTTCCTTGCTGATAGAACTGTCTTGGCTTTCTTGGGGGAGATGGGAACCGGAGTGTCTCCATTGAATGGATTGTTATTGGATTCTGATGTAAAGTGATGGGCCCAAGTCTCATCCATGGTAACAAATCTATTAAAATATTCCTCTGGATTGGCTTCAAATAACGCAATATTGTTCGAGAAGATAACTTTCTCCCTACAGCCTTTTGATCGGGTGTCAAAAGTTTGGGAACCCAACGGGCAGAAAGCTTCCTGAGGCCGAAGTGTTCTCTCATGATCCTTCCACTGTTGTTTTTGGAATACCCAAAGTCTCTTCTATCTGACAAATTGTCATTCTTTTGTCCAAAAAACCAAATCATGTATCTTGTCGATGTTTTCTTGAGTAACTGACTCAACAGGTCTTCCTGGTCGATGTTCGTCTTCGGTGCTGATCCTCCCTAATTTAAACGCAGCTACCCATTTTTTTACTGTGCTATAGGAAGGAGCATATTCCTTTAATGTATCCACCATATCCTCATAGATTTTCTTCGGCGACATTCCTTTCTTACAAAGATATTTTATTACAGCACGAATCTCCTTTGTCTCCATTTTAGATTATTCCTGTTTCTTGTCCTCTTTTAGAACCAATAACAAAAAAAAAAAACGGTTGGTTGTTGAAACTTAAAAAAATACATATCTTTATACAAGCCTTTAAGGTATATATGGTAAATTTTATTAGTTTCTAATATTTCGTTCTCATGGTTGGGCCACGGACTTATGGGACACCCCTCGTATATGAAAATAATAAAAAAGGTCAGGCGTTGGTATTAAAATCGAAAAAGGCATATTCTGCCCTCGAGCTAATCAGCCTTTTAGATTGCAGAGCGCCATCTAGTGGAGCATCAGCTAATCATTGATTTAGCCTATTGCCTGATATTTGACCAACCCATTTTCTCGATAAATCGAGAAAAGCCAACCACGAAAGCATTTTGGTCGTAGAGGAACAGCCTGTACCACGCTGGGCCATCAGCCCAAAACGCGTTCTTGGTTGCCTTTTCTTTATATATCAAGAAAATGGGTTGGCCAAATAGCAGCGAACAGGCTAAATCAACGTTTAGTTGATTTCTGTTTCACTAGTTGACGCTCTTCCATCTAAAACGCTCATGTTCTCGTGGTCAGAATATGCCTTTTTTGATTTTTATACATATATAAATTATACTACATATATTTGTCGCAGAAATCATATATCTTAAAATTAGTCAAAATGTTTGAATGTTACTTTGTTTTCAGCCTCTACCATTCCTCCAGTAGTGAAATTGGAAGTTCCATCCCTGCAAGAAGTAAGGACTTATCTATAATTCATGCTACTTACGGAATTAATTTGGTAATTGGTTAGTAATTTGGTACTGTGTGATATGTTCACTAAATTTCTCATGATTACATTTCATTTTGAAGAAATAAGTCCAAAAATAATTTGAGGCTAAAGTTAAACAGTGGATATTATAGCTTTTATATGTTGAGTAGATTACTCTGAATTTATACTTTCACTTTTATAGATAAGTTTTATAAGCTTTATTTAATATATAAATATTTATTTTAGTTTCAATTATAACTCCTTTTAAATCTTAATAATCTGTTTAACATACTCTTGAATAATGGACCAATCACTTTTAGCAAGGTCAAACTTTCTCTCTCCACGATACTAATTGTTACAGATAACTTCATTATATCAACTTCCATCATTGCTTAACATATCTACTTATATATTTGCCTTATTCTGTCTGTTTGTTTGTCTGAAGCTCACGGATGGGAATTTTCATAACCATCGGTGGTTCAGTGGTAGAATGCTCGCCTGCCACGCGGGCGGCCCGGGTTCGATTCCCGGCCGATGCATTTTTTTTTTTTTTACAATTTTTAAAACTCATTTATATATTATACAAGAATGATTTATAATTGTAACGAATAGTATTTTAATTAAAACATACTAAAATATATACGCACTCGGGTAAAACCCGGGCGTTGCCCGGGCCATTCGTCTAGTGGTAAATAACTACCTTGCGATTTCTTTTATCTGCTTATGTGTTAGCTTATTTGTTTAATGTATATGTTTTTTCAATGCTCTTTTTCTTAATTGTTTATTTTCTTTTTGACAATTCTGTTACCTACTCTACTACACTATGAATTATTTTTTACAGTTCCACGCGCAATTATCCAGATTAGATATAGCCTGTATTATTTGCAAATGGTAATATATAAATAAGGTCAAATTATTCTTTGAATATTGTCATGATTCTTTTTACAAGTCAATTAATTATATGAAAGTTTTATATTATACTAGACGGGTGACCCAGGCTTCGCCCGGGATTGACCCGTGTGCATATCTACCCGAGTGATATATATTTAGATAAGATTTTTTATAATTGTTTGTTATTAGCATTATCTATTTGTTTGCATCAGCATAATTTAATCTAATCTTTGATAGAGGGCGCTGTTCGTGAGCTAAGTAGAATAATTTGAATATATAGTTTTAATAATTGATTTATATATTTTTAAAAATAACCTATCGTCTTCCCCGTATTTTTTTACCTATGTATGGAAATTTTGGTTTGAATTAGTGAACTACTGCGAATTTGTATACCGGACATACAAACATTCATTTATATATATACTAGCGGATGTGCCCGGCTTCGCCCGGGTTTTACCCGAGTGAATGTTTGTCTAACGAACATTTGTTAAAACAATTCTCTATAAACTTATAAAACGTACTCGGCTTCGCCCGGGGTTTTACCCGAGTAAAGGTTTGTCTAGCGAACATTTGTTAAAACAATTCTCTAAAAACTTATTTAAAAAAAAAAGATATATTTTGATAATTTGAAACTCGTAAATTTGAATCTCTCGATAAAGTGAACATTTTTTCCCGGTCCCTGTGTGCCGTGTCATCCTGAATTTTGTCTTTCCTAATTTTCTACATTAGAAAATCATAGTTTTATCTAGTGAACATTTTTTCCCGTGTCACATTGCCGTGTCACATTGCCTTTATTCTTCATTGTTGGCTTTTTATATTATATTTACTCTTCATTGTTGGCTTTTTATCTTAAATTTATTCTTCATTGTTGGCTTTTTATATTACATTTACTCTTTATTGTTGGCTTTTTATCTTACATTCATTCTTCATTGTTGGCTTTTTATATCATATTTACTCTTCATTGTTGTCTTTTTATATTATATTCTGACCAAAATCTATCTGTGAACTTCACACAGTGAACTTCACACAGACAGAATAAGGCAATTATATAAGTAGATTTACTCTTCTTTGTTGGCTTTTTATCTTACATTCATTCTTCATTGTTGGCTTTTTATATTACATTTACTATTCATTGTTGGCTTTTTATCTTACATTCACTCTTCATTGTTGGCTTTTTATCTTACATTCATTCTTCATTGTTGGCTTTTTATATTACATTCACTCTTCATTGTTGGCTTTTTATCTTACATTCATTCTTCATTGTTGGCTTTTTATCTTACATTCACTCTTCATTGCTGGCTTTTTATATTATATTTTTAGATTGAGATTATTAGCTAGTATGTAAAAATATTAACTCTGTTGAAATTTAATTTTGTATTTATATATAAATAAAATTAACTCTGTTGATTTTTTTTGTATTTAATCGATAACAGCGAAGTTACGCATGTTAATGTTAGGAAAAAATATTTTGACGTTAAGCAAAACCTGCTCCATCTCGTTTTACATAAATGTTGAAAATTTGGTCGAAATTGATGCATTGTAACGAAAGGTTTTAGTGATGTCCTCTTATGAAATTTGCATTTTATTAATATAGATAGAGATAGATATATTTTTAAATAATTCAAACGTTATATATATTTAAAATTGATAAAGTGGCCAAACCCGACTGTCACCTTCTAGAAGGCCTAAGGTCAGGTTCTCCCTGGATAACCAAAGCAGCATTTACCAAAACCCATCATGGAGCCTTTTACACTGAAATATACTTGTATATATTCCCCAGGACATTGATACAATGATACAAAGGATGATAAAAAAGTGTCAATATCATCTTCAAAAAAGTTAAATCAACAAACATTATATTAGAATGTGTTTAGTTACATTCATGGTTGAAGTATTTAACCTGTGGCTGAACTGTGGCAGCTCAGACTCCAGGAACTAGAGGATGACCTGAAGGAAACGGAGGAGCTTATTGGCGCCCTGAAGCAACACGTGAGTGTTCATTAAACGTTAACTTTCATCAATAGAACTTGATGGTTGGGTTTATAGCTGGCCTTCGCCGATTCCCTCCTGGATCAATTGGTGAGTCCACTTTCTTTGTTTTTATTGCTTGAAAATTGTTTTAATGATATTCAACAGAATATGTGTTTTCATAAAATCGTAAAAACCTGATGCTAGTGCATTTATTACTACAATGCCTCGTTTAATGAAAATTATTGCTTGGATATTTTATTGTTTTTTTCAAATATTTGCTTTTATAAACTTCAATCAGGTTGATAAATGATAAAAGGCTTCTTCTTATTGTCCCATATTCTGGAATCAATAATATATAAAGATTAGTTGATAATTATTCCGACAGATGGCGCAAGGCGGAGGTAAATTTCAATGGTACGCTCAGGAAATGTATTTTCATTCATTTCTTTGTGTCTACCTATTTTTCATATTATGTCTAATTGCATATTATCATTAATCCTAATATATTTATTTTTAATACACACACATACAGCTTTATTAAGACCATCGGTCTTATATAGATTCACCACAGGAAGGAAACATAGATGGAGCTCCTATACTCCAGGCTACGCAGAGCCCAACAGCCTCCAGGTCCGGTTTTACTTTAAATAAAAATAACACACAGTTTTCAGGTGTTAAATTATTAGACAAATTGTATGTATTGTTTTAAATGCCTTTATTTTATTATTACCAATATATAAATGTATATATTGCCTATAATTTTATTAAGTAAAACTAATCAGGGCTCCAGGGGAAAATGTCTTTTCAAAACATTTTCATTCTCTAGCTTTCGGGCACGGACGCCCTTCTACAGGAAAAAACTTATTATAATAATTCGCCAATAGAACACGAGTAAAATATAATCAGTTACTATTTTTCATATTTTATAAAAATTCTATAGACATAATTAACATTTTATATTAACTATTATACCAATGGAGACAAAATATTTTAAATATATATATCTAATGAGATGCCAAACAAATAAATAAATATAGGCCTCTAGAAAATAACTAAGGAAGCAATGAAAACATATTAGGCTGTTTTTATCATTATTTGGAGATGTGTATCTGGTTCCCACCATTGCTATTCAGAGGCGATTTATGTATTTGGATGATTTGGGGTGATCTCAGGGAATAATATATTATAAATTTCTGGAATGTTTAAAATTTTATTGTAGAAAGTTAATATCATTCTAGAATATCTATAAATTTTAGCTACACACTAAATTCTGAACTGGTGCAGGCAAAGAAGCGAGCCACTGGAGCGGCCTCTTTCAAAGTTGACAAAGGCAGTCAAACTGAACCTTCCTTTGGAGCCACTTCAGAAGCCAAAATGGATTCAGGCATTTAAAAAAAGCTAAATTACTTTTTAGTAATTTCAAGTTTAATAAGTAATTAGAAACAATCAGAGAAGATTCTGCCCTAGAATGGATGAATGCAGTGCTGCCGCAATTTCCTTTTGCTCAGAATTTAAGAATTCAAACATAATCTCAAAAATAATTCCCAACAAATTGAACTTGCCCATACCCATATCAGAAAACACCAATATCTTATCATTTCTATAGTCAACTATCCTCGAAAAAAGAATCGTATTTCGAACAATAATAGAAAACATCAATTTTCCTTCAAAAATATATCAGTATCTACAGTGTTCCTGAGTGATGATCAACTCATCAAGAATATATTCAACTGGAATGTGCAGATGAATATCAGGTGGATTAATTTTCAATAGATTTGCCTCTCTTTGTTATTTTTCAATTCTCAAATCCCTAAGCATGTTTTAATATTTCCTAAAATACCCAGTGATTCAATATATACATTTCATTACCTTTTTCAACAAAGAATGCCCATTTAAAATTTACTTAAACAATTAATAAGATACAGGTCTTTTCCCTTATGAATATAAATATTCAAATGAAATTCATATTAAATTTAATTTAAGTTTTATATAAATAAAATTTCAGATATCAATTATATATCACCTAAGAAATTATAAATTTTCCTAATGCCATCATCTCTCTCATTTAAAAAACTGAATACCAAGCCTACATATC
>CP092874.1:57730030-57762613 GCA_030710605.1 Cordylochernes scorpioides | reverse complement strand
AGAAAACAGTTTTCAACTCTTATTTGGAAATCGTGGTAACCTGTAATTTGTATTTTCATTATCCCAAACATTCTCTGTTGTATTATATCCAAAATATTACTATATGTAAATGGAAGAATTTTATGCCAATTTATAGGGACAAGACTTTCAAAACACTATGGAAAAAAAAAAGTTATTTAAAGAGAACATAGCTCTCAAGCAGTGGGATCAAGGAGGACTCCAGGTCAAAGGATCATTTTAGTAAATGTGGAATTTGGAAATAAGAAGGAAAAACTCCCTTTGCTAGTTGTCACGAGTGTAGGGCTAAGCCTCATAGAAAGAAATTGGTTTGATGAACTAAGTATCAAAGTGGAAAACGTGCAAAGCATATCAGTTGTGCTGCAACAAAGAGATGACCAGGTGCGGGTTGGACCCAAGAGTGCTGCACGGAAGTGTGTTTGAACAGAATTTAAATTTATATTATAGGAGCTATAATGGCCATAACAAGTGCCTTCCAGGAAAAGTAATTCGAGCTACTGGCTTCAGGAATTACGATATACAGGATGTGAATGATCAGGAGACATGACACATAGATCAGCTGAGACCAAGAGCAATAAAGGAAGAACAGGATCCGTATCAGGGCTCATCTCGGAGAGAACCATCAATTGAGTACAATGATAATGTGATTGAGGGCTCAGCTAAGTTGGGAAATCTACCAAGCAGTAGTTCTGAAGAGCCACCAGCCATCCAAGATAGAGGCCCGGAACTTCGGGAAAGACCCCGACGAGATATTCAACTTCCTAGTTACCTCAAAGACTGTGACTTGTCTTAGAGGGGAGAAGTATTGTGTAGTGACAGCGGATTAGTGTTATCATTGCCTTATTGTTTTTTTATTTATCATCGTCATACGTGTATATAAATCAGACCAAATAAAGAACTATCATCTTGTGTCACCTGCTTGCCTCTCCTAGATCCTACATGCCATCGAGGATATAACAGTTTGGTTTATCTAAATGCCTTCGCGGGATGCCAATGAAAAGAAAAATTAGTATTGGAGGTCAATTCTTGTCTAGTATTGTCATTGAATATTCGAGATGGCGCATGTTTCAACAAAAGTTGAAATTCTTAGACAGCATAGAATACAGCAGTAGCAGAGTAGTAGTAGAGATATTAGTCAGATGTAGTTTGGTCGCCATGTTGCCCGATTAACCAGCGATCCCAGGACTCTTCCTTAGTCCTCTCTCACCTTCCCGGATGCCACCCCTAAACCGAGGTAACCATTCTTCAATGCGTGTGGTCTTCTTTTGTCTTCAGGTTAATGCCCTTCCACTTTTGCCCATGACTGCATGTTGGATGAAGAGCCTACTGCGACGTTGTCGTATCCATATTTAACAATACATACATACATTTCAAAATTATATATATAATAATTGTTCATAAAGGGCATATCTTGGATTCAATAAATAATCTTTTATTTCCGATATTTCAATGGGCTAAACGGCCATCTTTTTCAAGGATCTCATCCCCTCTCGCGGCAAGCCGCGCATTACACTTGAGACACGGGCGTCTCACAATCTCTTCGGGCGAAAATCATCCAAATGAAAATGTAATGTATACAAATAAATATCGTACAATACTAATTAAAATAAATGAATAAATAGAGTGAAAAGTAAATATCTATATATACAAAATAAATATTCGGCTATTGCATTATGAATGAAGACATTTCACTGAAGTTCATATATACATAGAGGTTCCTATTCTAGGAGCATCTAAATTGTGTGTACATGTCCGGTATATCGATCTTTCGGTTTATGCTATTTCTGTCTTCCAAAGAACTCCAACTCTCCAAGAATAGCCTGCTGTGCTTTTCTTTTATATCTTGGTGTATTATTGATGTTTGTTCAAAGTCTGGAATGTGGCCATTGATGAGAGCATGATCTACTAATAAGGAGGTCGGGTTATGGTGTTTTAGGGCTGATTTCCTAATCAGCCCTAAAACACCATAACCCGACCTCCTTATTAGTAGATCATGCTCTCATCAATGGCCACATTCCAGACTTTGAACAAACATCAATAATACACCAAGATATAAAAGAAAAGCACAGCAGGCTATTCTTGGAGAGTTGGAGTTCTTTGGAAGACAGAAATAGCATAAACCGAAAGATCGATATACCGGACATGTACACACAATTTAGATGCTCCTAGAATAGGAACCTCTATGTATATATGAACTTCAGTGAAATGTCTTCATTCATAATGCAATAGCCGAATATTTATTTTGTATATATAGATATTTACTTTTCACTCTATTTATTCATTTATTTTAATTAGTATTGTACGATATTTATTTGTATACATTACATTTTCATTTGGATGATTTTCGCCCGAAGAGATTGTGAGACGCCCGTGTCTCAAGTGTAATGCGCGGCTTGCCGCGAGAGGGGATGAGATCCTTGAAAAAGATGGCCGTTTAGCCCATTGAAATATCGGAAATAAAAGATTATTTATTGAATCCAAGATGTGCCCTTTATGAACAAATATAACAATATGGATTGCTCTATTTTCAGAATATATAATAACACATATATACGAGGGGTCTCCCATAAGTCAGTGGTCTGACATATAAAGTAAATGACTAATAAAATGATTATGATTTATTTTTCAACATAATCCCCTTTATGGCCTATGCACTTTTTCCAGCGAGGTTCTAATGCTTTTATGCCCTCCAAAAAGAACGCTGTTTCAAGTGACTCAAAAAATGAGGTTACAGCATCAATGACCTCATCATCTGACCTAAAAGGAATGCCAGAAAGTGATTTTTTTCAAATGAGGAAATAGGTGGAGGTCAGACGAAGCTAGATCTGGTGAATAGGGTGCATGTGGTAAAAGTTCAAAGCCAGAATCATAAATAGCAGCCATGGCTTGCAGCGACCGATGACTAGGAGCATTGGCTTGATGGTAAACAATCTTCCTGGACAAATTTCCTTTTCTCATTTCTTTAATAGCTTCTCGTAGTTGCTTCACAAGATTTGAATAATAATTGCCAGTGATGGTTTGACCCTTATTCAGAAAGTCTAGAAGAAGTACACCCTCGGAACCACAAAAGACAGACACCATAACCTTCCCTGCTGATATAACTGTCTTGGCTTTCTTGGGGGAGATGGGAACCGGAGTGTCTCCATTGAATGGATTGTTATTGGACTCTGGTGTGAAGTGATGGGCCCAAGTCTCATCCATGGTAACAGATCTATTAAAAGATTCCTCTGGATTGGCTTCAAATAACGCAATATTGTTCGAAGATAACTTTCTCCCTACAGCCTTTTGATCGGGTGTCAAAAGTTTGGGAACCCAATGGGCAGAAAGCTTCCTGAGGCCGAAGTGTTCTCTCATGATCCTTCCACTGTTGTTTTTGGAATACCCAAAGTCTCTTCTATCTGACAAATTGTCATTCTTTTGTCCAAAAAACCAAATCATGTATCTTGTCGATGTTTTCTTGAGTAACTGACTCAACAGGTCTTCCTGGTCGATGTTCGTCTTCGGTGCTGATCCTCCCTAATTTAAACGCAGCTACCCATTTTTTACTGTGCTATAGGAAGGAGCATATTCTTTTAATGTATCCATCATATCCTCATAGATTTTCTTCGGCGACATTCCTTTCTTACAAAGATATTTTATTACAGCACGAATCTCCTTTGTCTCCATTTTAGATTATTCCTGTTTCTTGTCCTCTTTTAGAACCAATAACAAAAAAAAAAAAAGGTTGGTTGTAGAAACTTAAAAAAATAAATATCTTTATACAAGCCTTTAAGGTATATATGGTAAAATTTATTAGTTTCTAATATTTCGTTCTCATGGTTGGGCCACGGACTTATGGGACACCCCTTGTATATGAAAATAATAAAAAAGGTCAGGCGTTGGTATTAAAATCGAAAAAGGCATATTCTGCCCTCGAGCTAATCAGCCTTTTAGATTGCAGAGCGCCATCTAGTGGAGCATCAGCTAATCATTGATTTAGCCTATTGCCTGATATTTGACTAACCCATTTTTTTGATAAATCGAGAAAAGCCAACCACGAACGCATTTTGGTCGTAGAGGAACAGCCTGTACCACGCTGGGCCATCAGCCCAAAACGCGTTCTTGGTTGCCTTTTCTTTATATATCAAGAAAATGGGTTGGCCAAATAGCAGCGAACAGGCTAAATCAACGTTTAGTTGATTTCTGTTTCACTAGTTGACGCTCTTTCATCTAAAACGCTCATGTTCTCGTGGTCAGAATATGCCTTTTTTGATGTTTATACATATATAAATTATACTACATATATTTGTCGCAGAAATCATATATCTTAAAATTAGTCAAAATGTTTGAATGTTACTTTGTTTTCAGCCTCTACCATTCCTCCAGTGGTGAAATTGGAAGTTCCATCCCTGCAAGAAGTAAGGACTTATCTATAATTTTCATGCTACCTACGGAATTAATTTGGTAATTGGTTAGTAATTTGGTACTGTGTGATATCTTCACTAAATTTCTCATGATTACATTTCATTTTGAAGAAATAAGTCCAAAATAATTAGAGGCTAAAGTTAAACAGTGGATATTATAGCTTTTATATGTTGAGTAGATTACTCTGAATTTATACTTTTACTTTTATAGATAAGTTTTATAAGCTTTATTTAATATATAAATATTTATTTTAGTTTCAATTATAACTCCTATTAAATCTTAATAATCTGTTTAACATACTCTTGAATAATGGACCAATCACTTTTAGCAAGGTTAAACTTTCTCTCTCCACGATATTAATTGTTACAGATAACTTCATTATATCAACTTCCATCATTGCTTAACATATGGTAAATAACTACCTGGCGATTTCTTTTATCTGCTTACGTGTTTGCTTATTTGTTTAATGTATATGTTTTTTCAATGCTCCTTTTCTTAATTGTTATTTTCTTTTTGACAATTCTGTTACCTACTCTACTATAATATGAATTATTGTTTACAGTTCCACGCGCAATTATCCAGATCAGATATAGCCTGTATTATTTGCAAATGGTAATATATAAATAAGGTCAAATTATTCTTTGAATATTGTCATGATTCTTTTTACAAGTCAATTAATTATATGAAAGTTTTATATTATACTAGACGGGTGACCCGGGCTTCGCCCGGGATTGACCCGTGTGCATATCTACCCGAGTGATATATATTTAGATAAGATTTTTTATAAATGTTTGTTATTAGCATTATCTATTTGTTTGCATCAGCATAATTTTCAATCTAATCTTTGATAGAGGGCGCTGTTCGTGAGCTAAGTAGAATAATTTGAATATATAGTTTTAATAATTGATTTATATATTTTTAAAAATAACCTATCGTCTTCCCCGTATATTTTTACCTATGTATGGAAATTTTGGTTTGAATTAGTGAACTACTGCGAATTTGTATACCGGACATACAAACATACAAACATTCATTTTTATATATATAGATATATTTTTAAATAATTCAAACGTTATATATATTTAAAATTAATAAAGTGGCCAAACCCGACTGTCACCTTCTAGAAGGCCTAAGGTCAGGTTCTCCCTGGATAACCAAATGCAGCATTTACCAAAACCCATCATGGAGCCTTTTACACTGAAAGATACATGTATATATTCCCCAGGACATTGATATAATGATACAAAGGATGATAAAAAAGTGTCAATATCATCTTCAAAAAAGTTAAATCAACAAACATTATATTAGAATGTGTTTAGTTACATTCATGGTTGAAGTATTTAACCTGTGTCTGAACTGTGGCAGCTCAGACTCCAGGAAATAGAGGATGACCTGAAGGAAACGGAGGAGCTTATTGGCGCCCTGAAGCAACACGTGAGTGTCCATTAAACGTTAACTTTCATCAATAGAACTTGATGGTTGTGATTATAGCTGGCCTTCGCTAATTCCCCCCTGGATCAATTGGTGAGTCCATTTTTTTTTTGTTTTTATGGCTTGAAAATTGTTTTAAAAATATTCAACAGAGTATATGCTTTCATAAAATCGTCAAAAACTGATGCTATATTATCAATTATTACTACAATGCCTCGTTTTATTTAAATTATTGCTTGGATATTTTATTAGTGTTTCAAATATTTGCTTTTATCAACTTCAATCAGGTTGATAAATGATAAAAGGCTTCTTCTTATTGTCCAATATTCTTGAATCAATAATATATAGCGATTAGTTGATAATTATTACGACAGATGGCGCAAGGCGGAGGCAAATTTCAATGGTACGCTCAGGAAATGTATTTTCATTCATTTCTTTGTGCCTACCTATTTTTCATATTATGTCTAATTGCATATTATTATTAATCCTAATATATATTTTTCAATACACACACATACAGCTTTATTAAAACAATCGGTCTTATACAAATTCACTAGAGAAAAGAAGCATGGATGGAGCTCCTATACTCCTTGCAGCGCAGAGCCCAACAGCTTCCAGGTCCGATTTTACTTTTAATAAGGATAACACATTATTTCCAGGTTGAAATATCAGTTAAATTGTATTTATTGTTATTAAATATGCATTTATTCTATTATTGCTAATATATAAATGTATATATCTTCTATAATTTATTGAGTAAAACTAATCAGGCCTCCAGGGAAAAGTGTCTTTTCAAAAAATTTTCATTCTCTAGCTTTCGGGCACGGACGCCCTTCTACAGGAGAAAACTTAGTATAATAATTCACCAATAGAATACGAGTTAAATATAATCGGTTACTATTTTACATATTTTATGAAAATTCTATAGACACATAAAAATATTTTATATTAATTATTATACCAATGAAGTCAAAATATTCTAAAAATATATATCTAATGAGATGACAAACAAACAAATAAATAAAGGCCTCTAGAAAATAACTAAGGAAGCAAGGAATACATATTAGGCTTTAGTTATCATTATTAGATGTCTATCTGGTTCCCATCGTTGCTATTCAGAGGCGATTTCTGTATTTGGATGATTTGGGGTGAGCTCAGGGAATAATATATTATAAATATCTGGAATGTCTAAAATTTTATTGTAGAAAGTTAATATCATTCTAGAATATCTATAAATTTTAGCTACACACTAAATTCTGAACTGGTGCAGGCAAAGAAGCGAGCCACTGGAGCGGCCTCTTTCAAAGTTGACAAAGGCAGTCAAACTGAACCTTCTTTTGGAGCCCCTTCAGAAGCCAAAATGGATTCAGGCATTTAAAAAAAAGCTAAATTACTTTTTAGTAATTTCAAGTTTAATAAGTAATTAGAAACAATCAGAGAAGATTCTGCCCTAGAATGGATGAATGCAGTGCTGCCGCAATTTCCTTTCGCTCAGAATTTAAGAATTCAAACATGATCTCAAAAATAATTCCCAACAAATTGAACTTGCCCATACCCATATCAGAAAACACCAATATCTTATCATTGCTATAGTCAACTATCCTCGAAAAAAGAAGCGTATTTCGAACAATAATAGAAAACATCAATTTTCCTTCAAAAATATATCAGTATCTACAGTGTTCCTGAGTGATGATCAACTCATCAAGAATATATTCAACTGGAATGTGCAGATGAATATCAGGTGGATTAATTTTCAATAGATTTGCCTCTCTTTGTTATTTTTCAATTCTCAAATCCCTAAGCATGTTTTAATATTTCCTAAAATATCCAGTGATTCAATAGATACATTTCATTACCTTTTTCAACAAAGAATGCCCATTTAAAATTTACTTAAACAATTAATAAGATACAGGTCATTTCCCTTATGAATATAAATATTCAAATGAAATTCATATTAAATTTAATTTAAGTTTTATATAAATAAAATTTCAGATATCAATTATATATCACCTAAGAAATTATAAATTTTTCTAATGCCATCATCTCTCTCATTTAAAAAACTGAATACCAAGCCTACATATCAACACATGCACATAAACATGTACACACATATATATACACAGACAAATACACCCACTCATATATACATATAAACACATGCGAACCTATATAAACACATAAACACATACACCCACTCATATATACATATAAACACATGCGAACCTATATAAACACATAAACACATACACACTCATATATACATATAAACACACATATATATATACATATAAACATATACACACTCATACATACACATACAAATAGATACACACGCCTCCATAATAATATTCACACAACTACACACATACTTAAACACACAAACAAACAAAAAAAAAATACAACCATTCTCTTCTAAAGTATTAAAAAATAGCGTGCGTTTTATCATTCCTTTTTCTCTTATACATAAACTAAAAAATAAATAATAGAAACCTCAAGCATTTATACACAGCCAATAAAAATTCAAAATTATAGGTCAATGTTCCTAATAGATCAATTTTAAAGTAACATCATATATAGTTATCAATTCTCTATGATTTTTAACCCAATATGCCAAAAATATATCCAATTACACCTACAGTTTATCAAAATTATAGTAAATCATTAACAGGATATTTCACTTATATATCCTTATTTTTTTCAAATATCTGTTTTTAAAAAAGCCACAATTCCTCCCGACACCTGATATTCATTTGCCCATTCAACATTCCTCTCCTCAGCTATTTAGCATCAATAATATCTCCAGACCCCGGTTCCATCCCCATCAAATATCCAAGATTCAGTAGATCCAGAACTGACACATCAGTAAATGACGTGGAGAAACTTCGCTGATAATCAACAAACTGACTTGTGGCCATTCTTGGAGAAGATCCATCTATTTATATTTGGCCCTAATGCCATCCAGAACCCGGCTCCATCCTTCATCCGAAAACCAAGCTTCAGGTCTGCCACATCAGTAAATGACGCGAAGAAACTTCGCTGATAACCAACTACTGACTTGTGGCCATTCCTAGAAAAAAGAGTTTTCAATATATAATTTGCCCTAATGACATCCAGAGAGACCCCGGCCCTATTCTTCATCAAATAGCCAAGCTTCAGATGCGACAGAACCGCTACATCAGTAAATGACGCGAATAAACTTCGCTGATAATCAGAAAACTGACTTGTGGCCATTCTTGAAAAAAATATTCTTCAATTCATAATCTGCCCCAATGACATATTCAGACCCCCGGCTTCATCATTCATCAAAATACCTGGCTTCAGTTGCGGCAGAAGAGTCACATCAGTAAATGACGCGAATAAACTTCGCTGAAAATCAAAAACTGACTTGTGGCCATTCCTGAAAAACATTTTCTACTTTATATTCTTCTTTGGGCAGGAAATGGTGCTTTGTAAATAAAATATATAATCTTCAGAGCTTCACGTATATTAATTTTAGACAAAAAACAATATTATAGAGAGATATTCAATATTCAACATAGTTCAACTAAGTTAACTGAACAGATAATTAAACTTGATACTACTATTCTCATTTAACGCTACGATGATAATTTTTTTGATTTAAAAAATAAAATACCAAGTCTCATATCTATAAAATATTATAAATTGGAATTGCTATACATATGAAATGGTGACCTATGTTATTCTTGCATTAATAAATTGATGTAATAAGTCTGAAAACCAGTTCATACTTAAAAATCAGAGGAATTGAGTATAATGTAAATATAAGAATTATGGTCAAAATAGATTTGTGTGTTGTCTGAAAATAAATTAAAAAATACCAAAATATATATTTTTTGTTGCATTTGAAATTTTATCAGAAATATCAGTTTAATGTCATCAAAGGTGTCTAATAGTATTCATGATGCTATTCTATTACACTTAATCTTAGAATTGATGTTCATGCAGTGCGTTCGTTGGCGATTTTTGCAATTATTCCCATTGTTTTAAATATTTTTAAAATTATAACCTATAAAGTAACAATAACTTTTTAGCGTTTACGATAATTTGTTTATGTTATTGAAAATATAGTTATATTTTTGTTGTGTCTCCTCCCAGTAATAGTCACACACGCAGCCGATATCTACTGGTCAATTTCTCTTTAATTGCACCGTTAATGTCGTATATATACAATTATATATTCACATATTGATAATGAAAAAACATGCAAATACATACAGATGTTTAACAATTTACATACACAACACATCTCCCCTCTTAATAGTAGTGCAGCCGGTCTGGCGGTCTTCTGGATCGCTGCGGTCTTGGACTGCGCACAGGGACAGAGACAGCCGCAGCAGCAGGGCCCGGGTCTGGTTCTTGAGTGTCCTCTTGTGCTGAAGACTCCGCTCCTTTCAATTCTTCGTCCACCTCCGGGGCTTCTTCCATTTTCTTCTCCTGTCCTCCAAGCCTAGGGTGATCTCGAGAAGTGCCAGGAAGTATAAAGTCTCTTGATGTACCCGGCAATACCAAATCTCTCACTTCAGGAACTTCTTTCTTGATAACTGGCCTTAGTTGATTTATGTGTCTTTTCACATAACGGCCTTCGTCTTCTATAAGGTAATGTCGGCTGCTCAGTATTTTCATGATCCTGCCCCTTTTCCATTTTGGTCAGTTAGCAAAACTCCGGAAATACACATCAGAGCCGACTTAAAAATGCTCTTGCTTCCTCACGGCATCATGATACACCTCTCCCACCTTCGCCATTTTCGGAATCAAATTTGAAAATCTTGATCTTATACTTCTTTTCATTAAAAGTTCCGCGGGATACTCTTTTAATACCGTTTGAGGAAAAGCTCTATGGGTGAATAAAAATCGCTGTAGATTGATTTCTATACTGTCCTTTCCTTGGTTCTTTCGTAAAGAGTTTTTGAATTCACGAACATAACGCTCAGCAAAGCCATTAGTACTGGGATTGTACGGACTCGTTTTGGTGTGTCTTATTCCATTTATTGTTGTAAATTCTTCAAATTCACTTGAGACAAATTGTCTTCCATTATCGGTTACCAAAATTTCAGGTAATCCAAATCTGGCAAAGATCTCCCTAAGATGTCCTATGATAGTCCTGCTCGTAATGTCCTTTATGATGACAATCTCCAGCCATTTGGTGTACGCGTCTACAAGGACCATAAACATTCGTCCCATAAAGGGACCTGCTAGATCTAAGTGCAGACGGTGCCACGGCTTCTCAGGCCAAGTCCACTCTGAAATGGTAGACGGCGGCATACTTGCAGTTTCTTGGCATATTCTACAATCTCTAGCCAACTCTTCTATGTTCTTATTTATGCCAGGCCACCAAAATACCGTCTAGCAATCCTTTTCATTTTCACCATCCCTAGGTGCATCTCATGTAAATCGTCCAAAATTAAGGATCTTAATTTCTGGGGAATTACCACTTTCACGCCATTGAAGACACCCAAACTCACAACTTAATTCGTCTTTTATCTTATAATAGGAATAAAGTGGATTTTCCTGCGATACCTTTGGAATTTGCCAATTATTTTCCCTAACATTTCTCAACACAATTGATAGTAATTTATCCCGGCGTGTCTCAACTGCCACATCCTGGAATAAGAAGGGGACCTCACTCATTTTCCGAAGGAGAAGCACCTGATCCTCATCCAAAGATTCCGTGGTCTTTGACCCTAAAGGTAAACGTGATAACGCGTCTGCATTGCCATTATCATCAGTTTTTCGAAACTCCACAGTGTATTTAAATGCAGCTAATTTTAAAGACCTCTTAATTCTTGATGCAGCACATATGGGGATCGGTTTCTGGAGTGAAAAAATGTGCATTAAAGGTCGGTTGTCTGTGATCAACACAAATTCACGTCCCAATAGATATTGTCGGAATTTCTCACAACCAAAAATGATGCTTAAGGCTTCTTTTTCTAATTGAGAATACCGCCTTTCCGCTTCAGTTAGCGTTCTTGAAGCAAAAGCTATAGGAGTTTCTTCCTTTCTATCGTTCCTGTGACTCATAACCACTCCTAATCCATAGCTAGAGGCGTCACATGCAAGGACTAGTTCCCTAGTTGCATCATGTGCCAGCACCGACTCGTTAGTTAGCAATGCTTTGCATTTTGCAAATAATATACGGTGTTCGCTAGTCCAATTCCATTTGGAATTCTTTTTTAAGAGGTCATAGAAGGGCGCTAAAATATCTGCAATATTTCTTATTGTTATGTTTGTTGAATTAATGACAAAGGCCAGTTTAAAGGTTATACAGTGAAGAAGGAAACGTAGTTTATTAACTTTTAAAATATACGCGTGGTCTCATGCTACCACTCGAGATAGTCATTCTTCCTCTACCCCCGCGCATGCGCGGCGGCTACGTCACGTCCGGTGACGTCACGACATCACATCTTCCCCCTTTCCTGTAACACTTGGACCGTAGTCGCGAAGCGATGGGAGAACTGTCAGGAGGTGAGGTAGACTCCTCCTGGCTGGCGTGGTCATCCAAATGTAGGGCAGGATGTATTTCCAGTTCATTTCGGGTATCAGGACGGGTGTAGGTCCCGGCACACTTCTGGTACAGTCTCAGTCTGCAGGCATTCCACACTTCACCGTCGGATAGCACAAATGTAAATGGTCGCAGTTGTTTGGTTATGGTGAACGGGCCCCTCAACTTGGAACGTCCTTTCATGACGGAATCACCCGCTTGGACTTTTACCTGATCTACAACTTGTAGTTTAGGACTACAGCTTTTACTTTCACTGTCGCTCTTGTCTTCCTGACGGCAAGCTTCCTCAGGTGGTTTTGTTTTAACTTCCTTATCGAACACGTGGACCAAAGTTCTCAAAGTTCTTCCATGGAGCACTGCTGAAGGTGTTTGCTTCGTAACAGTGTGCGGTGTAGATCTGTATTCTCTCAAGAACAGTTGTATCGTTCTTTTATCCTCTGTATGCTGTAGGTGTGCTGTCAGGACCGTTGACTTTAGAGTTTTATTGAAGTTTTCCACTTCTCCGTTGCAAGCTGGGTGGTAGTTAGCAGTCCGTATATGCTTAATGCCATTGCTCCCCAGGAAGTCTTCAAACTCCTCGGAGATAAAGGGTATTCCATTGTCGGTGACAATCTCACGTGGAAATCCCTCTCTAGAGAAAACATCTTCCAAAAAGTTTATTATCACTTTAAAGGTAGTCTTGTTCGTACAGAAGACTTCGGGCCATTTAGATGTGTAGTCAATTAGAGTTATAGCAAACCTGAATCCAATCTAGGAGTAAATGAAGGGTCCAACTATATCCAGGCCAAGTTTAGTCCATGGATTTGCTGGCCTTTCAACAGGAGTTATGGGGACTCGAATAGACTTTAGTCTCTTGTCGTGGTTCTTACATACCCAGCAATTGGTTACCAAGTCTTCCACGTCTTTATCCATCCAGGCCACCAATACCTTCTCTTAGCCTTTTCTTAGTTCTGACCATTCCTTGATGAGCTTTATGAGCAAAGGATAGCAATTTATTTCGGAGAGATACTGGCACTAGAATTTTTCCCTTTTCATTCAAGATCAGGTCCTCCTGAACTGAAAGATCCTTTCTTAATCTGAAGTACTTATTTAATTGTGAAGATTCATTATTACTCCATGGTTTTATCAGTTGCTCTTTTAAGGCAATAATTTCAGGGCACAGTGAACATTCTCTCAGGAATTCCTCTTCACTGATAGCCAACATGTCCTGATTGATCGATGCAATTAGTTCAACTTCACCATCATAGTCCTCATAGGATGATAGCGATGATCTGGAGAGATAATCAGGTAATACGTTATCTCTTCCCTTTTTGTATTCGATGTTGTAATCAAAGTTCATGAGCCTTGCAGACCATCTTGCAATTCTCAGTCCTGCTCTATCGTTGCCTTTAGTTGTAAGCAATGTCGTTAGAGAGGATTGATCCGTTCTCAAAGTGAACTTCAGACCCCAGACCCATCTTCTAAACTTTTCAAAGCCCACACACAAGCGAAGGCTTCTTTTTCAACGATTGAGTATTTCCTCTCAGCATCAGAAAGTGTTCTTGAGGCACACGCCACAATGCGCTCCTCTCCCTTTTCTGACAGCTGTGAGACTACGCATCCTATGCCGCTATGAGATGCATCAGTTGTAATGACCGTTGGCAATTTTGGACAAAATAGGGCAAGTACTTGTCCCTTTTTAAGAGAGTCCTTTACTGTTTGCAAAGCTTTTGCATGTTCTCCTCTCCACTTGAACGGAACACTTTTCTTAAGCAACTCTTGTAGAGGTTCCATAATTGTACTTTTGTTAGGGATGTATTTCTGGAACCAGTTTATCATTCCGATTAAGGATCTAAGACCTGACTTATCTTTGAGAGGAGGGGCATCTAAGAGAGGTTTCATCAACTCCTCATCCAGATGAACTCCATTATCATCAATTATGTGCCCTAAACATTTTAAGGACTTCTGTCTGTAAATTGACTTTGCGTCATTTAGCATAAGGTTGACTTCTCTAAGTCTAGACAGAACTTGATTTAACTTTTTATCATGGTCTTCCATACTGCTACCCTCAATTATTATATCATCGAGGTAACAACTTACACCTTTAATGTCCATCAGACGTTCACTTAAATATCTTTGAAAAGCACCTGGTGCTGAGCTCAGGCCATAGGGCAACCTTTTAAACTGGTAAATCCCCATATGAGTAATAAAAGCAGTGAGGTACCTGCTATCAGGGTGAAGTCTTATCTGGTGGTATGCCTGGGATAGATCCAAGTTAGTAAAAATTTACAACCGTGCAAGAATGATAGTATGTCCTCAATTAGTGGAATTGGGTAGGCATCCAATATCACAGCCTTGTTCGGTTATCTTAGGTCAACGCAAAGCCTTATTGAGCCATCTTTCTTTTTGGAGACCACAATGGGTGAAATCCATTAAGATGTAAAAATGGGTTCAATGATGTCCATTTTCACCAGGCGTTGAATTTCCTTATGTACTTCATCTGAAAGGACTGGTGGCAGTCTCCTTAGTTTTTGTTGTACCGGCGGTACACTCGTATCAACAAAGATTTTGTACTCAATGTCCTTTGCGAAGGGTAAAGTTTCAAGGATCTTGCTACTTTCAGTGATTTGGTTGACTTTTCCATCCTTTATGGAAAGCCCGAGTTTATTAAATAACTCTAATCCCAAAATAGGTGAGTCAGCTCTAACAACATGTAAGAGCGTATGTACAACAGTGCTACCATGCTTAATTTTAGCGGGAAGGTCACCAAGTACGTAAATAGCTTGCTGCGTATAGCTTTTTAGTGCTACCGAAGCTGGGTTTAATTTATGTTTTCAAAGTATTTGGTGTACAAACTCTCTGGAATCAATGATACTGAGGATCCTGTGTCAACTAGGAACTTTATAAGAGCATTACTTGTTCCACCATTAACATTCCAGCCCATTTCAAGCTTTGAAGGCTGATGAATTGGTTGGTTACATTGTGCCATTGTAATGTTCTTAACTGAAAACTTGGATAAACAATACTTTTTAAAATGCCCTACCTTCAGGCACTGGTGACACTTTACATCCTTAGCAGGACAATCAGGACTTGTAGCTTTATGCCTACCTCCACAGCGCAGACACTTGAAGCTTGTCGAGATATTTTTGCGCTCCCGAAGATTAGGCTCAGTGCGGCGATCATTAGCAGCGATCTTATTTATCCCTTCGGGCGTATTATCGAACATATTGTCCTCCTGAGCCTTCTCGTACTGAGTAGCAAGTTGCACCACTTGATCCAGGTTTAAGTCCGTAGTCTCCACTAGAAGCCGATCCCGTAGTTGCTTGATTTTGGTTCCGACAATGAACCGATCCCGAATTGTCTTCCATAGAACCATAGGCACAGTCTTTAGCCAGCGCGCCTAGTGCCGATATGAAGTCAGCGATTGTCTCGCCTTGTAATTGCCTTCGATCATTAAACTTCATCCTGATTACCCAGGGGCGAGATTTAACAACATATCTCTGCCTTAGAAGATCAATAGCTTCACTTAAGGAAGTGACAGTACTGGCCTTGGGCAACGTGTAATATTGCCGTTGTGCTTCAGCTCCAACACTGTTCAAGAAGATAGCAATTTTTCTGTTTTCTTCCACATTTAGTTTATCCTCAGCAATCATGTAGTTGTTGAAATAACGAACATATTCGTCAAAGTCCAGGCTTTGGATGCCATCTTGCAGGAACGGGATAAGTTTATCGGCAGCCATCTTGAATTATTTGTTTACATTCCAAAAAAAAAAATCAATTAAAAAAATTGATCACTTTACCTTGAATCCTCGTCGCCACTTTGTTATGTTTGTTGAATTAATGACAAAGGCCAGTTTAAAGGTTATACAGTGAAGAATGAAACATAGTTTATTAACTTTTAAAATATACGCGTGGTCTCATGCTACCACTCGAGATAGGCATTCTTCCTCTACCCCCGCGCATGCGCGGCGGCTACGTCACGTCCGGTGACGTCACGACATCACACTTATAAACCTTGAGTAATACATAAGGAGACCTATAAAAGATTTCAATTGAGAAACGTTTGTAGGTTCAGGCGCCTCTACCACCGCTTCTATTTTACTACTTATGGGATGCAGTCCCTTTTTATCTATTTTAAAACCTAAATATTCAACAGCATTTACTGCGAATTTGCATTTATCCTTGTTTAATCTTTAACCTTTTTCTTGCAGCCTTTTAAAGACCAATTCCAGATTTTGCTCGTGATCCCTATGATCCTTTCCGGCTACCAGGATGTCATCGATGTAGCAAGCCACTCCCGACATATCTGCAAATAGATTGTCCATTACTCTTTGGAACCTATTTGGTGCTACAGCTACTCCATTGGGTAGCCTTTTAAAGGCAAATAACCCCTTCGTAGTATTAATGTTCACCACTCTTTTCGCCTCTTCAGATAACCTGACCTGCAAATAAGCTCTGGATAAGTCCAATGACGAAAACACTGTATTTCCAGACAATTTTGAAAATATTTCGTCTATTGATGGCAGCGGGTACTTATCCAATTCTATGGCCTTATTTGCGGTGCATCTGAAATCGCCGCAAATTCTAAGGCTTCCATCTTTCTTCAGTACTGTTACTATAGGGGCGGCCCAGTTTGCATACTCAATAGGTTGTAAAATTCCCTCGTTAACCATACAATCGATTTCAGTTTCTACTTTTTCTTCAAAGAAAAAGGCAAACTTCTCGCCTTACAAAATACAGGAGTCGTATTTTTTAAAAATAAAAATCAATATGGACGTTTTTTAAGCAACCTAATTCTTTGCTGAATAAATTAGCATACTTATTCATTATAACTTTGATATCGGACTCACTTACTTGTCTAATGTTCAATATAACCTAGAAAAATCAAGATTTAAACTTTTTAGCCATTCTCGTCCCAACAAAACTATCGACATATATTCATTTACAACTATCACCCGCAAATTTTGATTTGCTTCTTTTACAAAAACTCTTCTCTCATCAATAATTTTTATAGGTTTTTCGCAAAAGGATTTCACACAACCTTAAATAAGATGGAGATAATTTGTTATCCTTCCAGTATTTTTCATTAGTTGTTTTCGGTATCAGTGTGACGGGACTTCCTGTGTCCACCACAAAACACAACTGGTACTCGTCAACATGTAGATTTATCTTTGCATCAGTATCACCTTGTACTGAATAAATAAATTCGTCCTGCACATATCTGCAGTCTGGCAATGATTTACCTTTCTGGCACACCCTGCCTAAATGTCCAATTCTTTTGCATTTAAAACAGCATTTTGTTTAATGTGGACATGCAGGTGCAAGGTGAGAGTTTTTTTCGCCGCATCGGAAACAAATTGTCTACCTTCTTTGCATACCGGGCCCATGTTGCCATCCCCTACGAGCTTCATTCTTTCTATCTCCTCCTGGAACAATATCCATCTTAGCCACTAGTCCATCCTGCTGCTCCTTAGCATTTTGTTCAGCTAGCTCAAACGAGACTGCTATAGAAAATACCCTGTCCAAGGTGATATCGTCATCCTCCTGCAACAATTTCTTCTGAAGGCTTTCCGAATTTATACCAGCCACAAAACGGTCTCGTAACATGACCTCCAACATTTCACCAAAAGTGCAATCCATAGCCAAATGCCTGAGCTCACGCAGGTATTCTGAAATGGATTCATTTCCTAGTTGTATTCGTTTCAAGAACCTGCATCGTTGAGGAATCACCTTCTTTCTTGGAGCTAGATATAGCTTTATTCTTTGTACTAACAGTTCATAAGGCTGTTCTCTCATTGTACTCGGGAAGAACAGATCATTGCCCAGTTTCAACATTTCCGAATCCAGCAGAGAAACAAAGATGGTTTTTTTTTTCCTTCTTCCAATCCATTTGCCTCAAAGGCAGCTTCAAATCTTTAAACGAAAATATCAAAGGATTCTTCCACTGGTCTGAAGAAACCGAACGGTACAATCATTGAACAACCAGACATACTGTTGGCTTCTCGTTCACTTTAGATTTCTGTCTTCCTTTACTTGCGAAATTGCAATTGATCTGGTTCCTACAGGTCCTCCTGGCTGTGGCTTTTTCGCCTTTTTCCAATCCTGGACTTGGGTTGCTGGATTGAGAGGTAAATAGACCTCTTTTAATTATTATTAGTTTACGTATATATTTTTTTCAAGCCTTCCTTTAAACCTATAATATGCATTTTTTAAATTTAAATAGTTTTGTTTTTTATTTTTCTATTGTTTTTCATATATATATATACATTGAAAGTTTTCTTAAAAATTAGTCTAAACAAAACATGTTTAGTAGTAAAATAGTGGTTAACTCCCCCTCTAACATTTTTGAAGCTGGTACAGCTTTAGGTCTCTAAAAGTACCATAGATCTAGAAATTTATGGCTGTTTTTCTGCAGTTACTGGCGTCTGAATTATAGACATGTAAAATTCTGGAAATGTTAATCAGAAGTAATAACAAAAGCATTTTTGATTACTGCAATTGCAATACCTTAATGGTACAGAAAATTGACTAGACAATTTAAACAATTTTATTGATTTTCCTAAAAAATTGTTGCAGAAAGAAAAATAAAGGAGTTAATAGAGGAAGATAAAATGCGTAGGAAAATATATACAGTTGTATTTGTACAAATGTTGGAGGATGCAGAAGACAAATTAAAAAAAAAAAGTAAATAGCTGTTGGCTTAAATATATTTAAATGGAATGGATGTCTTCTGTAGAAGGTGCAATGTACATAATAAAAAAGGGGCTCACCTGTATGTGAGAGAGTTGTGGTAGGAGAGGCATGAGTCCCAAGTACCCAAGGACCAGTTCTGACAGCCAACTGATTACTGTAGCATGCAGCCTGACTACAAACCAAGGCAAACCTACTCCAGAACCCCATGGACAACTTCAAGGGGATGGCATGCTACAGGAACTCACCACTAACCAGGATATGTGTGTGTGGGGCTTCACCAAGCCTGGTGTGAGAGCGTGAAAGTGTGGCTGGAAGAATTGTTACATAAAGGTCTATAGAACTCCCTGGCCTTCCAACAGACTACACACCCCATGTGAACTGCTACACCCCGACGCCAAAAGCCCCTCAGTCATGGAGGCAGACCTGTGAGGCTCAACAGCCTGGAAATGATGACCAGGCAATAGAAAAGCCTGTGAACTCCACTTCAATAAACACTACCAACAGCCTCAACCTTCAAACCAGATGAAGGCCCAGAACTCATCACCCAATAAAGATATAGGGCATGAAATTGTCTTTTGCTCTTTTCGTTTTTTTTTTTTTAATTAAATATTTATAATTTCTTCAAAAAAATTGAACATAATAAATATATATCTCTCTATATTATATATATATAAATTAATGTTTGTATGTTTGTTTGTTTGTATGTTTGGTTGTTTGTATGTCCGGTATACAAATTCGCAGTAGTTCACTAATTCAAACCAAAATTTCCATACATAGGTAAAAAATACGGGGAAGACTATAGGTATTTTAAAAAATATATAAATCAATTATTAAAACTATATACGTATTCAAATTATTCTACTTAGCTCACGAACAGCGCCCTCTATCAAGTACTAAAAGGTTATAAATACGTTTAAAATCTAAATCATCTCAATTTTTTATTAATAATAGTTCGCTTACTAACACATATGTTTAGAATACTTGATCTAAATCGAAATATTTATAGACGCTCGCTCGATTTGAAGATTTATATATTTTCATTTTTAGATATAACTGATCTAATTCGCCGTTTAATATAATTGCTCTAATTCGAAATATTTGGTATGTTTTATTTGTGTTCACTCTATTTTTATTTATTTAAAGTATTATAATTTCCATGTTTCAAAAACCTATACAAATTAGTAGGAGTTCACTAATTCTAACCAAAATTTTAATACATATGTACAAAAAATACAAGAAAAACGATAGGCATATTCAAATTATATAAAAGTGGATATTTTTATTTCAGTACAATTTAGATTAAATGATGCTGATGCAAAGAAATAGATAATGCTAATAACAAACAATTATAAAAAAAATCTTATCTAAATATATATCACTCGGGTAGATATGCACACGGTCAATCCCGGGGCGAAGCCCGGGTCACCCGTCTAGTAAAATATAAAACCTTTGAATATATTAAGTATTTTTTTTTTCTTTCAAATTAAAAGGTTTTTAGAGTTTCTCATTGGGGCGCAACATGGTTTGATCCAGTAGAGGGCGCTAAAAATTTAAAAAGTGTGTTACGACCCAGCAGCCATTACCGCCAACCAGTGGTCAAAGTACCCCTTACAGTAAGTTCCTTTTCCTATTCCTTTATATTTATTTTAAGACATCAAAAATAGTCATCAGAGGTTTTATTTATTTCTATATATATATTAAAATTGAATATATATGTTATATTTATTCCTCTTTTCTCTCGCATAAACTTTGTGAATAAATTATATTAGACAGAAAATACTAGCCCATTCCAGTACCTCTCTGCACCTTGGGAGACCTTTAACAGTTCTCAAAGAGTACAGGCCAGTCGTGGTCAGGGCAGAGTGGAAAGCTTGGGAATGTCTACACAAAAAGTGAAGAGACAGTTGTATTAGGAAAGTTCCGTGAACAGATAGGAGTCGAGCTAAGCAGCGAAAGATGGAGAGATAATAAGTTTTCTTACTGATCTACGGCATGGTCGAGCATCAGAAGATGAAGTGACGAGGGCTCCCGCTGATGGTAAAGTGACTATATTTTCGGCTAGGGCGGAGATCTTATATATCTTTGCCGAGAGAGGAAGTATTGAATTGCAGCAGATGCAACAAGAGCGTGGATCGGAAGCGAAATTGTACACTGGCGCCGCCCTGGCAGTTGCCTATCTTTAGATATTGTTGAACCTCCATCTCAATCTCTTGCTTAAGCTCAATTCATAATCCATTACAGAGTTTTATTTATTTATCCTCAGTTTGTACAATGTACATTACATATGATGATGTAATGAGACATGTCAAAAATGTGTATAATCATATACAGATATTTTTTCTATTATACAACATGAAAATATTGTTATAAGTATTATACAATGTAAGGTTGTTAGTTTAAATTACCATAGATGGGCCTCGGGAGTGAAAGGGTTTATCCGGTTTAAACGGCTGAAGCCTCTCTAACACAGGTAAGTAATTGAAATTTATTTTAATTAATTTAAACTGTGAGGGTTAAAAACGGCTATAACAAGATGATTTGTTTGGATATATCTGAAAATAATAAAAATAAAACTTGTTCAATTAAAAAGTTATAATTTTGGTCATATAAAAAGCTATTGTTTTAGATAAAGCCATTGTTTAATTAAATACATAATGATATGATTATGTGAAAGAAAATTAAAAATTCCAAGATATTATTGGCGGGTGTTAGAAAGGGTTAGGGGTTAAAGAATATGCAATTGTAAGTATTACACATGCAACCAAATAATCAGATCCAGGTGCAAAGCGAGGACATAGACTTGAGCGTCTTCCTAGGCAATGTTTCACTTTTGATCCTGTATAAGGGTTATAGTGCTTTGTCACAATTTTAGGGTTATTGGGTTAAAAGGTGGTTGAAGAAAAAGGTGATTTATTAATATGATTGTGAAAGGGGTGAAATAGAGCCATGCGATAATTAGAATTGTTTTAGCGACAGTAGGTGATTTGACTTGACTTGAAATCAAAGGGTGATTGTGATCCGCTAGAGCTGAAAAAAAAATTGAAATTTGTGAACGCTTTGTGCATGCGTTGGTGATTGTGCTCTGCGGATGATTGAAATAAACTTTTGAAACGTGTTCAAGCCAGAAGTTGGGAATTTTAAATCTGGGGAACTGTGTTCAAAGAGTTTGTTGAAATACGAAATAAAAAAAATGTCAAGCAGTACTGTCGTTTTTCTACGATGGTTTGAAGCAATGGCTGAAATAGATAGTAGTGAAAAGTATAGGGAAGTGGGTAGAGAATATGATTGTTTTAAACGATTGTTGTAGATGCCCTATAGTTTATTATAAACATTGTCATATAATAAAGCTATTTAAACAAATATAAAATATAGTGAATAAAAAGATAGAAATATGAGATTTTGCGGATAAAAAAAAAAGTGTAAGTGGACAAAATCAAACATGTAATATATAAAATATATAATAATGAATTTAAAATGATTTTTCAAAGCAAATAAATGTTTTTAAATACTAAAATAATATTATGAAAAGTAAAAGTAGCAGTGATTAAAGTTTTTTTTTTTTAATATGGTTGAACAAAAATTGATTATATAATTGAAAGGCAAAAATAATATTCAAAGATTTATACAAAAAATAAAATATAATTAAAGATTATTATAATTTAATTTTTCCATCGCAGTAAGGACAGTAGAAATTGTTTTATTTTAAAAAGAATATTACGCCTCTAAAATAGTTTTATAATTTGATAACAGATGGCGCTCTAGTACATCGTAACATTATTATAATGAATAGATGAAGGTTTGGTAGTGGGGAATTGGACAAAAAGTATTTCTCTTGAAGAGAAGTTATAAATGTGGTGTGTAGGTTGTGTAAATCGAAATTGTGAAGCGCATATTATCAGTTGGATTGGTTACTAAAATTTTATTTTGTGTTATCATTTTAACATGTAAAATGTTTAATATCTGTTGTGTATGACGTGATTAAAGAATTTGTGAAATTCTCGAGGAAATATAAATGGTTGGTGTGAAACACGTGTTACAAATGGCGATCATTCAGATAGCGGATATTTAGATGACAGCTTGGTAATAACATCTGCCTTGAGCGGGGAAACATGAAACGGTGGACGGAACAGCAATAGTAGCGACTTGGACCGTCTAAAGGGCGTCCACTTCCTGTTTTTCGTCGGGGATTCTATTTCTGGGGTGGTCAAGTTGTTATATTTGTCATTTATTTGAAACTGACTTTCTCTCTCTTCTTTTGTTGAGGTTGGCATATTTCTTGCCTATTTGAAAATACCGGAACTTAAATGCAAAAAGGGCTGTGAGGTTGTAGGCGGTATAATTCGGAATAGTTGCGTCTCGAAGATATCTTGAGTCAAATGATTGAATTCACTGAGATATACATCTTGAGGCAATCGCTGTGGGTTTTGAACAAATCGGGGTTGTGAAGGTGTGATGTACAGAGCATTCTCTGTGCAATATTTTAACTTAATGACATGTATGGTGTCACTGTCTCTATTGAGAGGTTGATTGGGACGATCTATTCGAACGACATTGGGTGAGATTATTTTATTTATTGTGTATGGTCTAGTAAAATATGGTGCTAATTTACCTGTTTAAGACGAGTAATCCTTTCAATATATTAAAATACGAATAAAATCATAAAGGATGAGTATCTTTATTGGTAAAAATCGTTTCGAGCTTTCGGGCGCAAGCAGCCCTTCTACATGAATAAAAGGAAACTAGTTAATCAGACAAGTATATATACATATATATAAGCTAAATTTTTTGCATACCTAGGATTATTTATAAAATATTTACTAAGTAATAACTATTGCTATGTAAATTAAACTATCTGCTAATATTATTAAATGCAAAATTATGAAATGTTGCAATGAAGAGAAAACAAATAATTCTATTTTAGTTTATGGACCAGCCTATCATATGTCTCTGGGATATCGATGTGTCTGTTTATACTATTATATTTTGATGAAATAAGTGCTTCCAGTAATAATCTTTTGTATTTACTATTTATGTTTGTGTAATGGATATTAGGGTTTGATATATTGAAATCGTGATCTGTATTTTTGATGTGTTGTACTATTAGAGATTTGGGGTCATTGTTTTTTAATGTTCCTTTTATGTTCGTCCATTCTGTCTTTTATATGTCTGCCTGTTTCACCTACATAAACATTATTGCATTGGTTGCATGCTATGGAATATATGGCTTTGCTATTGTATAGTTTCGATATTGGAAAACTATTTCTGGTAATGGGGTTTCTTAGTATGGTTGCTATATTAGGGTTGTTTTCATAATATGTTCTTTTACCATGTTTGCTTAGGATTCTAGCTATTTGGGTACTACTATGGGAATAGGGTATTATGCATATTGATTTATAAACATGGTTTTTTTCGTATAAGGGAGGGATTATAGAAATGTCTTAATATGAAGTTCTTGGGATAACCATTAGAAGTGAGTTTATTGATCAAAAGTTGGGTTTCTATAGCTTTTGAGGATTGGGTGGAACAGTGTGTGAATATTTGCCTGGAAAGGGTTTTTACAGTATTGATTTTATGACTCAGGGAACAATAAGAAGAAAAATGTATCTAATTTGGAATGGAGTTTGGCTTGTGATATATTTCTGTTGTGTATTGATTTTGTGTTTTTAGTATGAGCACATTTAGGAATGGTAAGGTATTATTGTTTTCAGTTTCTATAGTGAAATCAATGTCATTATGTATAGATTTTAGTTGGGTAAAAACGGAATCTATTTTGTTAGAATTGGAGATACAAAAGATATCATCTATGTATCTTTGCCAGATAATAATGTCTGTGAGAAAAGGTTGGTTATCGTTTTATCTATTTTTCTCATTACAATTTCTGCTAAAGGTGAAGAGAGGGGGCTTCCCATGGGGGAGCCCTTGGTTTGTATATAAAAATTGCAATTAAAAGAAAATATATTGTATTGTAAACTAAGCTTAATTAATGAAATAATTTTAGAAGAGGTATCTGAAGGAATATTATTTAATACTAAAAATTCTATTGTGTTATCTATTATTAGGTGGTGTGGTAAGCTTGGGTACATATTAACTACGTCAAAAGATATCATGGTGCTATTAGGAGAGGGAGGGAGGCTGTGTATATTTTCTATAAATTTTGGTATGGATGTGATGAATGTTGTAGTGGGGTTGTCTTTTAGAATGGGAATAAGGATGTTTGCTAGGAATTTAGCTAAGGGGGCTATGGGAGACATATGATATGCTATAATAGGTCGAATAGGAATACCTTGTTTATGGGTTTTGGGTTGACCGTAATATAACAACCATACTAAGAAACCCAATTACCAGAAATAGTTTTCCAATATACAATAGCTATACAATAGCAAAGCCATATATTCCATAGCATGCAACCAATGCAATAATGTTTATGTATGTGAAACAGGCAGACATATAAAAGACAGAATGGACGAACATAAAAGGAACATTAAAAACAATGACCCCAAATCTCTAATAGTACAACACATCAAAAATACAGATCACGATTTCAATATATCAAACCCTAATATCCATTACACAAACATAAATAGTAAATACAAAAGATTATTACTGGAAGCACTTATTTCATCAAATATAATAGTATAAACAGACACATCGATATCCCAGAGACATATGATAGGCTGACAATTTGACAGGAATGGTTTCTATTAAAGGTAAAGGATGTACGTCTGGAGAGATGATTTCATTGAGTTTTCTGTAATCAAAACAGAAACGTTTGTGTTAGCATTTTTATAAGTTGTTTTCATAGATTTATAAATTTATATTTTTGACCAGATGACCGGACTACTTTGCATGTATATATTTGGTTTTGAAATGATGTAAATTAGTTAGTTATGAAAGGAAATTCAAAGTGTTAATTTTTTCGAGGTGTTGGTGATTACTCTGTTCGATGGCAGAATAGAAAAATCTTAGCTCCCAACAGGTTATGGGCCCAGTTGAACGCTTCCACTTCGCCGTAGAAGGTAATTAGAAGTTAAAGCTAAGAAGGCAAGGAAGAAAAAGTTAAAGCCAAATAAGATAAAGCTAAAGAAGAAAAGTGGAAGTTAAGGCTAAAGAAGATAAAGCTAACTAAGATAAAGAAAATAATTTGATTATTAGAAATTTAAGCGATTTAAAAACTGAACTTTGTGCAAAGAAGAAAAAGAAGAAAAGATTGAAGTTATAATTTTTTTGCGAAAATTTGCATAACTAGAAAAATCAATGGCTGACGAATTGAGAATACCTAAACTAGTTCTAATAATTACTATTCTTGGGCCATAAGAGCCAAATCAATTTTGATTCAGAAGGATATATGGGATGCAATTGAACCTGGCTTTCCTAGTGAAATTTCCGAAAAAGAAAAGCGGAAATATAACTTGGCATTATCTATCATAATATTATCGGTTGAAGATTCATTCTTAGATGATATCGGTGATTGTGAACGAGCGATCGATGCATGGCAGATACTAGAGAACATCCACACAAAGTATGGTTTGCTGCACCTATTACAGCTACTAAGAGAATTTTTCAACATTATTAAAAGAAATGATGAAGATATGAAAAAATATTTCGCGAGGATAATGGAATGTCATAGAAAATTATCAAAGTGTCACCATGGATTGGGGGATGTAGAATTAGCGTTGATTATGCTATTGGGATTACCAAAGAGTTACGAGTCGCTAATTCTCAGTTTAAAAAAGCAGGAAGAGAAGCTATCAACTAGTGTGGTTAAATCCAAATTAATTTAAGAATAAAAACGACAGAACCAACGTAAAATCCCTCAAGAAGATCCAAATAGCGCTTTTGCGGTAAGAAGAAAATATGCTACATGCAAATCACTATGGCAAGAACGAAATAAATTCAAAAATGAACAACCAAGGAATTATCAGAATACGTGGACGGAAGGGAAAAAGGAAAATTATAATTATTCCCGGCAGCTAAAATGTTTCAATTGTGGCAAATTAGGACACATAGCTAGGAATTGCAGAGTTGCCAACTCCTCAAGGAGAATTAACGGAAAAGGTATGCTGAAACAAAGTACGTTAGACATTACTCATAAAGAACTATTTGCAAATAACTTTGAAAACTCTGAGAATATCTGGTTTCTGGACAGTGGAGCTACTGAACACATGACGTTGAGCAGACTTAAAATGATGAACACAAAAAGTATTTCAACTTCTGTTGAAATGGCAAACAATGAAAAAATAAAAGTATCAGAGATGAGCGATGTAACCATCAAACTTGGACACGAATATGGAGGTGAAACCTTTTTCTTAGAAAATGTATTATATGTTCCTGAATTGACGGAAATATTTTGTCTGTTGGAATGATTTAGGAAAGAGAAAACAACGTAATATTCCAGAATGGCAAAGCCTCAGTTTTTGGAAGTGATTATGAATTAATTTTGAAATCTAATAGAAGAGGAAGGATCTATACAGTGGAAGAACTGAAGATAGCTAAAGTGAAATCAACAAATACAGATATCTGGCACAGAAGGGTTGTACACATTTACTAAAGAAATCTCCAAAATGTGAGTGACACAGCTGAGTGTAAAGTATGCCTTGAAGGTAAAATGCGAAGACTCCCTTTTCCTACGAACACGTCGAAAGTTGGAGCTCATCCCTTCGATGTAGTAGGTCCCATTAACCCAATATCGAAGGGAGGGAACAATTATTTTGTAACCTTCATAGGCTATTTTACTCATTACACTACAGTATATTTTATGAGGTCTAAATCGGAGGTACTTGAAAGATTCAAGGAATATAAGAACATTGTTGAGAATTACCACAGCAGAAGAATCAAAGTGTTAGGTCGGATTTAAGACGTGTCGAAATAAAATACTAAATTGTTGAACAACTGACAAAACATACCAAAGCAAATACACAAACAATATACCATTAATCTAATTAAATAAAAGAACAAGGAATGAAGAATTTCATTCAGTCCATGTATAGACATATTTCTAAATGTTAGGTCGGATTTAAGACGTGTCGGTATATAATATTAATTTTTGAACAACTGACAAAACACACCAAAGAAAATACACAAACAATATACCATTAATCTAATTAAAATAAAAGAACAAGGAATGTGTGAAAAATATCATTCAGTCCATGTATAGACATATTTCTAAATGTTAGGTCGGATTTAAGACGTGTAGGTATAAAATACTAAATTGTTGAACAACTGACAAAGCACACCAAAGCAAATACACAAACAGTATACCATTAATCTAATTAAAATAAAAGAACAAGGAATGTGTGAAAAATATCATTCAGTCCATGTATAGACATATTTCTAAATGTTAGGTCGGATTTAAGACGTGTAGGTATAAAATACTAAATTGTTGAACAACTGACAAAGCACACCAAAGCAAATACACAAACAGTATACCATTAATCTAATTAAAATAAAAGAACAAGGAATGTGAAGAATTTCATTCAGTCCATGTATAGACATATTTCTAAATGTTAGGTTGGATTTAGGACGTGTCGGAATAAAATACTAAATTGTTGAACAACTGACAAAACATACCAGAGCAAATACACAAACAATATACCATTAATCTAATTAAAATAAAAGAACAAGGAATGAAGAATTTCATTCAGTCCATGTATAGGCATATTTCTAAATGTTAGGTCGATTTAAGACTTGTCGGGATAAAATACTAAATTGTTGAACAACTGACAAAACACCAAAGCAAATACACAAATAATATACCATTAATCTAATTAAAATAAAAGAACAAGGAATGAAGAATTTCATTCAGATCATGTATAGACATATTTCTAAGCATAGAAATTTTGTATGATACACGCGAACATTGGTTCAATTCTCAATAGGATGAGTACAAACCACCACACATCCAATTTTAGACAATATATATATGCATACGCAATAAAATGAAGGGAATGAAATTGACTTAAATGTTAACATGTGTTATATATCTATAAATATATATGGGCATATGTAATTGTTTATTGGTAGAACTGACCATGGAAGTACCATTGTATGTCTAGTCTGGTATAAAACACAATAAATACAAATTGATAAAAAGAAATATATGTGAGAGAGAGAGAGAGAGAGAAATTGTATTATATCTAAAAATTTTCTATATTATGAGACAAAAGGAAGATTATATAGTGGTGAAAGATTTCATTCTATGCAAGCGAAACCTCTACTTCAAATTTTACTGATGTATAAAAACGATAATAACCAAATTTTTAATTTGGAATAAACTATACATAGCGGGAATCATGATTTTATAAAAATGACTCAGCACATAAAAAAAATAGATAACAAAACTTGTTAAATACGATAAAAAAACCTCTTCTATTTTGTAATCAGGCCTTTTGACCCACACAAACAAATTAAAAATATTATTAACTTACCATTTATACTTTCTTTTCACTCACCACGATTCCCTGCTTGATCCTTGGCTCATCTCTCTCGGCCCGATTCGCCATGTTCGCTGTCTCTATACTAACTCTTCACTGTCCTTACGCTAACTCTAACTTCTTTTTTTTTTAAATCGCATGACCAAAAAGAATTATTTTTTTAAATCTCTTTTACAGAGTAAAAAAAAAAAAAATATTTCGTAGAATAAATTCGGAAAGTAAAATTAAAAAAATTGTTCTTTGGAATAAAATTAATTTTAAATTAATAATAAAAAATAATAATATATATCAAGACGATTCCCTGAAATTTTAATCTAGTATTTCTTCTTAAAATTGTATTGTTATCTTTAAATACCTAATTTATCTAGAGTATATTTAATTAATTTATGTGGTGAAACGGGTGAAATAATGTTTTGAGTTGATTGATAAATGTTGAGGTGTTGGCGCAGTCGTTGATGCAGAGTGGACAGGTGTTCACATCAGGGGAAAATAGCGAGGACAAAGGGTTGATTGGATTGAATAAAGGCAATTGATCGGAGGAGAGAAGGGTTTGAGAGGTTGGGCGGATGAGGACTAGTGGCCATAACTGTTCACATAGCGGTAGGATTGACTTATCTGAAGGGTTGAGCGGATAAGAATGACTCCAGAGTGCCAGGTGCTAACTGTTGGTGTTTTTGGGGGTAAAAAAGAGAAAATGTTACTTAAATATATTTTTTAATATTATCTTTATGCATAGAAAGTACAAAAGTAAAATTTAAGAATTAAGAAGAAATACAAAAAACAAGAAAGGATCAAGAAGGCACTAACTACGTTGCCAAATTGTTAATTAACATATGCTAGCTAATATTATCATCATCAATTTATATTTATTCATATATTTATATAATTTATTTATAAAGAGAAAAATTATTTGAATTAATAAACCTAACAAATCCGCCTTTAATTCAATCTCAATTTTTCTTCAGAAATATAAACAGTTTAAAAAATCAAACATAGATGGCGATACCTTCCCATGCTTTCACTTATATACAAGCTTTTGTTTTTATGGCACATTTTACATAAAGTGAAAACATATATAAAAAAACATATTTAAAAAAAATATAACAAGTGAATTTATGTACACACATATTTAATAAAGCTATATATATCTTTCCATATTTAAAGAATGTATAAACATATGATGTTTTTCCCTTGTTAAGGCCTTAGTAAAAATATCTGAAACATTTTCATTGGTGGGCACAAAATTTAAGTTATATACAACCTTATTCAAATTAGAATGTAAAAATGAAATATTTCTAATCATATGATTTGATTTATCATTTGTTATTCCTGATTTACAAAGAAATATTGTTGATTGGTGTGTTATCACAAAACAAATTAATTTTATATTTTACACTAGTAAGTTCTTCAATAAGGTATTGTAAATATATGCCTCTTTTTAAACATTGCACAAGAGAAAAAAGTTCACTTTAACATGTAGATAAACCTACTGTAGGGATTGTTTTTGCTTGCCAGCTTATTAAATTATTTCCAAATTAAAAAGTCATACCACTTGTTGATTTTTGTGTTCCTCTACCACATTTCCATGATGCATCACTATAGCCATTTAAAATATTTTCTCCCTTAGAGTAAACTAATCCAAGGTCTTTTGTTCCTTTAAGATATCTTATAATTCTTTTTGCTGCACTAAAATGGATTTCTCTTGGATCCTGACTAAATCTGCTTAAAAGTGAAGTGGAATATGAAATGTCAGGCCTAGTTTTAGTAGCAAGGTAAACTAAAGATCCAATAATTTCCTGATATTTCTTTTTATCAATTACCTTTGAATTATTAAAATTTTCCAAATCAGTATATACATCAAGGGGTGTATTAACAGTTTTACAATCTAACATATTATATTTTAATAAAAGTTTTTCAATATATTTTTGTTGTTTTAGAATTATTTTGTCATTATATTTTAATATTTCAATATCTAAAACATTTAAAAGATTAGCATTTTTCTTTATTTTAAAACAAAGTGTTAACTTATTTAAAATATCATTTAAAATTTTAGAATCAGTATTACAAATAATGATATCATCAACATAAAGTCCCAAAAGAAGAATTGAGTCATTAATTTGGTATGAAAATAAGCATTTATCTGAATTAAAAATTTTAAATCCTATCTAAAGAAGATATTTAGTAAATGTTTCATAAAAGACTCTGCCTGCTTGTTTAAGTCCATAAATGGCCTGATTAAGTTTACAAACAAATTTCTTACCTTCTTCTTGATATTCAAATCCTTTAGGCTGTGACATGAATATAGTCTCTTCCAACTTACCATACAAAAAGGCAGTTTCTATATCATAATAATGAATATGCAAATTTTTCATTGCTGCAAAGGCAATTAAAGTCCTTAGAGAATCTGATTTTATCACAGGTGAATAAGTTTCTGAATAGTCTACTCCTAATTTTTGTGAACATCCTACAGCAACCAATCTTGCTTTATATATGGGATTTAAAGGATCATGGCTATTTTTAATAGAAAACACCCATTTTGATTTGATAGGCTTAATGGTTTTAGTTATAGGTAAAACATCCCACACCTTGTGAGTTTTTAAAGAAACTATTTCCCCCTCATGGCCTGAAGCCATTTCTCTTTATCTGGAGAGTTTATTGCCTCTTCATAATTAGTTGGTATAATTGGTAATGAATCAACCTTCATTACACTATCTCCTGGATGGTAGGTAGGATCAGAAGTGGTGTCATCTTGTGAGGTGTCTTCATCAGATAATGATGATTCATAGTAAAATCCTTGTTCAGGGGTAGGTCTCAAGTTGTAGACATTTTTATCTTTATCTGGCTCATTACTTGTGGATTCTGGAACATTTCCTTGGTGAATAGGAATTGGTTCTTCTTCTTTTTGACCATTTTTATGACAAAAATTTAGGTCAATTAATACATGATCTGGCAATTCAGCTTTCACTTCACTACTAAGTAGTTCAGCTCCCTTTTCTTTTTCAATGAAGCTTACATCTCTTGTTTCAGTAATTGCATAATTTTTAGGGTCACAGATTCTAAATGCTTTTCTTTTATTTGCGTATCCAAAAAATATACCTGATTTTGTGA
>CP092874.1:57712271-57729930 GCA_030710605.1 Cordylochernes scorpioides | reverse complement strand
AACACATGCACATAAACATGTACACACATATATATACACAGACAAATACACCCACTCATATATATATATAAACACATGCGAACCTATATAAACACATAAACACCTACACACTCATATATACATATAAACACACATATATATATACATATAAACATATACACACTCATACATACACATACAAATAGATACACACGCCTCCATAATAATATTCACACAACTACACACATACTTAAACACACAAACAAACAAAAAAAAATACAACCATTATCTTCTAAAGTATTAAAAAATAGCGTGCGTTTTATCATTCCTTTTTCTCTTATACATAAACTAAAAAATAAATAATAGAAACCTCAAGCATTTATACACAGCCAATAAAAATTCAAAATTATAGGTCAATGTTCCTAATAGATCAATTTTAAAGTAACATCATATATAGTTATCAATTCTCTATGATTTTTAACCCAATATGCCAAAAATATATCCAATTACAGTTTATCAAAATTATAGTAAATCATTAACAGGATATTTCACTTATATATCCTTATTTTTTTCGAATATCTGTTTTTAAAAAAGCCACAATTCCTCCCGACACCTGATATTCATTTGCCCATTCAACATTCCTCTCCTCAGCTATTTAGCATCAATAATATCTCCAGACCCCGGTTCCATCCCCATCAAATATCCAAGATTCAGTAGATCCAGAACTGACACATCAGTAAATGACGTGAAGAAACTTCGCTGATAATCAACAAACTGACTTGTGGCCATTCTTGGAGAAGATCCATCTATTTATATTTGGCCCTAATGCCATCCAGAACCCGGCTCCATCCTTCATCCGAAAACCAAGCTTCAGATCAGCCACATCAGTAAATGACACGAAGAAACTTCGCTGATAACCAACTACTGACTTGTGGCCATTCCTAGAAAAAAGAGTTTTTAATATATAATTTTCCCTAATGACATCCAGAGAGACCCCGGCCCTATTCTTCATCAAATAGCCAAGCTTCAGATGCGACAGAACCGCTACATCAGTAAATGACGCGAAGAAACTTCGCTGATAATCAGAAAACTGACTTGTGGCCATTCTTGAAAAAAATATTCTTCAATTCATAATCTGCCCCAATGACATATTCAGACCCCCGGCTTCATCATTCATCAAAATACCTGGCTTCAGTTGCGGCAGAAGAGTCACATCAGTAAATGACGCGAATAAACTTCGCTGAAAATCAAAAACTGACTTGTGGCCATTCCTGAAAAACATTTTCTTCTTTATATTCTTCTTTGGGCAGGAAATGGTGCTTTGTAAATAAAATATATAATCTTCAGAGCTTCACGTATATTAATTTTAGACAAAAAACAATATTATAGAGAGATATTCAATATTCAACATAGTTCAACTAAGTTAACTGAACAGATAATTAAACTTGATGCTACTATTCTCATTTAACACTACGATGATAATTTTTTTGATTTAAAAAATAAAATACCCAGTCTCATATCTATAAAATATTATAAATTGGAATTGCTATACATATGAAATGGTGACCTATGTTATTCTTGCATTAATAAATTGATGTAATAAGTCTGAAAACCAGTTCATACTTAAAGATCAGAGGAATTGAGTATAATGTAAATATTAAGAATTATGGTCAAAATAGATTTGTGTGTTGTCTGAAAATAAATTAAAAAATACCAAAATATATATTTTTTGTTGCATTTGAAATTTTATCAGAAATATCAGTTTAATGTCATTTTAAAGGTGTCTAATAGTATTCATGATGCTATTCTATTACACTTAATCTTAGAATTGATGTTCATGCAGTGCGTTCGTTGGCGATTTTTGCAATTATTCCCATTGTTTAAAATATTTTTAAAATTATAAACTATAAAGTAACAATAACTTTTTAGCGTTTACGATAATTTGTTTATGTTATTGAAAATATAGTTATATTTTTGTTGTGTCTCCTCCCAGTAATAGTCACACACGCAGCCGATATCTACTGGTCAATTTCTCTTTAATTGCACCGTTAATGTCGTATATATACAAATATATATTCACATATTGATAATGAAAAAACATGCAAATACATACAGATGTTTAACAATTTACATACACAACACATCTCCCCTCTTAATAGTAGTGCAGCCGGTCTGGCGGTCTTCTGGATCGCTGCGGTCTTGGACTGCGCACAGGGACAGAGACAGCCGCAGCAGCAGGGCCCGGGTCTGGTTCTTGAGTGTCCTCTTGTGCTGAAGACTCCGCTCCTTTCAATTCTTCGTCCACCTCCGAGGCTTCTTCCATTTTCTTCTCCTGTCCTCCAAGCCTAGGGTGATCTCGAGAAGTGCCAGGAAGTATAAAGTCTCTTGATGTACCCGGCAATACCAAATCTCTCACTTCAGGAACTTCTTTCTTAATAACTGGCCTTAGTTAATTTATGTGTCTTTTCACATAACGGCCTTCGTCTTCTATAAGGTAATGTCGGCTGCTCAGTATTTTCATGATCCTGCCCCTTTTCCATTTTGGTCCGTTAGCAAAACTCCGGAAATACACATCAGAGCCGACTTAAAAATGTTCTTGCTTCCTCACGGCATCATGATACACCTCTCCCACCTTCGCCATTTTCGGAATCAAATTTGAAAATCTTGATCTTATACTTCTTTTCATTAAAAGTTCCGCGGGATACTCTTTTAATACCGTTTGAGGAAAAGCTCTATGGGTGAATAAAAATCGCTGTAGATTGATTTCTATACTGTCCTTTCCTTGGTTCTTTCGTAAAGAGTTTTTGAATTCACGTACATAACGCTCAGCAAAGCCATTAGTACTGGGATTGTACGGACTCGTTTTTGTGTGTCTTATTCCATTTATTGTTGTAAATTCTTCAAATTCACTTGAGACAAATTGTCTTCCATTATCGGTTACCAAAATTTCAGGTAATCCAAATCTGGCAAAGATCTCCCTAAGATGTCCTATGATAGTCCTGCTCGTAATGTCCTTTATGATGACAATCTCCAGCCATTTGGTGTACGCGTCTACAAGGACCATAAACATTCGTCCCATAAAGGGACCTGCTAGATCTAAGTGTAGACGGTGCCACGGCTTCTCAGGCCAAGTCCACTCTGAAATGGTAGACGGCGGCATACTTGCAGTTTCTTGGCATATTCTACAATCTCTAGCCAACTCTTCTATGTTCTTATCTATGCCAGGCCACCAAAAATACCGTCTAGCAATCCTTTTCATTTTCACCATCCCTAGGTGCATCTCATGTAAATCGTCCAAAATTAAGGATCTTAATTTCTGGGGAATTACCACTTTCACGCCATTGAAGACACCCAAACTCACAACTTAATTCGTCTTTTATCTTATAATAGGAATAAAGTGGATTTTCCTGCGATACCTTTGGAATTTGCCAATTATTTTCCCTAACATTTCTCAACACAATTGATAGTAATTTATCCCGGCGTGTCTCAACTGCCACATCCTGGAATGAGAAGGGGACCTCACTCATTTTCCGAAGGAGAAGCACCTGATCCTCATCCAAAGATTCCGTGGTCTTTGACCCTAAAGGTAAACGTGATAACGCGTCTGCATTGCCATTATCATCAGTTTTTCGAAACTCCACAGTGTATTTAAATGCAGCTAATTTTAAAGACCTCTTAATTCTTGATGCAGCACATATGGGGATCGGTTTCTGGAGTGAAAAAATGTGCATTAAAGGTCGGTTGTCTGTGACCAACACAAATTCACGTCCCAATAGATATTGTCGGAATTTCTCACAACCAAAAATGATGCTTAAGGCTTCTTTTTCTAATTGAGAATACCGCCTTTCCGCTTCAGTTAGCGTTCTTGAAGCAAAAGCTATAGGAGTTTCTTCCTTTCTATCGTTCCTGTGACTCATAACTACTCCTAATCCATAGCTAGAGGCGTCACATGCAAGGACTAGTTCCCTAGTTGCATCATGTGCCAGCACCGACTCGTTAGTTAGCAATGCTTTGCATTTTGCAAATAATATACGGTGTTCGCTAGTCCAATTCCATTTGGAATTCTTTTTTTAAGAGGTCATAGAAGGGCGCTAAAATATCTGCAATATTTCTTATTGTTATGTTTGTTGAATTAATGACAAAGGCCAGTTTAAAGGTTATACAGTGAAGAAGGAAACATAGTTTATTAACTTTTAAAATATACGCGTGGTCTCATGCTACCACTCGAGATAGTCATTCTTCCTCTACCCCCGCGCATGCGCGGCGGCTACGTCACGTCCGGTGACGTCACGACATCACATCTTCCCCCTTTCCTGTAACACTTGGACCGTAGTCGCGAAGAGATGGGAGAACTGTCAGGAGGTGAGGTAGACTTCTCCTGGCTGGCGTGGTCATCCAAATGTAGGGCAGGATGTATTTCCAGTTCATTTCGGGTATCAGGACGGGTGTAGGTCCCGGCACACTTCTGGTACAGTCTCAGTCTGCAGGCATTCCACACTTTACCGTCGGATAGCACAAATATAAATGGTCGCAGTTGTTTGGTTATGGTGAACGGGCCCCTCAACTTGGAACGTCCTTTCATGACGGAATCACCCGCTTGGACTTTTACCTGATCTCCAACTTGTAGTTTAGGACTACAGCTTTTACTTTCACTGTCGCTCTTGTCTTCCTGACGGCAAGCTTCCTCAGGTGGTTTTGTTTTAACTACCTTATCGAACACGTGCACCAAAGTTCTTCCATAGAGCACTGCTGAAGGTGTTTGCTTCGTAACGGTGTGCGGTGTAGATCTGTATTCTCTCAAGAACAGTTGTATCGTTCTTTTAACCTCTGTATGCTGTAGGTGTGCTGTCAGGACCGTTGACTTTAGAGTTTTATTGAAGTTTTCCACTTCTCCGTTGCAAGCTGGGTGGTAGTTAGCAGTCCGTATATGCTTAATGCCATTGCTCCCCAGGAAGTCTTCAAACTCCTCGGAGATAAAGGGTATTCCATTGTCGGTGACAATCTCACGTGGAAATCCCTCTCTAGAGAAAACATCTTCCAAAAAGTTTATTATCACTTTAGAGGTAGTCTTGTTCGTACAGAAGACTTCGGGCCATTTAGATGTGTAGTCAATTAGAGTTATAGCAAACCTGAATCCAATCTAGGAGTAAATGAAGGGTCCAACTATATCCAGGCCAAGTTTAGTCCATGGATTTGCTGGCCTTTCAACAGGAGTTATGGGGACTCGAATAGACTTTAGTCTCTTGTCGTGGTTCTTACATACCCAGCAATTGGTCACTAAGTCTTCCACGTCTTTATCCATCCCGGGCCACCAATACCTTCTCTTAACCTTTTCTTAGTTCTGACCATTCCTTGATGAGCTTTATGAGCAAAGGATAGCAATTTATTTCGGAGAGATACTGGCACTAGAATTTTTCCTTTTTCATTCAAGATCAGGTCCTCCTGAACTGAAAGATCCTTTCTTAATCTGAAGTACTTATTTAATTGTGAAGATTCATTATTACTCCATGGTTTCATCAGTTGCTTTTTTAAGGCAATAATTTCAGGGCACAGTGAACATTCTCTCAGTAATTCTTCTTCACTGATAGCCAACATGTCCTGATTGATCGATGCAATTAGTTCAACTTCACCATCATAGTCCTCATAGGATGATAGCGATGATCTGGAGAGATAATCAGGTAATACGTTATCTATTCCCTTTTTGTATTCGATGTTGTAATCAAAGTTCATGAGCCTTGCAGACCATCTTGCAATTCTCAGTCCTGCTCTATCGTTGCCTTTAGTTGTAAGCAATGTCGTTAGAGAGGATTGATCCGTTCTCAAAGTGAACTTCAGACCCCAGACCCATCTTCTAAACTTTTCAAAGCCCACACACAAGCGAAAGCTTCTTTTTCAACGATTGAGTATTTCCTCTCAGCATCAGAAAGTGTTCTTGAGGCACGCGCCACAATGCGCTCCTCTCCCTTTTCTGACAGCTGTGAGACTACGCATCCTATGCCGCTATGAGATGCATCAGTTGTAATGACCGTTGGCAATTTTGGACAAAATAGGGCAAGTACTTGTCCCTTTTTAAGAGAGTCCTTTACTGTTTGCAAAGCTTTTGCATGTTCTCCTCTCCACTTGAACGGAACACTTTTCTTAAGCAACTTTTGTAGAGGTTCCATAATTGTACTTTTGTTAGGGATGTATTTCTGGAACCAGTTTATCATTCCGATTAAGGATCTAAGACCTGACTTATCTTTGAGAGGAGGGGCATCTAAGAGAGGTTTCATCAACTCCTCATCCAGATGAACTCCATTATCATCAATTATGTGCCCTAAAAATTTAAGGACTTCTGTCTGTAAATTGACTTTGCGTCATTTAGCATAAGGTTGACTTCTCTAAGTCTAGACAGAACTTGATTTAACTTTTTATCATGGTCTTCCATACTGCTACCCTCAATTATTATATCATCGAGGTAACAACTTACACCTTTAATGTCCATCAGACGTTCACTTAAATATCTTTGAAAAGCACCTGGTGCTGAGCTCAGGCCATAGGGCAACCTTTTAAACTGGTAAATCCCCATATGAGTAATAAAAGCAGTGAGGTACCTGCTATCAGGGTGAAGTCTTATCTGGTGGTATGCCTGGGATAGATCCAAGTTAGTAAAAACTTTACAACCGTGCAAGGATGATAGTATGTCCTCAATTAGTGGAATTAGGTAGGCATCCAATATCACAGCCTTGTTTGGTTCTCTTAGGTCAACGCAAAGCCTTATTGAGCCATCTTTCTTTTTGGAGACCACAATGGGTGAAATCCATTAAGATGTAACAATGGGTTCAATGATGTCCATTTTCACCAGGCGTTGAATTTCCTTATGTACTTCATCTAAAAGGACTGGTGGCAGTCTCCTTAGTTTTTGTTGTACCGGCGGTACACTCGTATCAACAAAGATTTTGTACTCAATGTCCTTTGCGAAGGGTAAAGTTTCAAGAATCTTGCTACTTTCAGTGATTTGGTTGACTTTTCCATCCTTTATGGAAAGCCCGAGTTTATTAAATAACTCTAATCCCAAAATAGGTGAGTCAGCTCTAACAACATGTAAGAGCGTTTGTACAACAGTGCTACCATGCTTAATTTTAGCGGGAAGGTCACCAAGTACGTAAATAGCTTGCTGCGTATAGCTTTTTAGTGCTACCGAAGCTGGGTTTAATTTAATGTTTTCAAAGTATTTGGTGTACAAACTCTCTGGAATCAATGATACTGAGGATCCTGTGTCAACTAGGAACTTTATAAGAACATTACTTGTTCCACCATTAACATTCAAGCCCATTTCAAGCTTTGAAGGCTGATGAATTGGTTGGTTACATTGTGCCATTGTAATGTTCTAAACTGAAAACTTGGATAAACAATACTTTTTAAAATGCCCTACCTTCAGGCACTGGTGACACTTTACATCCTTAGCAGGACAATCAGGACTTGTAGCTTTATGCCTACCTCCACAGCGCAGACACTTGAAGTTTGTCGAGATATTTTTGCGCTCCCGAAGATTAGGCTCAGTGCGGCGATCATTAGCAGCGATCTTATTTATCCCTTCGGGCGTATTATCGAACATATTGTTGTCCTCCTGAGCCTTCTCGTACTGAGTAGCAAGTTGCACCACTTGATCCAGGTTTAAGTCCGTAGTCTCCACTAGAAGCCGATCCCGTAGTTGCTTGATTTTGGTTCCGACAATGAACCGATCCCGAATTGTCTTCCATAGAACCATAGGCACAGTCTTTAGCCAGCGCGCGTAGTGCCGATATGTAGTCAGCGATTGTCTCGCCTTGTAATTGCCTTCGATCATTAAACTTCATCCTGATTACCCAGGGGCGAGATTTAACAAAATATCTCTGCCTTAGAAGATCAATAGCTTCACTTAAGGAAGTGACAGTACTGGCCTTGGGCAACGTGTAATATTGCCGTTGTGCTTCAGCTCCAACACTGTTCAAGAAGATAGCAATTTTTCTGTTTTCTTCCACATTTAGTTTATCCTCAGCAATCATGTAGTTGTTGAAATAACGAACATATTCGTCAAAGTCCAGGCTTTGGATGCCATCTTGCAGGAACGGGATAAGTTTACCGGCAGCCATCTTGAATTATTTGTTTACATTCCAAAAAAAAAAAATCAATTAAAAAAAATTGATCACTTTACCTTGAATCCTCGTCGCCACTTTGTTATGTTTGTTGAATTAATCACAAAGGCCAGTTTAAAGGTTATACAGTGAAGAATGAAACATAGTTTTTTAACTTTTAAAATATACGCGTGGTCTCATGCTACCACTCGAGATAGGCATTCTTCCTCTACCCCCGCGCATGCGCGGCGGCTACGTCACGTCCGGTGACGTCACGACATCACACTTATAAACCTTGAGTAATACATAAGGAGACCTATAAAATATCTCAATTGAGAAACGTTTGTAGGTTCAGGCGCCTCTACCACCGCTTCTATTTTACTACTCATGGGATGCAGTCCCTTTTTTTATCTATTTTAAAACCTAAATATTCAACAGCATTTACTGCGAATTTGCATTTATCCTTGTTTAATCTTTAACCTTTTTCTTGCAGCCTTTTAAAGACCAATTCCAGATTTTGCTCGTGATCCCTATGATCCTTTCCGGCTACCAGGATGTCATCGATGTAGCAAGCCACTCCCGACATATCTGCAAATAGATTGTCCATTACTCTTTGGAACCTATTTGGTGCTACAGCTACTCCATTGGGTAGCCTTTTAAAGGCAAATAACCCCTTCGTAGTATTAATGTTCACCACTCTTTTCGCCTCTTCAGATAACCTGACCTGCAAATAAGCTCTGGATAAGTCCAATGACGAAAACACTGTATTTCCAGACAATTTTGAAAATATTTCGTCTATTGATGGCAGCGGGTACTTATCCAATTCCATGGCCTTATTTGCGGTGCATCTGAAATCGCCGCAAATTCTAAGGCTTCCATCTTTCTTCAGTACTGGTACTATAAGGGCGGCCCAGTTTGCATACTCAATAGGTTGTAAAATTCCCTCGTTAACCATACAATCGATTTCAGTTTCTACTTTTTCTTCAAAGAAAAAGGCAAACTTCTCGCCTTGCAAAATACAGGAGTCGTATTTTTTAAAAATAAAAATCAATATGGACGTTTTTTAAGCAACCTAATTCTTTGCTGAATAAATTAGCATACTTATTTATTATAACTTTGATATCGGACTCACTTACTTGTCTAATGTTCAATAACCTAGAAAAATCAAGATTTAAACTTTTTAGCCATTCTCGTCCCAACAAAACTATCGACATATCTTCATTTACAACTATCACCCGCAAATTTTGATTTGCTTCTTTTACAAAACTCTTCTCTCACCAATAATTTTTATAGGTTTTTCGCAAAAGGATTTCACAACCTTAAATAAGATGGAGATAATTTGTTATACTTCCAGTATTTTTCATTAGTTGTTTTCGGTTTCAGTGTGACGGGACTTCCCGTGTCCACCACAAAACACAACTGGTACTCGTCAACATGTAGATTTATCTTTGCATCAGTATAACCTTGTACTGAATAAATAAATTCGTCCTGCACATATCTGCAGTATGGCAATGATTTACCCTTCTGGCACACCCTGCCTAAATGTCCAATTCTTTTGCATTTAAAACAGCATTTTGTTTTATGTGGACATGCAGGTGCAAGGTGAGAGTTTTTTTCGCCGCATCGGAAACAAATTGTCTCCCTTCTTTGCATACCGGGCCCATGCTGCCATCCCCTACGAGCTTCATTCTTTCTATCTCCTCCTGGAACAATATCCATCTTAGCCACTAGTCCATTCTGCTGCTCCTTATCATTTTGTTCAGCTAGCTCAAACGAGACTGCTATAGAAAATACCCTGTCCAAGGTGATATCGTCATCCTCCTGCAACAATTTCTTCTGAAGGCTTTCCGACTTTATACCAGCCACAAAACGGTCTCGTAACATGACCTCCAACATTTCACCAGAAGTGCAATCCATAGCCAAATGCCTGAGCTCACGCAGGTATTCTGAAATGGATTCATTTCCTAGTTGTATTCGTTTCAAGAACCTGCATCGTTGAGGAATCACCTTCTTTCTTGGAGCTAGATATAGCTTTATTCTCTGTACTAACAGTTCATAAGGCTGTTCTCTCATTGTACTCGGGAAGAACAGATCATTGCCCAGTTTCAACATTTCCGAATCCAGCAGAGAAACAAAGATGGGTATTCTTTTTCCTTCTTCCAATCCATTTGCCTCAAAGGCAGCTTCAAATCTTTAAACGAAAATATCAAAGGATTCTTCCACTGGTCTGAAGAAACCGAACGGTACAATCATTGAACAACCAGACATACTGTTGGCTTCTCGTTCACTTTAGATTTCTGTCTTCCTTTACTTGCGAAATTGCAATTGATCTGGTTCCTACAGGTCCTCCTGGCTGTGGCTTTTTCGCCTTTTTCCAATCCTGGACTTGGGTTGCTGGATTGAGAGGTAAATAGACCTCTTTAATTATTATTAGTTTACGTATATATTTTTTCAAGCCTTCCTTTAAACCTATAATATGCATTTTTTAAATTTAAATAGTTTTGTTTTTTATTTTTCTATTGTTTTTCATATATATATATATACATTGAAAGTTTTCTTAAAAATTAGTCTAAACAAAACATGTTTAGTAGTAAAATAGTGGTTAACTCCCCCTCTAACATTTTTGAAGCTGGTACAGCTTTAGGTCTCTAAAAGTACCATAGATCTAGAAATTTATGGCTGTTTTTCTGCAGTTACTGGCGTCTGAATTATAGACATGTAAAATTCTGAAAATGTTAATCAGAAGTAATAACAAAAGCATTTTTGATTACTGCAATTGCAATACCTTAATGGTACAGAAAATTGACTAGACAATTTAAACAATTTTATTGATTTTCCTAAAAAATTGTTGCGGAAAGAAAAATAAAGGAGTTAATAGAGGAAGATAAAATGCGTAGGAAAATATATACAGTTGTATTTGTACAAATGTTGGAGGATGTAGAAGACAAATTAAAAAAAAAAGTAAATAGCTGTTGGCTTAAATATATTTAAATGGAATGGGGGTCTTCTGTAGAAGGTGCAATGTACATAATAAAAAAGGGGCTCACCTGTATGTGAGAGAGTTGTGGTAGGAGAGGCATGAGTCCCAAGTACCCAAGGACCAGTTCTGACAGCCAACTGACTACTGTAGCATGCAGCCTGACTACAAACCAAGGCAAACCTACTCCAGAACCCCATGGACAACTTCAAGGGGATGGCATGCTACAGGAACTCACCACTAACCAGGATATGTGTGTGAGGGGCTTCACCAAGCCTGGTGTGAGAGCTGGAAAGTGTGGCTGGAAGAATTGTTACATAATGGTCTATAGAACTCCCTGGCCTTCCAACAGACTACACACCCCATGTGAACTGCTACACCCCGACGCCAAAAGCCCCTCAGTCATGGAGGCAGACCTGTGAGGCTCAACAGCCTGGAGATGATGACCAGGCAATAGAAAAGCCTGTGAACTCCACTTCAATAAACACTACCAACAGCCTCAACCTTCAAACCAGATGAAGGCCCAGAACTCATCACCCAATAAAGATATAGGGCATGAAATTGTCTTTTGCTCTTTTCGTTTTTTTTTAAATTAAATATTTATAATTTCTTCAAAAAAATTGAACATAATAAATTTTATTTCTCTCTATATTATATATATATAAATTAATGTTTGTATGTTTGTTTGTTTGTATGTTTGGTTGTTTGTATGTCCGGTATACAAATTCGCAGTAGTTCACTAATTCAAACCAAAATTTCCATACATTGGTAAAAAATACGGGGAAGACTATAGGTATTTTAAAAAATATATAAATCAATTATTAAAACTATATACGTATTCAAATTATTCTACTTAGCTCACGAACAGCGCCCTCTATCAAGTACTAAAAGGTTATAAATACGTTAAAATCTAAATCTTCTCAATTTTTATTAATAATAGTTCGCTTACTAACACATATGTTTAGAATACTTGATCTAAATCGAAATATTTATAGACGCTCGCTCGATTTGAAGATTTATATATTTTCATTTTTAGATATAACTGATCTAATTCGCCGTTTAATATAATTGCTCTAATTCGAAATATTTGGTATGTTTTATTTGTGTTCACTCTATTTTTATTTATTTAAAGTATTATAATTTCCATGTTTCAAAAACCTATACAAATTAGTAGGAGTTCACTAATTCTAACCAAAATTTTAATACATATGTACAAAAAATACAAGAAAAACGATAGGCATATTCAAATTATATAAAAGTGGATATTTTTATTTCAGTACAATTTAGATTAAATGATGCTGATGCAAAGAAATAGATAATGCTAGTAACAAACAATTATAAAAAAAAATCTTATCTAAATATATATCACTCGGGTAGATATTGCACACGGTCAATCCCGGGGCAAAGCCCGGGTCACCCGTCTAGTAAAATATAAAACCTTTGAATATATTAAGTATTTTTTTTTTCTTTCAAATTAAAAGGTTTTTAGAGTTTCTCATTGGGGGCGCAACATGGTTTGATCCAGTAGAGGGCGCTAAAAATTTAAAAAGTGTGTTACGACCCAGCAGCCATTACCGCCAACCAGTGGTCAAAGGCTTCCCCCTTACAGTAAGTTCCTTTTCCTATTCCTTTATATTTATTTTAAGACATCAAAAATAGTCATCAGAGGTTTTATTTATTTCTATATATATATTAAAATTGAATATATATGTTATATTTATTCCTATTTTCTCTCGCATAAACTTTGTGAATAAATTATATTAGACAGAAAATACTAGCCCATTCCAGTACCTCTCTGCACCTTGGGAGACCTTTAACAGTTCTCAAAGAGTACAGGCAGTCGTGGTCAGGGCAGAGTGGAAAGCTTGGGAATGTCTACACAAAAAGTGAAGAGACAGTTGTATTAGAAAAGTTCTGTGAACAGATAGGAGTCGAGCTAAGCAGCGAAAGATGGAGAGATAATAAGTTTTCTTACTGATCTACGGCATGGTCGAGCATCAGAAGATGAAGTGACGAGGGCTCCCGCTGATGGTAAAGTGACTATATTTTCGGCTAGGGCGGAGATCTTATATATCTTTGCCGAGAGAGGAAGTATTGAATTGCAGCAGATGCAACAAGAGCGTGGATCGGAAGCGAAATTGTACACTGGCGCCGCCCTGGCAGTTGCCTATCTTTAGATATTGTTGAACCTCCATCTCAATCTCTTGCTTAAGCTCAATTCATAATCCATTACAGAGTTTTATTTATTTATCCTCAGTTTGTACAATGTACATTACATATGATGATGTAATGAGACATGTCAAAAATGTGTATAATCATATACAGATATTTTTTCTATTATACAACATGAAAATATTGTTATAAGTATTATACAATGTAAGGTTGTTAGTTTAAATTACCATAGATGGGCCTCGGGAGTGAAAGGGTTTATCCGGTTTAAACGGCTGAAGCCTCTCTAACACAGGTAAGTAATTGAAATTTATTTTAATTAATTTAAACTGTGAGGGTTAAAAACGGCTATAACAAGATGATTTGTTTGGATATATCTGAAAATAATAAAAATAAAACTTGTTCAATTAAAAAGTTATAATTTTGGTCATATAAGAAGATAATGTTTTAGATAAAACCATTGTTTAATTAAATACATAATGATATGATTATGTGAAAGAAAATTAAAAATTCCAATATATTATTGGCGGGTGTTAGAAAGGGTTAGGGGTTGAAGAATATGCAATTGTAAGTATTACACATGCAACCAAATAATCAGATCCAGGTGCAAAGCGAGGACATAGACTTGAGCGTCTTCCTAGGCAATGTTTCACTTTTGATCCTGTATAAGGGTTATAGTGCTTTGTCACAATTTTAGGGTTATTGGGTTGAAAGGTGGTTGAAGAAAAAGGTGATTTATTAATATGATTGTGAAAGGGGTGAAATAGAGCCATGCGATAATTAGAATTGTTTTAGCGACAGTAGGTGATTTGACTTGACTTGAAATCAAAGGGTGATTGTGATCCGCTAGAGCTGAAAAAAAAAATTTGAAAGTTGTGAACGCTTTGTGCATGCGTTGGTGATTGTTCTCTGCGGACGATTGAAATAAACTTTTGAAACGTGTTCAAGCCAGAAGTTGGGAATTTTAAATCTGGGGAACTGTGTTCAAAGAGTTTGTTGAAATACGAAATAAAAAAAATTGTCAAGCAGTACTGTCGTTTTTCTACGATGGTTTGAAGCAATGGCTGAAATAGATAGTAGTGAAAAGTATAGGGAAGTGGGTAGAGAATATGATTGTTTTAAACGATTGTTGTAGATGCCCGATAGTTTATTATAAACATTGTCATATAATAAAGCTATTTAAACAAATATAAAATATAGTGAATAAAAAGATAGAAATATGAGATTTTGCGGATTAAAAAAAAGTTTAAGTGGACAAAATCAAACATGTAATATATAAAAGATATAATAATGATGAATTTAAAATGATTTTTCAAAGCAAATAAATGTTTTTAAATACTAAAATAATATTATGAAAAGTAAAAGTAGCAGTGATTAAAGTTTTTTTTCTAAATATGGTTGAACAAAAATTGATTATATAATTGAAAGGCAAAAATAATATTCAAAGATTTATACAAAAAATAAAATATAATTAAAGATTATTATAATGAATAGATGAAGGTTTGGTAGTGGGGAATTGGACAAAAAGTATTTCTCTTGAAGAGAAGTTATAAATGTGGTGTGTAGGTTGTATAAATCGAAATTGTGAAGCGCATATTATCAGTTGGATTGGTTACTAAAATTTTATTTTGTGTTATCATTTTAACATGTAAAATGTTTAATATCTGTTGTGTATGACGTGATTAAAGAATTTGTGAAATTCTCGAGGAAATATAAATGGTTGTTGTGAAACACGTGTTACAAAATGGCGATCATTCAGATAGCGGATATTTAGATGACAGCTTTGTAATAACATCTGCCTTGAGCGGGGAAACATGAAACGGTGGACGGAACAGAAATAGTAGCGACTTGGACCGTCTAAAGGGCGTCCACTTCCTGTTTTTCGTCGGGGATTCTATTTCTGGGGTGGTCAAGTTGTTATATTTGTCATTTACTTGAAACTGACTTTCTCTCTCTTCTTTTGTTGAGGTTGGCATATTTCTTGCCTATTTGAAAATACCGGGACTTAAATGCAAAAAGGGCTGTGAGGTTGTAGGCGGTATAATTCGGAATAGTTGCGTCTCGAAGTTATCTTGAGTCAAATGATTGAATTCACTGAGATATACATCTTGAGGCAATCGCTGTGGGTTTTGAACAAATCGGGGTTGTGAAGGTGTGATGTACAGAGCATTCTCTGTGCAATATTTTAACTTATTGACATGTATGGTGTCACTGTCTCTATTGAGAGGTTGATTGGGACGATCTATTCGAACGACATTGGGTGAGATTATTTTATTTATTGTGTATGGTCTAGTAAAATATGGTGCTAATTTACCTGTTTAAGACGAGTAATCCTTTCAATATATTAAAATACGAATAAAATCATAAAGAATGAGTATCTTTATTGGTAAAAATCGTTTCGAGCTTTCGGGCGCAAGCAGCCCTTCTACAGGAATAAAAGGAAACTAGTTAATCAGACAAGTATATATACATATATATGAACTAAATTTTTTGCATACTTAGGATTATTTATAAAATATTTACTAAGTAATAACTATTGCTATGTAAATTAAACTATCTGCTAATATTATTAAATGCAAAATTATCAAATGTTGCAATGAAGAGAAAACAAATAATTCTATTTTAGTTTATGGACCAGCCTATCATATGTCTCTGGGATATCGATGTGTCTGTTTATACTATTATATTTTGATTAAATAAGTGCTTCCAGTAATAATCTTTTGTATTTACTATTTATGTTTGTGTAATGGATATTAGGGTTTGATATATTGAAATCGTGATCTGTATTTTTGATGTGTTGTACTATTAGAGATTTGGGGTCATTGTTTTTAATGTTCCTTTTATGTTCGTCCATTCTGTCTTTTATATGTCTGCCTGTTTCACCTACATAAACATTATTGCATTGGTTGCATGCTATGGAATATATGGCTTTGCTATTGTATAGCTACTGTATATTGGAAAACTATTTCTGGTAATGGGGTTTCTTAGTATGGTTGCTATATTAGGGTTGTTTTCATAATATGTTCTTATACCATGTTTGCTTAGGATTCTAGCTATTTGGGTACTACTATGGGAATAGGGTATTATGCATATTGATTTATAAACATGGTTTTTTCGTATAAGGGAGGGATTATAGAAATGTCTTAATATGAAGTTCTTGGGATAACCATTAGAAGTGAGTTTATTGATCAAAAGTTGGGTTTCTATAGCTTTTGAGGATTGGGTGGAACAGTGTGTGAATATTTGCCTGGAAAGGGTTTTTACAGTATTGATTTTATGACTTAGGGAACAATAAGAAGAAAAATGTATCTAATTTGGAATGGAGTTTGGCTTGTGATATATTTCTGTTGTGTATTGATTTTGTGTTTTTAGTATGAGCACATTTAGGAATGGTAAGGTATTAGTGTTTTCAGTTTCTATAGTGAAATCAATGTCATTATGTATAGATTTTAGTTGGGTAAAAACGGAATCTATTTTGTTAGAATTGGAGATACAAAAGATATCATCTATGTATCTTTGCCAGATAATAATGTCTGTGAGAAAAAGGTTGGTTATCGTTTTATCTATTTTTCTCATTACAATTTCTGCTAAAGGTGAAGAGAGGGGGCTTCCCATAGGGGAGCCCTTGGTTTGTATATAAAAATTGCAATTAAAAGAAAATATATTGTATTGTAAACTAAGCTTAATTAATGAAATAATTTTAGAAGAGGTATCCGAAGGAATATTATTTAATACTAAAAATTCTATTGTGTTATCTATTATTAGGTGGTGTGGTAAGCTTGGGTACATATTAACTACGTCAAAAGATATCATGGTGCTATTAGGAGAGGGAGGGAGGCTGTGTATATTTTCTATAAATTTTGGTATGGATGTGATGAATGTTGTAGTGGGGTTGTCTTTTAGAATGGGAATAAGGATGCTTGCTAGGAATTTAGCTAAGGTGGCTATGGGAGACATATGATATGCTATAATAGGTCGAATAGGAATACCTTGTTTATGGGTTTTGGGTTGGCCGTAATATAACAACCATACTAAGAAACCCAATTACCAGAAATAGTTTTCCAATATACAGTAGCTATACAATAGCAAAGCCATATATTCCATAGCATGCAACCAATGCAATAATGTTTATGTAGGTGAAACAGGCAGACATATAAAAGACAGAATGGACGAACATAAAAGGAACATTAAAAACAATGACCCCAAATCTCTAATAGTACAACACATCAAAAATACAGATCACGATTTCAATATATCAAACCCTAATATCCATTACACAAACATAAATAGTAAATACAAAAGATTATTACTGGAAGCACTTATTTAATCAAAATATAATAGTATAAACAGACACATCGATATCCCAGAGACATATGATAGGCTGGTCCATAAACTAAAATTGAATTATTTGTTTTCTCTGCATTGCAACATTTCATAA
>CP092874.1:57555571-57712171 GCA_030710605.1 Cordylochernes scorpioides | reverse complement strand
TATAAGTTATTTGAATATCTACGATAATAATCAGATATTGGAATAAAAGAGCCTTGTGATCTGGTTCTCAACAACCTGTATTGAATTTCCATAATCAATTTTTATTAGAACAGGTTTTAACTGGGCCTTTCATTCGTAAAGATGGGCGGATAAATCGTACTTCCTCACGGAATCAAATAAACCTCAGATGAATTCTTTCCACATTGCTAGCTGTAATAAATTTCTGTGTATCTGGTTGAGGTAAAAATTAATTTCATTTGGCGATAAATTCATTGCTTAACTCGAGTTCACAATTCGATAAAAATCTGGAGGCTTAATATTTCTACCTTATATTTACCTATCAATTATATATCAAGATAGTTTGTGAGTAAAGGGTATACCATATCTAATCTAACAACTTCGGATATATATATATATGGATGGAAAATTTGCTGGGAGGAAATTAATCCATAGAAGCAATGGGCGCCTCTCCCGTCAAAATAAACGTCAAAAACTGACGCCATCTATTGACCGTCGCCGCAACTAGCGGCCTCGGGTCGGTGACAAAGCCACAACACCAGCTTTGGCAAACTGAGAAGCGTCCACCTAGAGACCATGGTTTCGGGCTAATGGCCCTCGTCAGTCTAGGGCGGACTTTATTCCATGAGATCCACACGGGATCTAATGGAATCTTCACAATCTACCAAAGAGGTGTTTTGCTGGCAATGTGGCTGGGCCAAATCTATGGCTAGAATATAGATGGAAAATTTGCCGGGAGGAAATTAATCCATAGAAGCAATGGGCGCCTCTCCCGTCAAAATAAACGTCAAAAACTGACGCCATCTATTGACCGTCGCCGCAACTAGCGGCCTCGGGTCGGTGACAAAGCTACAACACCAGCTTTGGCAAACTGAGAAGCGTCCACCTAGAGACCATGGTTTCGGGCTAATGGCCCTCGTCAGTCTAGGGCGGACTTTATTCCATGAGATCCACACGGGATCTAATGGAATCTTCACAATCTACCAAAGAGGTGTTTTGCTGGCAATGTGGCTGGGCCAAATCTATGGCTAGAATATAGATGGAAAATTTGCCGGGAGGAAATTAATCCATAGAAGCAATGGGCGCCTCTCCCGTCAAAATAAACGTCAAAAACTGACGCCATCTATTGACCGTCGCCGCAACTAGCGGCCTCGGGTGGCGTCAGTTTTTGACGTTTATTTTGACGGGAGAGGCGCCCATTGCTTCTATGGATTAATTTCCTCCCGGCAAATTTTCCATCTATATTCTAGCCATAGATTTGGCCCAGCCACATTGCCAGCAAAACACCTCTTTGGTAGATTGTGAAGATTCCATTAGATCCCGTGTGGATCTCATGGAATAAAGTCCGCCCTAGACTGACGAGGGTCATTAGCCCGAAACCATGGTCTCTAGGTGGACGCTTCTCAGTTTGCCAAAGCTGGTGTTGTGGCTTTGTCACCGACCCGAGGCCGCTAGTTGCGGCGACGGTCAATAGATGGCGTCAGTTTTTGACGTTTATTTTGACGGGAGAGGCGCCCATTGCTTCTATGGATTAATTTCCTCCCGGCAAATTTTCCATCTATATTCTAGCCATAGATTTGGCCCAGCCACATTGCCAGCAAAACACCTCTTTGGTAGATTGTGAAGATTCCATTAGATCCCGTGTGGATCTCATGGAATAAAGTCCGCCCTAGACTGACGAGGGCCATTAGCCCGAAACCATGGTCTCTAGGTGGACGCTTCTCAGTTTGCCAAAGCTGGTGTTGTGGCTTTGTCACCGACCCGAGGCCGCTAGTTACGGCGACGGTCAATAGATGGCGTCAGTTTTTGACGTTTATTTTGACGGGAGAGGCGCCCATTGCTTATATATATATATATATATGATGAATTGAGTTACTGTTGACTCTTGTAGAATTCTGTCGACTAAAAATGTGATGAGGTATCCAGTCGACTTATTATATGGTGTGAGTCCCTGTCAACTCTCGCTATACTGTGTTGTCCGAGAGGAACAGTCAAGATAAGGAGTTTTCCAGTACCTCTCTGCACCTTGTAAAACCTTTAAAAGTTCTCACAGAGTACAGGCAGTCGTGGTCGAGGCAGAGTGGAAAGCTTGGGAATGTCCATACACAAAAAAAAACGAAGGCACAGTTGCACTAAGAAAGTTCCGTGAACAGATAAAAGTTGAGCTAGGAGCGAAATATGGAGAGATAGAAGAGTTCTTTCTGACTACATGGTGGATGAGGAGGACCTTGGTACAACCGACGTGGGCTTCCGCAGATAGTGAACTAACTGTCAAGTGACTGTATTTTTGGCTAAAGACGGGGGGGGGGGGGCTTTTATATACCTTTTCTGAGAAAGGGGGGTGTTGCATTCCAACAGATGTGAAGAGCGTGGGTCGTCTGGCGAAAATTCTAAACTGGTGCCGTGGCAGTTTCCATATTTAGACCTTGTTGTTTTGTGACTTCCATCTATCTCGAATTTAGACGTTTTTGACTTCTATTCTCTTTAGCCTAACTCTTAATCTATTACAAAGTTTTATTTATGTATCCTCAGTTTGTACAAAGTACATTACATATGATGATGTAATGACACATGTCAATAATGCGCATAATCATTTACAGATGTGTTTCTATTATACAACATTAAAATATTGTTATAAGTTATATACAATATGGGGTTGTTGGCTTAAATTACCATATATATGTGTGGTAGCTTGGAAATTTTAAAATTATGTAATTTTTTTTTCAAATTTTTAGACATTTTTAACGTATCGCGAACAAAATATCTATTCGCTTTAGTGAAGACAAGGAGCATGTGGGTAAGGGAATAACTTTCTATTTCACCAGATAGAGTATGGAGAAAATTGTATTGCTGGAAATAATAGTTTTTCGTTCATGAAGAAGTCATATTAAGCTGGAAGGTCGTTTCAAAATATAAAATTTGGTTAGATAAACGTGTGCAGAAAGTTGTTGCTTTATTTTGATGTTGTGAAAAGTGTGCAATACCCGCATATGGAACTGACATAGAGAGAGAGAACGCACTACACTATAAACTATTCAATAATCAATGCCATAATAGCTCCTGAGTTTCATAGGTATAGTATAGTTCCTTACTTTATCATTCTGGTCAAAATGTCTGAACATTACTAACCAACCCGAAAACCCATAATAGTACTATCAATCCCCTGATTTTAACCTATTAACATTCCCACATTACTGAACAAACAATCAATCTCCAGTATACAATAGCCCATTACTAAAATATCAAAAGCAAGAAATTGTTCCTGGAAGTGTAATTTTAAATATTGTCTGTAGATAAATGCGACCTTCACTTAATACAATAATATTCCAGACCATAATCTAACTTATTAGTTCTTATCTCAACTACTCCTTTGCCTTTTTCAAGCTCGGATTAAAAAGGAAGAGGGGGCGCAGCAACAATCTCACTAAAAAACCTGGGCTCAGCTAGCCCGGCTGATAGTTACCTGTAAGGGCTCCTAATCCAGGGATACAGTATAAGCAGCGTTTGTACTCCATGTTAGGAGTGAATGCATATGACTTCTGTTCCTCATATCAGAGGCGGCCATTTCTTTTTAAAATAATTCGGCCTGTACTGAGTTGAGCTTCCAGTGTTAATGACAAAGTCAGACGTATTCTACTTCACCCAGTCATGATGGTTGTCAATTCACCACACACATAATCCATAATTCTTAATTATATTTTTTTCGATACTGCTTCATGTAATAAAACGAGTAATATCATTAACCTAATGTTTTAATTACAAAGTATATTTTGGAATCACATATTGTATATATATTTTTCCAAATTTTATTACATATAGTTTGAACATTGGTACATTCATGAATTAGGCAACGCGGATTCAAATCAAATTGAATATATAGTATAAAATTTTAAGATACTCTTTGAATCCACGTTTCCATGACTCTAAACAAATTTTAAGAAAATCATAAAACTTTCAACCATAGAACTGAAACAGTTATCGATTTAAAAAATAAAGAGAACTTCGTAAAAAAAAAAAATAGAACAATGTGTTTTTCCGCACCATTCAAGAATTTATGCAAAAATATGTCCAAGAATAAAATCAGAAAGAAAAGCTTCCTCAAAAATATTTACCTTAAAAAGGCCAAAGGTCCGTTGAACTTCATATAGATTTATCATAAAATTCAACTTCACAATTATATTTCTGTAAAAAATAGTAACTTCAGCCAGTTAAAGTTTTATTTTCTCAAAGTTTAAACAAAAATAGTTATCTTCGTCTGGAGAAATTTGAAAAAATAAGCATTTGACAAGGCGTTAATAATAGTTTTGAGGTTGCAAAGGCGTTCTCACGAAATTTTTCGAATTCAGTACAACATCTAAAGTACGAGTCAAAAACAAATATCAAACTCGTCAAAGACTATGATCTTGGAAATGAAAATATATTTTTTATTTATTTCTCCTGACGAAGACAAAAGATTTTTGTTGAAACGTTGAGAAAAAAAAAACTCTAACTGGCTTAAGTGTCTATTTTTAACAGAAATATAAATGCTGGCCAGGCAACCTTTATTTTCAAGATTCAGTGAATTATAAGTTCAATCAAAATTATCTATCCATAATTATAAACAGGTGGTTGATCATGACAAGGAAATTGATAAATTCTGTTCAATTTATTCACCTAGGAATTCATATGTGGCTCAGATGAAAAAGAATACTTTTTAGATAGCTATGCAATGGAGTATGATGTATACATTATCTGTTTTCAATTATTACTATATATTTCAATTAATCATGATGGATGTAAAATCCATATGTTTTGGTGTGTGAAAAATCATGATTCTTGATCGGTAGTAAAGTTTACTCAAGAATTATCAGAATTTTATATTTTATTCTCTGCTGGACGTTAAATGGTTCCATAGATTATATTAATGTTCTCGTTACAATAAATTCTTCAATGTTTTAGAAATTATTCGCTGTAACTAAAAGGTAATTCATATTAAATAAAAGCGAGACCTAAAGAGTAACGGTTAATTTTGCTGATGATTGATCTGTGCAGGATATATAGAGTTGTGAAAATTTCCAGTAACTTCAGAAATTTCTCATAAATGGAAGAAAATCTATTTGATATATTGATATCGTGTGATGATTAGTTTAATTTGATTTTACTGTAAGTTTACTACATATCTATACATTTTGAAAATAGAGCAATCCATATTTAAATCATTAGATAATAAAAAGGCATATATTGAATTTAATAAAAGATTTATTTGCCAATATTTTGGTTGGCTGAACGCCAAACCTTTATCAAGGCGTTACATTTTTGTATCTTTTTATATTTTACATTTTTGTAACGCCTTGATAAAGGTTTGTCGTTCAGCCAGCCGAAATATTGGCAAATATATATGTCATAATTTGTATATATTTGTATGCACCCCGACCCACTATGCATGTACAATGTATGATTTTCAAAGATTTAATAAAGAATAAGGTAACTGGAGGAAAGGAAGTGGCAACAAGACACAGGAAGCAGGCTAAAAGCGGGCACCAGTATAAATAACTTGTACAGTCAATACTTCCTGGCAAGCCCGGACGTATCTAGTATCCGCAGAAGTTATATTAGTAGGGAAACGCCCGTACTTCCTGGCCAAGACCGGACGTATTTGATAGCCGCGGAAGTAAATAGAGTCGAACTAACATCTGATACTTCCTATCAGGCCGGGCATATCTTTCACCAAAGAAAGCCGCCGGTCCAATTAGGAAGCAAGAACTAAGTAAGTCAATCAATAGAAAAACGGGCACGTTCCATCCCTCGACCAATGGGAAGGAAGACAACTCGTGGTTTTAAATCGAGAAGCAAGAATAGTCAGTAGAGTTTTCGCCCCCATAGGAACAACACCTATGTAGTAGTAACGATTTGGCTCTCATAGGAACAACACCTACAGTAGCGACTTGGCTTCCACCGAGTTCAGATCAGTTGTGATTTGGCTTCCAACAAGGTGACATCTGCTCTAGACCTCTCTCCCTCTGCTCATCCCATAGCTAAGTACAATCACCACCATGTGATCAGATAATTAACAATCAAAACCCGCTCCGCCTTCTCAAGCTTTCTTTCCTCCAACCCAGTTGCCTTTTATTTTCAAACCCCATCACGTGTCCTGATTATTCCTAACTGTGTGCTTCACTTGCCACTCAACGACTGCGTTTCAACCAAATCTCACCATTCTCATCGAACAACAAGAAATTCCGCAACGATATTGTCACAGAACGGTTAAGTCGACAGGATTCTACAACAGTGTAATACATCAAATATTGCAGTGTAATAACTTTGGATTATATTACACAGAGTCGACAGGATTCTACAACAGTGTAATACATCAAATATTGCAGTGTAATAACTTTGGATATATTACAATAAGTCGACAGGATAAAGATAATGGAGCTTAATCAGGATCCCATAGGCGTAAAAACGGACAACCCTACGAAAGAAAGAGGGAAGAAACTGGCAACGAGCGAAGCGACAAAACACACCCTGGCGACAATAATTTTGCAGCTGACCGCCGCACTTCAAGGAGCAAGGTCCACTCAACTACAAACGACGTTCCGTAGCGCCACCCCCGGAGCAGCCCACACCCCCCGCCGACCGAAAGGCGAGATGAGCGCGGCAGCCGACGCACGTGCCACCACCCCAGGCAAGTGTCACCGAGACCGGACACCGACCACCGAGGAGTCATCCACCGCCATGCCGTACCCGTATCACAGCACACCCCGACACCCAGGTGCATGGAATGCACCTCTTCCGCCGTCCAACTGCAAGTTCTGCGGCGCGAGGCACTGGCACAGCGAATGCCGACATCGACCAGTCCCGACGGCCCACGAAAAAGTGCGGACGGTGCAAGCAGTCCCAAAATCACCAGTCCCGAGTCCACAACAACCAAGTCAAGCCAGAGACACCCCAGCCGAGCAGACTTTTCGAGACTAAGGTAGGCACCCCCCCTATGGCGTCAAGAATTGACTTTGAACTCTTATCTAACCCTACCTACCATGTACCATTGAACTCTTATCTAACCCTACCTACCATAACATGTACCAAATGAATGCAAGCACGGGCTAGACCAAAACCTGTCCCAAAGGACTCGTACAGCACACAAAGCTTTCACACATGGAAACCCTTGCCTGCATTCATTGCCCAAACCTCAAATATTTACATGCCACCATTCTAATCTCACACCACGCAACTTTTCATGCCCACAACATATAAAGCCACCACGACTCCAACCTACAATTCCAATAATGCCCAAAAAAGTGTCCGTACACCAACACAGCTCACACACTTACCACACAAAATCCATACATGACCATACGTCGTCACACTAACAAACACGCACAACCCGCCCAACAAGCGCGACACTCGCGCCAAAAGACGACAACAACCAACAAACGCATGCACCGTCGTTAGTAACAATCATCTCGTCTACCCAAAACACTAAAAAAATGTTCACCTTAAAAGGTGCCATATACACTAACAATAGAAATTTCGATATATGACTTTAATAAATTTGTTGTTCATAGTGAGAACAGGTTAGAATTTGTACAAACAAGGACTTCGCGTGACACCTTTTCATTCACAATTTTTTTTTTTCTCGATTCGTGTCACAGGTCACCCCACAAAACTCTTCATTTCAGGCCACAGACGCCTTTCACCACGCCTGTGACTCGCCTCCACTCAACACGTGTTCACGTCGTAAGCCTCATTTTCACTCAATTCCACTCTAATATCACTGAATAGCATTTTTTACTAAAGTCACAACGACCATTCGATTTAATAAATGGATACAACATCCGGCTTTTCAAAATACAAATAACGTCGAACTTACACCAACTCATCTCTTCACAATGTATTGGCAGAACATAACACATGACACAAGACATCGCAAAACAGGTGAAAACCTGCCCCACCTACCGATTCACTAGAAGAATCGATGAATCCGACCAACACTACATAAAACACCGACCCAACCAATGTCGGAGAAGTCACACTCCAAAAACAAGATGCAAGTCGCACTCAAAATAAATTAGACGGCAGGAAGTGAGAATTTTGAGACACCGCGACAGGAAGTGTAGTCCGCGGCGATAAATTCGGCCTATGCAAACAAAGGGGAGCGCCTCGTCCGATCTCCAATTTCATTCCCTCTCTTTTGCCCGACACACCCCACTTCCGTATCTCTAATTACAATGAGAAGGTCCCCTATTGAGGTCAACTGGGAACCTCTCTATGCCACCGATTTTGGATTCCAGTTCGAGTCTACATATCGATTTTTACCATCCAATTCCACATCCACAAGACGACACATAAACATTCTAAATGAGTTCACATCCCTATTATTAGTAATCAATTACTTTACAGACTTCTAACATTTTTCACAACACACACACAAAGACAAAAAATATATAGGGCATAATTGAGCAATTAAAAAATGTATAGGGCATGTAGATACAAAAGGGTTCAAAACAATACACCTTATTGTTCATATTAATCATTTTCATTATTTTCTCTCAATTAAAATTTAAAAATATAATCAATTTATCAATTTATTCAACTTATTATCACTTTTAATCATTAATTATCATTTTTTTTACCAATTAGTTTATATTATCATAATTTCAAATCAACGAGAACTCATTGGTTTTCTTTTAAAATTGGATATTATATTTTATTTTGATTTACAAAAACATTCTTTTTTTTTCCCTATTTCTTTTTCCACCATGCAACAAAACATTTATTTTTTCCCACCATGCAACCAAGCATTCACTTTGATTCCTTCCAACTTTTTATTTTTCTTTGATTTCTTCCAACCTTTATTTTTATTTTTTGATTTCTCAAAAGACCTAATAAAATTCCCTCGATTTCCATTCCCAATTCCGAGCGAGAATATGGTTAGGCATTTTTCTTTTTTTTTCACCATGCATCAAGCATTCACTTTGATTTCTTCCAACTTTTTATTTTTATTTTTATTTTTTGATTTCTCAAAAGACCTAATAAAATTCCCTCGATTTCCATTCCCAATTTCGAGCCAGAATATGGTTAGGCATTTTTCTTTTTTTTTTTCACCATGCATCAAGCATTCACTTTGATTTCTTCCAACTTTTTATTTTATGATTTCTCAAAAGCCCTAATAAAATTCCTTCGATTTCCATTTCCAATTTCGAGCAAGAATATGGTTAGGCATTTTTCCCTTTTTCTCACCATGCACCAAGCATTCACTTTGATTTCTTCCAATTTTTATTTTTATTTTTATTTTTGATTTCTCAAAAGACCTTATGAAATTTCCTCGATTTCTTTTCCCAAAATTCGAGCAAAAAATTAGTTAGGCATTTTTCTTTTTTTCACCATGCAACAAAGCATTTTTTTTCTCACCATGCAACCAAGCATTCACTTTGATTTCGTCTAACTTTTTATTTTTATATTATTTTTGATTTCTCAAAAGCCCTAATAGAACTCCCTCGTTTTTATTTCCAATTTCGAGTAGAAATCAGTTAGGCGCATTTTCTTTTCTTTTTAATCCACTATGTACCATAGCATTCATTTTGATTTCTTACAATTAAAAAATTTTTGATTTCTATTAATTATACTCAACCTATATCATCAACACCATTCTATTTTACTTCTTATATCGCCACCAATGCTTGTATATAGACTCAATACCCACAACTAATTTTCCCACAAAATTATTTTTACTTTACAGAATTCTCTCAGGTTAACCCCTTCTTGAATTCTTCACATGTAGGGGGCGCATCTGTCATAATTTGTATATATTTGTATGCACCCCGACCCACTATGCATGTACAATGTATGATTTTCAAAGATTTAATGAAGAATAAGGTAACTGGAGGAAAGGAAGTGGCAACAAGACACAGGAAGCAGGCTAAAAGCGGGCACCAGTATAAATAACTTGTACAGTCAATACTTCCTGGCAAGCCCGGACGTATCTAGTAACGGCAGAAGTTATATTAGTAGGGAGACGCCCGTACTTCCTGGCCAAGACCGGACGTATTTGATAGCCGCGGAAGTAAATAGAGTCGAACTAACATCTGATACTTCCTATCAGGCCGGGCATATCTTTCACCAAAGAAAGCCGCCGGTCCAATTAGGAAGCAAGAACTAAGTAGGTCAACCAATAGAAAAACGGGCACGTTCCATCCCTCGACCAATGGGAAGGAAGACAACTCGTGGTTTTAAATCGAGAAGCAAGAATAGTCAGTAGAGTTTTCGCCCCCATAGGAACAACACCTATGTAGTAGTAACGATTTGGCTCTCATAGGAACAACACCTACAGTAGCGACTTGGCTCCCACCGAGTTCAGATCAGTTGTGATTTGGCTTCCAACAAGGTGACATCTGCTCTAGACCTCTCTCCCTCTGCTCATCCCATAGCTAAGTACAATCACCACCATGTGATCAGATAATTAACAATCAAAACCCGCTCCGCCTTCTCAAGCTTTCTTTCCTCCAACCCAGTTGCCTTTTATTTTCAAACCCCATCACGTGTCCTGATTATTCCTAACTGTGTGCTTCACTTGCCACTCAACGACTGCGTTTCAACCAAATCTCACCATTCTCATCGAACAACAAGAAATTCCGCAACGATATTGTCACAGAACGGTTAAGTCGACAGGATTCTACAACAGTGTAATACATCAAATATTGCAGTGTAATAACTTTGGATTATATTACACAGAGTCGACAGGATTCTACAACAGTGTAATACATCAAATATTGCAGTGTAATAACTTTGGATATATTACATATATTTTATTAAATCCAATATATGCCTTTTTATTATTTAATATCTATACATATAGGAAATTTGTTCGACATTTAGACTTATAAGTGTGCCAGAGTCCCTTTAGTCATAAAAACTCACTAGTGTGGTCAGGAATCGAGTTTCATTGGGATAATGTTCCCCCTTAAAAAACCTAATGCGCATCATTAGAAAACTGTAGTATATGTTTGTATATTGAAGAGAATTGAACAATTCTCATAATAATAATTATATTTATAAAAGATGCATATATGTGTTTAACAAAACGCAAACATTCTAGATTAAGAGAGAGAGGCGAGTTTCCCCTCGAAATATTGGAAAAATAAAAATATTTCTAAATCCAATATATGCATATTTCTGAATATATATATTAAGCAAGAATGGGTATGTGACCAATTCTGGAATAATTAAAAATCAACGCATAATTGATATTTTTTCCGATAGATGGCGCAATCCATCAGCAACTTTCAGTTGCCCGATAAGGAGATTCCTTTTTTACATTCTTATTGTATGAACCTTATCCTTGTACAATATCACATGAATATTATTTTTTCATATAAATATATATATATATATATGATAATTTAAACCAATAACCCTATATTATGTAATACGTATAACAAGCTTGTCATGTTGTATATAGAACTAATTATAAACTAACTAATTATACGCATAATTGACATGTCTCCTTGCACCACCATATGTAATGTACTGAGGATGAATAAATAAAATATAATAGATTAAAAGCCAAGTTAAAAGCAAGATTGAGAGATCCCAAAGTAACTTCTAAAGATAGATTGTTAGCCGACAGGTAGGCGCCAGACTCGAATATCAGCGATACGTGCCGTGTCTCGAGTAGCATCGACACGTGCATGACCCAATTCTCTTAGTCAGAGCGGTCGTATAAAAAGGCCGCGTAGCAACAGCCAGTTCAGTCCAGTTCCCCATCTGCGCGTCGCCGGTTGTCTCCAAGTTCACCCTCATTCACCATGTAAAACAGTAAGGAATCTTCTATCTCCATCTTAGCTTTTGGCTCGCTTTTTATCTATTCAAGGAACTTTCTTTCAACTGTGTCTCTTCGTTTTTTGTGTGTGGACATCCCCAGTTTTCCACTCTGCTTCGACCACGACTGCCTGTACTTTGTGAGAACTGTTAAAGGTCCTACAAGGTGCAGAGAGGCTACTGGAAAACTCTCCACCCCTGACTGTCCCTCGCGGTTACTACAGGTTTGACCCTCGGTTGCCACAACTTATAGTGAGAGTCGACGAGGTTCTACAACAGGCTTACCAAACCCCAACGTATTATTACAGAGAGTCGTCAGGATCTCAACACAATATTACAGCTAGTCGACAGGATCCCTAATCACAGACAGGATCCAACCCAATATTACAGCTAGTCGACAGGATCCCTAATCACAGACAGGATCCAACCCAATATTACAGATAGTCGACAGGATTACCACAACGAAGGAGACCACAACGAAGAAGGTAAAGACTGTCCAGATAGAGAGAAGAGCCAAGAAGCAAGATGGAGGAACAAGCACGCCATTCCAACAAAACGACCAAACAATCTCCCCCCAACGACACAGCCGAACATCCCGCAAAATAAGCCGGTGAGAAGTTACCCACCTTCGACCTTACAACGCTACCATCCAGACGACATGCCACCATCGCCAAACAGAAGTCACAAGCTTCTACAAGCTCTACAAGACGCCTTCCACGTCATCAGGACAACAACCAAAGACCAAGTCTCCTGACTGAACAATCATAAAAACTGTAAGTTTTAAAAATCTACTTACTCTCTCTTCATGCTAACAACTTGATTTTCCATAAATATAATGTTTATTTTTACTGTAATTATTTTTAAATCAAATTTTATCATTTTTATAGCATTTCAATCCAAATTTTAAATATTGTACACCCTCATTTATCAATTTTTACTTATAAATTTTAATTCATTACTTGCAATCTTACAGTTTTCAAAAAAATCATATTATATTTAAATTACTCGAATCATAATTCTAAACTTATTTGTGTGTTTCTCTTAATACCTTATTTTATACCAAAAAACACCAATGTCTTAATTAAATACACAAAATTTTGCAAAAAATCATTGTTATGTTCACTATTTTATGTACACGCCCCATTCAAATTATAAGTCACTATCATGCCATTGCCCTTTTACAAGTATAATTTTCGCACTACCATAAGCAACAATTTAAAATATATTCAAATTTTAATAAACATAGGTGAAACGCATTTTTTAAAAAAATACAAAAATCGAAAGATACAATATCTTCAAAAGCACAACTAGAAAAGTAACTGTCCTTCCCCAAAACAAGTTAAAAATTCCAGCATAGCTACACTCCCTCGTCCTTTTCTTTTTACATGCCTAATTATTAATAATTCACACATCTCTCGGAACGAACTTCAACACACTCCCCCATCACTTTCTCCAATTGGCCACATCTATTAACGCGCGATTTAACAACACGTCCAATTTCGAACCACACGAGCTCCATATCGTCGCGAACACAAAGATTTCACGATAAACATGCCACCTCTATAACAATCTGAAATTTATCGATGTGTTTTGTACAACCACCACCCATGACTAATAAATTTGTTATTTTTCGGAAACAAGTTAGATGCTGTACCAAGAACAGACTTCACGTAACACCTTTCTATTCAATCCACTTACTGTCACACAGCGCACCACAACAATTTTCTCACTTAACAGGCCCAAGACGCCTTCATGCCTGTGACACCTCACCAAAAGCGTGTCTACGTTGAAGTCGCACTTTTACGCACATCTAACCTGACATCATTGAATAACATTTTTTTTAATAAGTCCGCAACAACGTCGAGACACAACGCTTGCGAACACCGAGAAAACTATATTTTCAAATAGACAAGTACCACTGTGCTGAGAGAATTTTCTTCCAGCCAGCAGGGTGACTCACAAACATCAATAAACAGTTGCAGCGGCGGCAGGTTACATGACACCTCCAATTCCCGTCCGCCTGTACTTGAAGCTCGTGGTCCAGCTCGTAGAATGGATAGATTGCAACACCTAAACTAATTGACTTACCAATAATTACCCAATTCACTTATTAATTTGAATTTTAATATTGAAAAAAAAAAATATCATTAAACTTTATACCTTTAATTATCATTATGTGTTTTACAACTTTTACATTGTTTTCACGATCAGTATGGAATATTTTTTTCTAAACTAGAACGCCATCTTTCATAATGTTAACCCTTTATTGTTATATATTACAATCATCTTCGTCAATACCATCCAATTTTAAGAATCAAGATCGCTCCCCGTCTGGTCTCACATAATATAATCGGGAAGATCTGGCATAGACCAACTTCTCAGACCGGACCAAAGCGACATAGGACCACATTGCCTCCCCATAGGTCAAACTAAAGACACCAATAATCTTGGACTTACACCTAGACATTGTGTGAATATGTTCCTTTCTTTTTTTTTTCAGGAACGAATATTTTTGTTTTCTTTTAACTTTTCTTCAAAAGAGACATTTTTTTGCTCCATTTGTTACTACTTAACATTTATCTAATTATTATATCTTTATATTTTGCTAATTCATTATTATGTCTTTTATATATTACTAATTCTAATTATTATATCTTTTATATTTTGCTAATTCATTATTATGTCTTTTGTATATTACATGTTTGATTTTATCCCCTTATACTGTTGTTACCCGCAATCATATTTCTATTTTTTTTATTCACTATATTTTTGTTTAAATAACTTTATTATATGACAATGTTTATCATCAACTATCGGGCATCTACAACAATCGTTTTCAACAATCATATTCTTTAACTACTTCCCTATACTTTTTTTTTCACTACCTATTTCAGCCATTGCTTCGAACCATAGTAGAAACGACAGCACTGCTTGACAATTTTTCTTTTTGATTTCGTAATTCAACAAACTCTTTGAACACCGTTCCCCAGAAGTACAAGTCTCGACTTTTTGGTCTGAACACGTTTCAAAAGTTTATTTCAATCATCCGCAGAGCACATCACCAACGCATGCACAAAGCGTTCACTTTTTTCAATTTTCAATTTTTTTTTCAGCTCTAGCGGACCACAATCAACCTTTGATTTCAAGTCAAGTCAGACAACTTACTGTCGCTACAACAATTCTACTTATCGCATGGCTCTACCACCCCTTTCAATCATATTAATTCTTTTCTTCAACATCTTTTCAACCAATAACCTTACAATTGTGACAAAGCACTGTAACCTTATACAGGATCACAGGTGAAACATTGCCTAGGAAGACGCACAAGTCTATATCCTCGCTTTGCACCTGGATCTCAGTATTTGATTGTCTGTGCAACACTTACAATTGCATATTCTTCAACCCCTAACCCTTTCCAACGCCCGCCAACAATCTCTTAGAACATCATCATTATTTTTTAGCAAACAAAGGTTTAATCTACAGTTCTCTTTTATAATGAATATCATAACTTTTAAATTAAACATAAGTTTTATTTTTATAATTTTCAGATATAGCCAAATAAACATCTTGTATAGCCCTTTACCCTCACAGTTTTAATTAATTAAAAGAAATTTTAATTACTTACCTGTGTTAGAGAGGCTTTACCCGCTTAAACCCGGATAAACCCTTTCACTCCCGGGGCCCATCTATGATAATTTAAACCAATAACCCTATATTATGTAATACGTATAACAAGCTTGTCATGTTGTATATAGAACTAATTATAAACTAACTAATTATACGCATAATTGACATGTCTCCTTGCACCACCATATGTAATGTACTGAGGATGAATAAATAAAATATAATAGATTAAAAGCCAAGTTAAAAGCAAGATTGAGAGATCCCAAAGTAACTTCTAAAGATAGATTGTTAGCCGACAGGTAGGCGCCAGACTCGAATATCAGCGACACGTGCCGTGTCTCGAGTAGCATCGACACGTGCATGACCCAATTCTCTTAGTCAGAGCGGTCGTATAAAAAGGCCGCGTAGCAACAGCCAGTTCAGTCCAGTTCCCCATCTGCGCGTCGCCGGTTGTCTCCAAGTTCACCCTCATTCACCATGTAAAACAGTAAGGAATCTTCTATCTCCATCTTAGCTTTTGGCTCGCTTTTTATCTATTCAAGGAACTTTCTTTCAACTGTGTCTCTTCGTTTTTTGTGTGTGGACATCCCCAGTTTTCCACTCTGCTTCGACCACGACTGCCTGTACTTTGTGAGAACTGTTAAAGGTCCTACAAGGTGCAGAGAGGCTACTGGAAAACTCTCCACCCCTGACTGTCCCTCGCGGTTACTACAGGTTTGACCCTCGGTTGCCACAACTTATAGTGAGAGTCGACGAGGTTCTACAACAGGCTTACCAAACCCCAACGTATTATTACAGAGAGTCGTCAGGATCTCAACACAATATTACAGCTAGTCGACAGGATCCCTAATCACAGACAGGATCCAACCCAATATCACATATATATATATATATGTGGTATTGCAAGCCCTAGCAGTCATGGGCCTCGTGGTCAGGCGTCAATCGGTAACACAAAGAACGAGGCAGTTTGGATGTCACATGAGAAAGGTCAAGTAACTAATGACCTCTGAATATTAATTATGTAAAATATGAATATACAGCCTATATTTAATATATATTACTACATATATAAATATATTAAAAATAAAGAAGGCATATCCTGCCCACGAGCACATGCGACGAGCGTCAACAGCTCGAAACGCGTTCGTGGATAGCTTTTCTTGATTAATAAAGAAATTGGATTGGTCAAATATCACGGAGCAAGTTAATTTGTGTATTTTTGCTCCACTAGATGGCGCTCTGCCACCTATAAAGAACATGTCCTCGTGGTCAGGATATGCCTTCTTTTTTTTAATATCAACACCTGACCCATTTAACTTTTATTTTTTCAATTGTTTTTTCATATATAAATATATAACACATAATAATTCTATTATTATACGATTATAATTTATTTCTATTAATCAAAACATACAGTTTTATTCTTGTATAGCGAGAGCTCAGGTGAATCAGTTTGAATAGAAAAACCTCGTTAAAGAGAAGCAAGCCGACTCTAGAATTATAGGAAAAGTAAAGTTCTTTTAAATCCAATTTGAATGCTAATATTTTGTTTATAGATAACGATATGGATAGCTTCATCTATATTTGTGAAGATATCTTTGTTTTTCAGCTTCTACAATCCCTCCAGTGGCCAAATTAGAAGTTCCATCTCCACAGGAAGTAAGGGCTTTTCTTTTAATAATGCTAAGTATGGATATAAAATTGGCACTATGTGAATTATCACTATTATTTTGAAAATAATATTACCTGTTTTGTGCATTATAAAAAGATATTGATATCATTTTTAATATAATAAATCAAATGATTTCCTGGTACTATTTCGAAAATAACTTGTTTTAATGACAAAAGTCTTTAAAAAAAAAAAAATATATATATATATATATATTATATATATATATTTTGATGAAGAGTAGACAAGCGACATGATTAGCAAGCCAAAATGATCAGGGAGTTGTGACTGATTTACTGCAAGTGCGCCACATGCCTACACATTTGTAGAGCAGTCCAACCTTAGTTACAAAATGCCCGAGCTCCGTTTGTTACCTGCACTCACTAGAGGGGTTGAGACCAGTTAGTAAGAACTAGGACCAAATACAATTATATATTAGATACTTGTATATTAGATTAATGTAAATAGCTTGTACAAAGTCATCCTTCTGATCACATTTCAATTTTAATACATAATAACTACCGTTTTTCAAGATATGCTGCTTTTCAATATCATTTGTTTACTCTGAGTGACATTTCTATTATCCTACATCCATTTCAGTAAGTTCTTAGTTTATTTTTCGATTTAATTGAATAAATAATTATCTGGTTGTTGAAGATAATTTTAGATGAAAAAATCGGTTTTATTTATTTAGTTGTATAGCTTTTTTTTCCAACAATATTTTCTCTTATTGATTTAAGTCTGAAAATGATACAACTGATAAGGAACCATAGAGATAGTTTCCATCATTATTGGTACCAAATAGAAAACTTCAAAAAACAGACACTCCAACTAAACAGAAGGAAGTCGACACAGTTGGCCTGATAGAAATCTGGTCACCTGCGCCCTCTAGTCTATAAAGAAGGAGCCAAAAGCTTCCCCATGTGCACTAGGTGCAAAACCGAAGAGGCCACTCCCCAACATATACTAAATTGTATTGAAAGGTCAAAGGATCCCTGTACAGAGAACCAAGAATGGTTTTTGAACTTTTTTTAAGAGCACGACCTCCAAGATCTAGTCTAATTTAGACTAATAAAAGGATAAGTAAAAAAAATCTGAAAAATTAAGTATACTTACCTATTTTTATCAGCATTGAGCAAGTAGGCAAATTTAGGGTTTCTAGGCGCTCTAGATGTGTATAAAATAATCAAATTATGTATATATATATGTGGTGTGTGAAAAGAAAGAAGGCATATGTTGACTTTGCTTAGAATTATTAATGAAACTGATTTCAATAATTATTAATTAAACATTATATTTATTGATTTACAAGAGAGAGAACAAAATATAAAAGGTAAACTAATATTAAACAAAGGAACTTTTTCTGTTTTTTTGGTTAGCGCCTATTTACCTGTGAGCTTACACACACTCTGTGGTAACAATTAATTAATATATATACAACAGCATATCCTGACCAGGAGCAAATGTGCTTTTTATTATTCTTATTTTTTCTATTATTTTTCATATATATTTGTGTAGAAGGCTTGAAAAGGTTAAATGAACACTTTTAGAAATTGAAACAATTACTCCTTATATTTTGAATATTATCATATTTATTATTATTTTTGTATTATCTCTCATTACAAAATTAATTTATTATATTCATGTTATACATTTGTCTATGATAATATTGAAATCTGAAAGTACAGGTTTATTTATTGTAAACAAAACAGGCCCCATACTAATTTTCTTTATAAATCACTTTTTAAAATAATTCAAGTTCCTTTATATATTACTTGTACCTTCAAGATTTATAAGTTTAAGGTATTGAATAAAGCTTCATACAATAAATAAATCTTGAATATTTGAGTTATTATTTTAGTGAATATTGCAGAAATTTAATTTCTTATCGTCCAATATAGACTCTCACTAAGAATGTTGAAGAATAAGATTTCCCTTTTTTATTTTTAAAATTTATTTTCATGTCTGTTTGTGGATATTAAAAAGTATGTTCTACCCTGGATTTGTAGCCTAAAATTGTTTACTGCCTAAATTAAAATATAATAATTCATTGAAAAATTGAGAGATTTGTCTGATGATTTGAATCAAAATAATTATTGAGAAATAGAGTAAATAGTTATGGAAATAGTTATGGAAATTCAAATAATTAGCAGTGGTGGTACGACAGTATTTAGTTTTAGAGCGAAATAATGATATCGCAATGAGATAGAGATAGAGAGGGTGATCAAATAAAAGAGAAAGATAAATTATATATATTCACATAATATATACAATATTGAATTAATAAAGCATAGGCTGCTCATCATAAAACAGCTCGAGGAGCATGAACTCATGGAATTCGTGTAATCTCTACACAAGGGAATAAGAAACAACAACAAAAAAGCATAGGACGCCTTTCCCGTAAAATTTAAATGTCAAAGGGAGAAGCGCCCTATGCTTTTTTAGATCAATTTCCTTTGGGCAAAATATTTCCTTCAATAAACAAGTAGTACTTGTATATATTGTAGTACTTGTATTAAACGATTATGATACTTTTAAAATAGAATAATACAATTTTGTAATGAAATATTTGTGAAGTGTTTTATTAAAATGTATATCAAAATAGTTTAGTTAGAGAAAAAATGATTATGGAACCTAACCTAATGTTGAATGATGACAGCTAAGACTTCAGGAACTAGAGGCCGAACTGGCCGAGACGGAAGAGCTGATCAAAGCTCTAAAGGATCATGTGAGTATCGGATGACAAATATTCTCATCTATAGAACTTGAATGTTTTGTTTGTAGCTTGCCTTTGCCGACGGCCTCTTGGATCAATTGGTGAGTCCTCTTTCTTTGTTTATACACTAGACATTCTATGACAAATAATATTCACTGATAATTCATCAAATCTCATGATATATCATCATATCTTACTATAATTATCGTTATATAAAAAAACTTAAATAAATATATTTTTGATTGAAGTCAATGAGTCATATCCCTTTTAAAAACAGATTATTAAATCTAATTTTCTATGTTATAATTAAAATACCTATTTTAAATTTTATATTTAATAAGATATTTAAATTGTATGTATTATTACTGTATTATGATGCATTAGCGCGCCATCTGTTATCAAAATACGAAACTATTATAGACGCGTATGATTCTTTTTAAAATAAAACAATTTCTACTGCCCTTACTGTAATGGAAAAATTAATGGGAGGGCCTGGCTCTTAATAACCGCTGGGAGGGTTCACCACTGATGAGCCAGGCCCTTCCATTAATTTTTTTTTCCATTGCAGTAAGGGCAGTAGAAATTGTTTTATTTTTAAAAGAATCATACGCGTCTATAATTGTTAATGTATATGCACATAATTTTATTATTATTTATTTAATTTATATATTACATGAAAGTTAGATATTACTTCTGTTAGTGTATTACATATATATAGATTAGGTATTATACATCTTATAAAATGAAAGGATTTAAAAACACGAATGTTTCTTTTATAAATAATACAAACTTCTACTGTCCTTACTGCGATGAAAAAATATTAAGGGCAGTAGAGGTTTGAATTATTTATAAAAGAAAAATTCGTGCTTTAAAATCCTTTCATTTTATATGTATAGATGGCGCGTTATTGATTTGTGTTAATTATTCATCTTGTTAATTAAATGGGCCGTGGTTCTGATATTTAAAATAGAGAACCCAATAGAAAAATTAAGGGTTTCAAATAATTGCATTTGACATCTCGGGTGAGCAAGTGGAAATAAAAACTAAAATGATCAAATTTATATAAAACGCTTTTATATGACTTTAAAAAAATGTGGGTGTAGGTTAGCAAAGAGCTCGTTAAATATATAGAAAATATTTGTGTAGAATATTGATATATTATATTGATAAAATGGTATAGGATATATTGGAGAAAGTAAGGTAATAATATTTCAATATATTTATATTTTCGCTTCTAAATCCTGAACTGGTGCAGGCCAGAAAAAGAGCTACTGGGTGCGCAACTTTCAAAATTGACAGGAGCAATCAAACTGCATGATCCAAAAAGCCCAAAATATAGTTTATCCTTCCTCAGAAATCGAAATAGTACCTGGAACGTCGAAAGATGGAAATGTTTTAAAGTCGAAACAATTCTATGAAAAGTCCTTCACCCTCAATCTTGAAGTATAAATGATTTTACAAAATTTAGAACTATCAATTTAAAATCAAACAAATAATAGAGCCTTTTAGAAGAATACTGTGGTCATTGAAAAGAACAATTGTCATCAAATCAGTTAAAGAGTCAAATCTTCAGATACCATCTTTCTACCAAGTAATCTAATTCTTTGAGCAAGCCAATGAATATCATCACTAATTTTACCCTCCTAATCAAGAACATATTCTAAACAATAGAACATCGCTATTCTGATCAAATATAGCAGAATCTCCAGTGACTTTGCAAAGATCGTCTTGATTTAGCATGTGCAAATGTGCAGATGGATATCAGGGCCATCAAATAACTAATAGTTTCTCCAATATTGTTCTTTTGTTTAACTTTAAAGTCCTATAAATCGCATCAATAATTCCTAAAATTCTCAGTTATTTATAATAATCCTTATTACCTTTAAAATTTGAAGCGTTCATCTTAAATAAACATAAACTATTCAGATTATGTAAGCCAGTTTTCTCATAGTTCTATTACAAATTATTAATTGAAAATTTGTATTTATTCTCGTTAAGGAATAAGGCATTGGAATATCATATCTACAAATAGAGAATTTGAAAATAGAATAAAACCTTTAATAGAATCCAAAATCACAATCAATTTCAGAATTTAGTACTTACATGGACACAAATACATAAATATGCCCACATACAAATACATAAATTAACCTATAAAAACATACCCACTCACATTTACCCACAGACACATACTCAAACATATATACACACAGACACATGCATACATATACATATAAACAACATACTCACTTACATATAAACACAAACCTATAAACACATTCAAACATATACATAGATGCACCTTTCAACAAACTTACATATTCATTCACGAACACAGAAATACCAATTAATATACAAACATATCACACAAAATATGCATACTCTCCTCTTGAAAATAGTTTCTTAAAATATATCTGCAGTTTATTACATTTTAAATTCCGAACCTGAAAATAATTATAGATATCTCTAATATCACCAGACAGATCAAAATAGTAACGTCAGAAAACTGAGTCAAAATTTTATTTATTAAATATTTTTAAAAACCAGTATTACACAAATACTGATTACTGATATTTTTACGCTAGGATACAAAAGCATATTAACTGCTCATCTCCATTCTAGAAAAATATATATATATTAATTTACAGGATGTATTAGTTATAGTTTCTGTTTTAAAATTATAATTATGATTTTTTAATAGAAATACCTTGGCTTTTCGCCCTGATAACCATCTGCACATTTCAACAATTCAGTCTTCTGCTATTCAGTCCCAATAGAATCTCTAGACTCATCACCCCGGCCTCATCCTCTATCAGACAACCAATATTCAGTAAATTTAGAAGTGCTACAACAGTAAATTACGTGAAGAAATATCGCTGAAGATTAACAACTGACTTGTGGCCATTCTTAGAAAATATATTCTTCAATTTATATTTGGCTTCAATGACATTTCCAGACCCCAGCTCCAGCCCATCAACAAAAGCTTCAGTATCTCCAGAGAACTGTCACATCAGTAAATGACGTGAAGAAATTTCGCTGAAAACCAACAAATGACATTTCCAGACCCCAGCTCCACCCCATCAACCAAGCTTCAGTATCTCCAAAACTGTCACATCAGTAAATGACGCGAAAACCAAATTTCGCCGAAAACCAACAACTGACATGTGACCATTTTTTCAAAAAGAGATTCATCAATTTATATTTAGCCCCAATGAAATTTCCAGATAACGACTCGATCCCCATCAACCAAGCTTCAGTAAATTCAGATTTGAAGTGAATAGACTTCCCTGAAGATCAACAACTGATTTGTGGCCTTCCTTTGATGGGTGAATCTTCAATTTATATTTGGCTTCAATTACAGCTCCAGACAATGGCTCCATCCTCTTCAAATAATAAAGCTTCAGTGAATCCAGATTTTCCACATCAGAAAATGACGTGAAGAAAATTCGCTGAATATCAACAACTTATTTGTGGCCATTCTTCAAGAGAGATTTTTTTTAATTTTATTCCTTGGGCAGAGAGAGAATGGTGCGTTATAAATAAAATATTTAATCCCCAGATTCGCGTGTATTTATTTCATACAAACAAAAGTATTTAATTCAAAAGGCCATATATTGGACCAAAATATCATTTAGTTTACCAATATTTGATTTGGCTGAACGCCAACTTTTATTAAGCCCGTTGAAGAGTGATTATCGCTTGAAAGCTAGCGTTTTGAAATAAAAAGAAACTCATTGTGAGAAAATATTTTGTAATTTTAAAACACATTAATATAATTTAATACTTTATAAAAGGTTGGCGTTCAGCCAACTGAAATATTGGTAGAATAAATGATATTTTGATTCAATATATGCCCTTTTAATTAAAGATTTATTTATGGTCTATAATCCAATTGATATATTTTCTTTGTTCAGTGCTTCAGTTTAAAATATTACCCCCTTTTTTTTCTCTTTTTTCTCTTTTAATAACAATAAAAAAAATTAAACTTTCTAGGTTTTCATTAAATCAAATTATTTGATCTTAAAAGTCATGACTATTAAAAGAATGAAATAAAATTATTTAATCAATCAACCCAATGTTATAGTTATTTATAAATATATCTAAAAGTAATTAATGAAAAACGAAATTTGGATAACATTGTTATTAGTGGTTTTGTTTGATTGTCCAATGTAGTAATATTATAATAGACTTGATAATTACATGGATTTTAAAATATACTCATAAATTAATTTTAGAAAAAAAAAGAGACATATTGATAGGTTTTATTATAAATATACACCTTATTAATATCTGTTGATTATAATTCGAACTGCTTGAAACTTGTAATTGGACATATATACTAATGTTTAAAAGTACACATGAAGTATTCACACATAATTGCTCCTTTTAAGAAAAGCCCTTAATTGTGATTACAATGAGGAAAAGTCACAAACACAATAATGTATACACACACTTAATCTTTAGAAAATACACATAAACACACACACACAAACTAATACACATACAACACACACATATAAAAACTAACATACACACAGTGTCATAATTCCAACCACACACAACAAAAGCAAAATTTTATAAATTTTAAAATCTTTTTCCACTCTTTCCTCTATTTTAATCCAAATATTCATTGGTCGAAGAGATAGGTAGGTGTGTAAACTAGCAGGGACGAAACTCCCGCCGGGTTTAGTTTTGACAAGTCCCGGCCCAGTACCAATCTCTTTCCATCCTGGTCGAACCATTATGGTTTCCATTAAAACAACACAAAAATTTGACTCCATCTTAACAATAAAATTTTTATATTATTAAAAGTGTTTTCCACACAAAAAATAAAAAATTATAAAATTACACAAAATATTACTTTAAAAAATATTTAAAAAATTCTTTCTTAATAAATTTAAATTGTTTGATAAAAAGATTACATGGTTCTGTCTTTGCTCTTTTTCCTACTCTAATATCTTCAATTCTTCCTTTTTTTCTACGTTCTGCATAAATGACGTGTAACGACCGAAGTAATAAGCGTGAACTTGTTATAGCTCTATATTGTTACATAAATAATTAAAACCTTTTGATACCCAAATAATAATATTTAATAATTTGTATTAATCATCATTAATTTACAACTATTTTTCATATAAATTATATTTAATTCTACTATATTTATATATATATATATGTTATATTAAATATTATTCTAATTAAATGTATATTTCATAGACCCAAATACTCTGTTAAATCGACCGCCAGAGGTCACGCTTACCCTATAAAAACTCATTGTTGTTGTTCCACGTTGGTCGGCTCAAACATGTTTGTAATTATGTAAATATAATATTTTGTTTTATTTATTATTGCGCCTTAATTCAGGCAGTACTTTTACCAAATTATGTCTTATATAGATTCCTTTGCTCAAATAAAGAAATCACCGATCAAAACCATTATTATTTTTATTTCAAGATTTTAACCACGACTGCATTACCATACCATAATCCTCAAGATAATTAAATACAAGCAAAATATCTCTTTTTTAATATGCCCTTTAATTAATATATATATATATATTAATTGAACAGCATATTTTGGATCGAAAATAAAATAAACATTTTATTTAATATAAATGCCAATATTTCAATAGGCTATACGCCTAACTTCGTCAGGGCTTTTCTTGTTTTTGAACTGCTTTGGTTCATCACGTGATGCCTTCACGCGACGATATATAAATATTTGCAACTCTGTGGGGATAAAATTTAAAATATATACACACAAAAAATATTAATAAGAATAGAATATATATGTACATTTATAAAAATTAAAAAATAATATATGATTTCTAATAAGTATAATAAAATAATTTTAAATCGATTTGAACTGTAGATATAACGGAGGTATGTCAATTTTTCTATTAATACTGTTGGTATCTTTCATTGAGGACCAACTTTCTAAAAAGAGTCTTGAGTGTTTATCTTGAATGTTGTTATATATAATTTCTGTTTTTTCAAAATTTGGTGTATGGTCCTGTTTGAGTGCGTGATCTACTAAAAGTGATAATGGGCTATGGTTTTTAAAAGCTGTTTTGTGTTGATTTACTCTTTCTTCAAGAGTTTTACCTGTTTCTCCTATGTATGTTGCAGGGCATGATTTGCATGGAATGCGATATACTATGTTTGATTTAAATTGATGTTTGCTATTATGCTTAGTGTTGGGATGGCGTAAAATTTCTTCTAGATTAGCTGTGGTTTTGTATCGGGTTTTGATATTGTAATTTTTAAGTATTCTTGTTATTCTTTCAATGCCATAATTGTATGGCAGTGCACAGTATTTATTCGGTTCTTCACTATTGTTTGTAGGACTGTTGGTGGGCTTATATATATGTTTCTTGATGAAATTTGAAGGATATTCATTATTTTTCATCTCATTGTAAAATATGTTTTGTTCAGCTTTATTATTTTTAATATTTGAAGAGCAGTGGGTGGAAATTCTTTTTGATAGTGTTTTTATAACGGATATTTTATGATTAATGGGGCCAAATGAATTAAAATTGAGATATTTGCCTGTGTGCGTTGGTTTTCTATATATACTGGTTTCTATTTTGCTATTTATTCTGGTGAGCTTGATGTCTAAGAATGCCAAAGTGCTGTTATTTTCTATTTCGTATGTAAAGGTTAAAAATGGCTTTAAACTGTTGAGGATAGTTAATAATAGTTAAAAAAATAGTTTAAAAAAATAGTTAAACCTGTCTATAGCGCCCCTTCTAAATAGCGCCTCCCCCTCTATAGCGCCCGATTTTAAATACGTAGTACGATGCGATTTACATTAAAAGTGACCTCTTTATAGCACCCCTTTTCTATAACACTCATTTTTGGTGAGTCTCAAGAGGGGGCGCTTTAGACAAGTTTAACTGTATAAATATTATAGAGAGAGATTTAACAATATTTTTGCGATCTTCGAAATTTTTCGAACAGAATTTATTTTCTCTTTGCTCTTTATATATATATCGAAGCACACAACACACAACAGAGTGTTTATTATATCTTATATACAGAATATTATTTTTTTAATATTTATATTATCCATATTCTGCTACTCTAGAAACTTCCCTCATTGATTTTCTAGTATCTTAGAAATTTTGATTTTGTGCTTGTATTAAATGAATTTTCCTGTCATCCTGAAGCTTGTATCTCCTAATTTCTACTCTAAAATATCAATACAATTCTGACTTGGATTTTATAAGTTCCTTTTCATTCAAAATCATATCTTTTAATTACCATTTGACAAATACAATACGAACCATAAATTATATAATCACTGATATTTTGAAATTATTTTGATACACAACACAAACACATTCAATTATAATATTTATAATTTCATAATATTGTCAAGTAGCTCCATCCAGATGGGACACCTTTCAATCATCCCTGGACCCCGGATAGTTTGTCCTTTCCTGAAATAAATTGTTGTTTCCTCCTGAAGTTTTTGTCTTCCCTAATTTTCCACGTGGCATTTTGGTGGAGATGCTGGGTAGGTTAGGGAAGACAACTGAAGATCGCCGAGAAGACCTTGAAGCCATGGATGCTGTGATCTACATTTTCGGAGACTGACTACAGGATTCTACCGCCGTGCTAAAGCCAAGACTTCCCTCTAAGATAACGATGTCCCCATAGACGATACGACGACAAAGCCGCACTTCACGCCGCCAGAAAAAGGACGCAAAGGTACTAGGGACAAAGTTCCAAGACTTCGATGGAATCCTTGGCAGAAGCACGTCAGATCCATGTCAGTATCTACAATAATTTCTAGCTGTGGGTCACAGCTCCCATAGAGAAGAAGCTATGTAACCAAGTATTTATTAATTTTATTATTTTTATTAACAGAGTGGTCATTTTTATGTTTTATATATTGCGACTCTGTAAATTTCCCTCGTGGCTTATCTTTTGCTTACCTTTGATAGTTTGTCCTTTCCTGAAATAAATTGTTGTTTCCTCCTGAAGTTTTTGTCTTCCCTAATTTTCCACGTGGCATTTTTTTTTTTTTTTGAGAATAAATAATTTATCATAAGGGGTATTTATAGGGAGAGAGAGAAAGTACAACTTACTCCAAGTTGAAGATTATCCTAATGTCCGCCACTGTCCCGTTTTCCTTATTTACAGATCAGGGGGGGGGGGATCATGTGGTCCCCCCCGGGGTCCAGGGATGATTGACAGGTGTCCCATCTGGATGGAGCTACTTGACATTACTCCCTCTTTAGAGAAAACAGCGACCCGCTGATTAGCTTGTCTCAGCCCTTGTTCTGGAAGGGAATCTATCTCGGCCTTAATTTATTACAATATTAGTATAAAACTCAAATTGGAAGACTGAAATTACCTATTTTATTCAACAAAAAAAGAGATAATTTTATTCAGACAGCAATTTAGCCTGGAAAAACCTTAATCTGGATTGCAGACTTCTTAAGGGGAAAAAGGATAAAGGTTCGGGTCAATGGAGCATTTTTCAAGGACCGAAGAACGTGGGCTGGTGTACTTCAGGGATCTGTGCTCAGTCCTCTACTCTTCCTGCTATATATTAACGACATCCATCCTTACTTCACTGAAGACACAAAGGTTGCCTGTTATGCAGATGATATACCCATAGGGCACACAAGTAGCAGTATAGAAAAATAAGAAAAAATACCGAACACACCAATGAGAGGACTGGAGAAGTGGGCAATGGAACTCAAAAGGAAAAGATAATTTTATCCAGTCAAAAAAGTGATATGGTTCTATTTTTTAATGCAACATATTTATTTCATATTGAAACTTTAATATATCACTTACCTCTGAAGTGAAATTTGCTTATCGCACTCCAACATAGATTATTAAACACGGTTAAAAGGTTATAAAAAATAGTTTCTTTCCAAAAATAGATAAATTTTAAAAATTAACAAATTTATTTATCAATAAATTGGGTTTGCCAAATATCAAGGAACAGGATAATTCAAAATTGAGTTGATTTCAGTTCCATTAGATGGCGCTCTGCCATCCTGGTCAGGATATGCCTTCTTTAATATCAATACCAACACCTGACCTTTTTCATTATTTTTTTCTTCAAACACGCATATATATATGTAATATTATAAAGAATATTGTCTAATAAATAATTATGTACCATGTTGGATATAATGTATTCTGTATGGATTCAAATAAAGATGGCAGTCAAAGGAAGAGGAGATGGAAGAAGTAGAAGAGAAAAGAACGACAGATCCAAGTCGTGTATCTAGGTCACTTAGAACAAAGAGGCCCTCATATTCCAGAGTTGAATGTCCTGAGAGATTGGGATGTTAGGCAAGCTTCTTCCCGACCAAATTTACCATCATGGCCGACAGAGACAGGGACCAATCAAAGGTCAAGCAGGGTCCCACATGACCCAAGCCAGTGGGCGGGGCAACCAGAGTTCGGTCGGTAACGTGTGTGTCAAGACGTGTGTGTGCATCTTCTCAAAGTAGTGCCTCGAGGTCCAAGATGTGAGTCATCTCAATCCAATTTAATCGCGAAAATCCTTCCATCTCCTCTCCCGAGCCGCCAATGATTAATATTCCGAGGTGTTTTGTGATTCATTAATCGATATAGTGTGCCGATTTTTTCATCCACCGCCATTGATAACGACTGCCCAAAAATACAAAATCCCATCCACTCCCGAGGATTCTCAGGACAAAGCATTTTTTTTTATATTATAGAGAGTCGATAAGATTCTCAGGATCCTTTTCCCATATACCACAGAGAGTCGACAGGATGGACGAGAAAAACGAAACGCAAGACGCGGAGGAATACACCGCAGAGGGAGAAAACAACCCCGCCGTAAGTTCTCCCAAAATAGAACCCCCCCCCTCCGTCGGCAGAGTTGCCGGCCGTCTTGGCAAGCCTCGCGGCGTGTTTATCTGCCCTTCAGACCACCAGCGACCGCGTGACCCATCGGACGGAGATAGAAGTCCAGAGCTTCGACGGGACCTACCCAGCCGCACAGTTCTTTCGGACATATGACCAGAAAACAGACTGGGATGGTCTCACCAACACGGAAAAAGTGCTCCGCCTACCCCGTTACCTGAACAACAAACCGCTAGAACACTTCAGGAGGCTTCGGATGGAGACCCAACATTACATCCAGGTGAGACAGACCTTCCTGGATCTCTATCCGGAGACCAATGAGGCCACGTATGCCCAATACTTCTCCATGAAGTTGGCCGGACAGCCCAACCTGGAAGAATACTATTGGAATAAGACCGCGCTGGGTCTACAACTGGGCCTCCCACAAGAGGTCATCTTGGAGACGCTCACCGAGGGGCTGCCACCCTCCGACCAGCGCCTCGTCCGCATTGTGCCGCCAGAGAACCTAGGTGCATGGTTCCGACTGGTGCAGCGGATCCGCGGCAGCGGCGCACCATCTCCCAGGCACCCAGACGAGCACGCACCACCCCTACTGGGCCCCTACGCACCGGTGCGACCTAGTCCAAGAACAGTGCCAACCAGGTCGACCCCGCCAACAGACTGCCGTTTTTGTGGTGGACTACACTGGCACTCTGAGTGTCGTCTCAGACAAGCCCCGCAGTTGCCCCGTGCCTCCGGAGACGCACGAGCAGCGCGCTCCGCGCAACTAGCGGAACAACGGCCGCGAGCCCAGCCCCATCACCAAGCGTCACGCGCACAAGCCACTGGGATAACCAAGGGAGCCCCAGACCAGCAGCCAGCAGGTAGGCCTACTGACCAGGCCTTTCGTCAACCTGACAATTAGATTGCCAATCTCCCATGGACTGTCCCTACCATTCCTGATAGACACGGGTGCGTCCGTTAACCTAGTGTCATGTGCCATATATAAAAATTTAAAGAATAATTTCCCTGACCTAAATTTAATAACTAAAAAAATAATAAATTTACAGACAATAGATGGCCACGTGCCAACAATAGGCCAGATTACCTTCCCCCTATCCATTCATGCCATAACCCAAAACGAAGTATTCCACGTGGTGGACGCCCCTCTACCATTTGGAATACTTGGTATTAATACCCTCCGTAAATTCAAATTAAAAATCGATTTTGCACATGGCACTATGTACCAACTCGATGCACCTTTGTCGCCCCTGACCTACCACTTTGCTGTGTTGCCCGAAAGGTGCACATATTGGGAATGCCAGGCGGACCTATGCAAGGCCCACACTATTTTTCCGCCTTCCGCCAACAATACCCAATATGCGCATTTTTCGGACAACACGTCCACAACCCAGGGACTCACCCAACCACCGCACCATGTCCAATCAAAGAACTTTTTTAGAGCCAACTGCTCTTATTATAGGGTCAAGGTACCAGAACAACCACCCAATGCCAACCTCTCACACCCCACCAAGGTCCAAACGGACCACCTTCACCATACACCCAAACATCCCCATTCCACACACCATTCCATGTACCACACACACCACCCAACATCACCAGAACACCTCCCAGGGATCCCCATAGACAATCAACCGCAGCCACCGTATCCACCTCAATTCCCGGCGCTATTGCGCCAATACCAACACGTGTTCTCCCGGAACAAATTCGCGGTCCCATGCCTAAAGGTTCCCCCAGTAAGAATCGCCACCAACTCCGACAAAGTCGTCACCATCCGCCCATATAGGGTACCGATATGCGACCAACGGGAAATACGCAGTCAGATCCGACAGATGTTGGATAATGACATCATTGAGCCGTCCTACTCCCCTTTCTCTAGCCCGGTCACCCTAGTGACCAAGCGAGACAAGACCAAAAGGTTTTGTATCGACTATAGGAAGGTGAACGAGGTCATAAGCTCCGATGTCCATCCACTCCCGAGGATCGAAGATATACTGGACCGTCTCGCGCGGGCCAAGTATTTCTCGACTGCCGACGTCTCCTCCGCATATTGGCAAGTGCCGATACACCCTGATTCGCGACCACTGTTGGCCTTCGCCACGATAGACGGGTTGTATCAGCCCACCCGATTGCCTTTCGGACTTAAGACCAGTCCACAGATCTATGAAAGGGCAATCAATCAGGTCCTGCAGGGGCACGGACTTGATTGTGTGGCGCACTATTTTGACGACTTTGTCATATATTCGGAGACACTGGAGGAACACCAAGAACACCTGCGCAGGTTTTTCGCGTTCTGCGACGCGGAGAACTTGCAACTCAACCTCACCAAATGCGAGTTTTTTAGGCAGACCATCGAATTTCTGGGGTACACAATCACCGCTGGTACCACCACCCCACTTATCCGCAATACCGACGTAATCCACGCTATCCCACCCCCGAACAATCGCAAAACGCTGCAATCCTTCTTAGGCGCCGTGAACGTCTATAATAAGTTCATCCCGGACTATGCCCGTTTGCGGACCCCACTCAACAACCTTCTCAAGAAGGATGTGACGTGGGACTGGGATGACAAATGCCAAAAGGCGTTCACCAGCCTGAAGGAAAGCCTCACACAACACCCCGTATTGCACCTCTACAAGGATGAACTACCATGCCAGGTATATTGCGATGCATCAACACTTGGCATTGCAGGCGTCCTCAAACAAGTCCACTCCGCTGGGAAGGCCTACCCAGTCCAATATTTCAGCCGCGCTCTGCGTGTACACGAGCGGAACTACACCATCTCCGAACTAGAATGCCTCGCCATTGTCGAGAGCGTGGAGAAGTTCCGTGTGTATCTAATGGGCAGAAAATTCACCATATTTTCTGACCATCACGCACTGCAGTGGCTGAAGACGATCAAAAACCCGTCAGGCAGATTATTCCGATGGAGTTTGAGGTTATCGTGTTACGAATACGAAGTCCGCTACATAAAAGGATCATTACAACATGAAGCGGACCTCCTATCCCGTAACCCGTTTTGTGGATTCTTAGACGCCACCATCATTAAGAACCATCAACTCACTCCTTCGGGAGAATCTAAACTGACCATTGATCGAAACGGACTGCAAACCCTAAAGCGTAGAGGTGTAACCAAAATTGTCGTCCCTGACGCCCTCGTTCCCGACCTACTAACAAAGGTGCACAGTCGGTACAACCACCCGGGCATATCCCAGATGACCAGGCTCATCTCTACCCAGTACTACTGGAAGGGGATGTCAGAAGACATCTCCAAAACCACCAAAGCCTGCGCCATCTGTCAGTCAACAAAACACCCTCGAGGTCCCACGTTTGGGGAACTAGGACAACTTCCTGTGGCCACTCAGCCTTTTGATCTGGTCGCCCTCGACACCATAGCTGGGCTTGCCAAATATGGTAACGCCAAAACTTACCTCCACGTTGTGGTGGATCACTTTTCGCGCTACACGTGGACCTTCCCCTCAAAATCTACCAGCCTCACCACCTATCAACAGGTGATAAAGCGAGTGTTGCAGGACGGCTCTCCGAAACGCCTACTCACGGATAGAGCGCCTGCGTTCACCTCACCAAAGTTCAGGAAGTTCCTGATTAACAGGAACATCCATCCCCTGCTCACCACCAGTAACAACCCCCAAGCTAATGGTCTATGCGAGCGCCTGAACGCTACCTTAACAGGCAAACTAAGGTTACTCCATTTGGAAAACCCCAAAGCCGCATGGACTAAGCTGGCGAAGCGCGTTACTGTGGTGTATAACAACACGCCCCACTCAGTTACCGGGTTCCCACCTGGCTACCTGATGTTCGGCGTTCTACCTCCCGAGCTCACTGAGCATGTAAACCCCTACCCCGTTTTAACCACAGCCCGACGGATAGCCCATGAACGTACCCAGGCCAAGCACCTCAAAGACAAACATGCCTACGACCAACAACATAAGACACCCCATTTTGAACCCGGGGATCTCGTGTTGGTAAAAGTTTACCATCACCCCAATACAGGCAAACTGGCTCCGTATTTCACGGGTCCCTACGAGATCTTAGAGATCATCTCTCCCAACGTGGTGAGAATAAACCGACCCAACCAACCTCTAAATCGGAATACCGACACAGTTCATGTAAATAAATTACAGTACTATAACGAAAATATTCGTTATATCGCACCTTCCACTCTGATACCACACCCTGCTAAACCCCAATCTAGGACGCTACCACCACTGTTCGAGCACCTCACCCCAGACCTCTTTACAGTTGAGCGCTTTGCTCCTACAATAGGCAATTGTACCACTACCACCCCTGTTGACCCACAATGTAACATTATCGCCCAACGCGATATTCCCCAACCTGCAATATCCCGTCCAACCCATATAACCAAAGTTAAAACCCCAATCCCTACAGTTAGGGCTGATCCCAAACCAATTCCCTTACAGGCAAGGTTTTTTCGTAACGTGGAAACCTTCCCCTTGTTCCACCTCCTATACCTCATCAACCTTTTCATCCTACCCACTGTACTATTACCCATGGCCACCCTACTGTATGTCAGTGTCTATACACTGCAGCCCAACCGTCTCTTCCAACTACAGGAAGCCCTATTCGAAATAACCATCGCCGTAGTGGAACTAATCCATCGAACCATAGGAATAATTCTCCCGGAGTTATGGACCATCCTTGTCCACAGTCATGCCTTGGTCGCTCTAATAGGTGAAATCATAGGAGAGATTTTCCAAACCCTCTTTAGAGCGCGCCAAGTCGAATAGCAATCTCCCCACCTTACATCACTCGTCGATCACCCCGCCGTCAGCTGGCGTCCACTTTACAGAAACCTTCCGCTGCGCCGACGTCACGTCCTTTCCGATCACGTGACCGACGTCACACCCTCCCTGCGGAATGTAAACAAACCCGCCGTCACTTTTCGCGTGTCACCACACTTAAAGTTACTTTCTGGAACATACACTCACACACACTCGCATACATTCACGCACCTATATAGTTTTGGCAACCTTATGACCTACGACCCTATAATAAACAAAGATTGGACATTGTTATGTAAAAAAATATTCTTCTTTTGTGTATATTTTTGTTAACCAATTTTAAAGGACTTGTACACAACCAGCACTTTTATTTTTTTTTTATTTTTATTTTTTTTATTCCCACCATCCATGTCTATCACCCTTTCAATTTCTTAATCACCTCAAGTTTATTTTTTCCTTTTATTGTTTAAACCTTGTTTTGTCCTAACTGAATGAACAACTGACCTGACGCAATACTTCTCATGTATCAGCCTTCAGTTATCATACAGGAGCTTTGATTTCTTTTTTTTATGTTTTGTTTATATTTTTTCACCGCCCCAAAGGCTAATCAGATTTCTTTTTCTTTTTTTTTTCCCTCCATCACCAAAATTTATTGTCTATAGTTTTCTTTTTATTTCTGTTAATGTCTTATATGTTTTGTTTGGATTGCACCTCATAGAGTTTCCCTTGCTGTGGGTTTCCACACAGCAAGATTGAACACCTATGCAGGCAAGATTTTTTTTTTCCTCCAAAAAATTATCATATTTTTTCCTAGTTTAGCAAGCACCCCTATCTACTCAAATTTCTTTTTATTACTTATTTCCATCATTTACTTTCTCCCCAATTGTATCTAACCACTCACTATTTTAAAAAAAATTTTATTTTTTTTTTCTTTCCCAAAAAAATTATTTTTCTTTTTTCAGAATTTAATACAGATCCCTTTTAAAATTCTTATTCATAGGGGGGCGCATCTGTAATATTATAAAGAATATTGTCTAATAAATAATTATGTACCATGTTGGATATAATGTATTCTGTATGGATTCAAATAAAGATGGCAGTCAAAGGAAGAGGAGATGGAAGAAGTAGAAGAGAAAAGAACGACAGATCCAAGTCGTGTATCTAGGTCACTTAGAACAAAGAGGCCCTCATATTCCAGAGTTGAATGTCCTGAGAGATTGGGATGTTAGGCAAGCTTCTTCCCGACCAAATTTACCATCATGGCCGACAGAGACAGGGACCAATCAAAGGTCAAGCAGGGTCCCACATGACCCAAGCCAGTGGGCGGGGCAACCAGAGTTCGGTCGGTAACGTGTGTGTCAAGACGTGTGTGTGCATCTTCTCAAAGTAGTGCCTCGAGGTCCAAGATGTGAGTCATCTCAATCCAATTTAATCGCGAAAATCCTTCCATCTCCTCTCCCGAGCCGCCAATGATTAATATTCCGAGGTGTTTTGTGATTCATTAATCGATATAGTGTGCCGATTTTTTCATCCACCGCCATTGATAACGACTGCCCAAAAATACAAAATCCCATCCACTCCCGAGGATTCTCAGGACAAAGCATTTTTTTTTATATTATAGAGAGTCGATAAGATTCTCAGGATCCTTTTCCCATATACCACATATATTATATTAATAATAATTTTTAAAAATATATTTTCTGTTGATTTTTGATCATGTTGAGAATTATGGTAATGAAGTCGTGGTAAAGATTATAATAAAAATAGTTATAAAAATAGCTTTAATTGCGCTAAAGGAATATATAAAAACATGGTGTCCAATGCGGGAATCGAACTCGGGTCGTAGCGGTCGAAAACCAACGGTTTAGAGCATGTTTCCACCGACCCCCTAAACACAGGGGTATTTTACCTATGATTAAGCAAAATGAAATGATTGTAGGTCGCCCGACGACTTTATCAAAAAATCTTTATACGGAGAGAAAGAAAACAACCAAATCACACAACATCATTCTATCATGGTTTGTGTGAAATTGATGTACAGCTATCGTGTAGCAACAGAAATATCCAAAACAATAACGTGCCATCAATATACAACAAATTTATTAAGACGAGAGTGTTTCTTTCGCATATAAACATACTTATACGGTCCTAACTGCGATGAAAATATATACTGGGGGGCCTGGTTCATCGCAGTAAGGACAGTAGAAGTTTGATTTATTTGTGAAAGAAACACACGAATCTTTATGTTTTTATTTGTATCAACAGAATTATATTTTCTATTCATGATAAAATTGTGAAAAAAGTGTTAAAATTACAAATATTAATTCTCACAATAAGTATCTATTTTATTTAAAAAACGCCAGCTTTCAAGCGTTAATCGCTCTTTAACAGGCTTACTATTATATCGACTTTATTTCACCAGAAATATCTACAAAAACCTTTTACTATTTTTTAAAAGGTTTTTGTAAATATATATATATATATATATATATATATATATTTCTGGTGGGAAAAAGTCGATATTATAGTAAGCCCGTTGAAGAGCGATTAACGCTTGAAAGCTAGCGTTTTTTAAATAGAAAAGATACTCATTGTGAGAATTAATATTTGTAATTTTAAATAAATATATTTCAAAAAACTAATTTCAGTTTTCAGAGAATTTTTGATTTATTTGATTCATTGATTAGTATGAAGCGTTTTTTACTCTTTTTTTTTTTTATAATAATCGTAATATCAGTTTTTCGCATCCATTTAATAAAACTGAGTTTTTTAAACATTTATAACTTTTAGACTGCCCTATATGCGATTCTAATGTTTATTGATATGTTATCTTTGCATAACGCATATTTTTACTAAAATAACTCTTTTTTCGAAAGGTTTCATTACATTCAATATTCAATACAGACAAAATGTTCATTAAATATTTCGTTTTTGATGAGTAGTACCTATTTCTGATGCTTTATTATTTTCGCCTGTATATTATATTCGTTTCCAATTTATAATTCATTCTGAATATTAACAAAATGTTATATACGTTGAGAAGATATTTTATAAAAAAGTTGATATACAGGGTGATCCAAAAGTCCCGCACAACTTTAAAAATTAATAACTCCGCGAATATTTGCGCTAGAGCAGTGAGGTAAACACCATTGTGTTCAGGATGCAATGGGATTTTTTATGGCAAATAATGAAAAATTCGAAATTGAGTTTAGCTACAACTTTATTCGCTAGATGGCGCTCTACCAGAATCAGCGATTCAGCGGCCAAATAGTTTGATAAATTGCAAAATATAACTGAACGACACGTATTTTTCTTTTTTGAATACCAGAAAAGAACCCTAATAATATAAAATGATAAATTAATAAAACACCATTTCGCCAAAAGTTAGAAGAAATGGTTAACGCTTTTTGAATACAATCTGAGATATGCAAAATAGGTATATGCAAATTAAAACATGTAGCAAAAAAAAACCCTGATATTTTAAATGCGGTTTGCTGGAATCCTCTCAGCTATTTAAATTTCGAAAATAATAATTTTAGATTTTTTTTCAACTCTCTCTCAGTATCGATTATATTTATTTTAATTCATTTGAAAAATATTTATCTATCTCTGATGATTTATTTTACTCTGGAATGCCGTTGTTGTTTTTGACGTGTCCAATAAAGAGCCTCAGATGTCTCCATGCATCTCTATCACAGCAGCAGCAGCATTGTCCACTATCTTGGGTGTGTGAAGCAGCTGCTCTGGGTCTATGTCAATTTTCTGCAAGGCTGAGGCCATTGCTGGGCATGAAAATATGTGAGTTGGTGTTAGTTCCACACCAGGACAGTTGTTGCATGTCCTATGGGTTATTTTGCCATCTGGATGTATTGTCATTTCTTTATAGTGTTTTGTTCTAAGCCGTGTTATAGTTTTTGTCATTTTTCTCTCAGTGTTTATTTCGCATTTTGATTTTTTTTCTTATTTTTGTTCAATTATCTTGTATTTTTCCAAAGCATCAGCGTCAAATAATGGAATTTGTTATCTTTCCTTTGGCTCAACTTTCTGGCTTCCTTTGCAAATTCAACTGCCATTTCATTACCCCCGATCCAAACACTGGCAGGAATCCATTGTAGAATGCAGTTATTCTCCAATGATATCAGTTGAGTAAGTAACGAGTGTATTTTCTGTGTGATTATAGTATTGCCCTTCTAAATTGCTTCTAGATCGGATATGAAGTCGTTGTACGGTATATTATAATTCCTTCTGCTTGATGCAGGGATGGTTGGTTAAGGCATACATCAAGAGCTTTCCAGATAGCTGTCAGTTCACAAGTGAAATCTTTCTTGCTCCTTCTTTGATTTTGATGTATGTTCCATCTTGCAGTATTATGTTAATTCCAGCCCCTCCATTACTTATGGTAAGGTCTGATGATACATCTGTATATGCTGTTAAATAATTTATCTGATCGCATAAACCAATTGTGTCAAGTTCTTTCTTTTTAAGTATGTTTTTGTTCTCTTTTTTTTATTGCAGGGTTGATTCAGGTTAAGATTGATGATCACATTTGATGGCAATGGGATAGGAAATATTGTTATTCTGAATTTGAAATTCATTATGTTTCATATTTGTGCCCTTTCTAATATTGTTGTCGTACTGAAGTGATGAAGATCTTTTGAGCCTTTCTTTTTGTGTCCAGTTTAAATTGGTTCTATGGGATATGTGTTCGGTTTCTTTAGTTTTTAAGCTATTGGTGATTTTTTTTGTTTTTAATTGTCTTCTTCTTTCAAGTAGGTCTAGACCACATTCTCTCTGAATTTTCTAATTGTTGGTATTTGAAACAGAACCAGCGATTAATTTGGCCGCTTTTGCTTTAACACTGTCTAGTCTTCTTTTTAGTGATGAACTTGAGGTAGCCCAAACAGGTGGCCTTATTAAGGTGATATATGTTGTTCTGAGAATTTTGGCTTTTGCTCCCCAATTTGTTCCACATAGCCTTCTCAGAATGTTTAGGTTTCTGGTAGCTCTATTTGAGGTGCTAAATATGTGTTCTGTAAATCGCAATTCCTCATCAAGTATCACACCTAGGTAATTTGGAGATCTAATTTTATCAATTATATGGTTGTTTCTGCTTATTTTGGAGTTAAATTCATGTCTTTTTTTCCTGTCAGTGAAGGAGACCTATAGGTTTGTGTTTATTGGGTTTATTGTCATTTTGAGTTTCATTGCCTACTTCTCCAGTCCTCTCATTGATGTGTTCAGTATTTTTCTGATATTTCTATACTGCTACTTGTGTGCCATATGGCTATGTAATCTGCATAACAGGCAACTTTTGTGTCTTCAGTGAGGATGGATGTTGTTAAGGTTGTGTCGTAATTAGATGTACAACAACTCAAACATGACCATGACTCTTTATTTAGCTCTTATTCTTTTCGTTTGGCCGAAAGAAATGTCCAATTTAAATACACATATATTCTCACATAATGAGACCTTAAGGAATGCAAATGATCTTCATCTATTTACATACACAACACATCTCCCCCCTTAATAATACTCCAGTCGGTCTGGGGGTTTCCTGGCACTTGCACAGCGGCAGGCTCCGGTTTAGGAGTGCAAGAGGGCACGTGCACAGCAACAGGCCCTGGTCTAGGAGTGCAAGAGGGTACGTGCACAGAAGCAGTCTCCTCCTAGTTTCCTGATGTAACCTCTGGAACCTCCTCTTCACTTTATTTCTGACTTTCACCTACAGGCTTCCCTCCTGATGTTAGAGGAAGTATCAAATTTCTTGTCCCCACTTGTTTCTTTCTCTCAGGTCGCAATTGATTGATATGCCTCTTATACACGACGCCCTCGCAACTTATAAGGTAGTGACGGTAGCTCAATAATTTCATAATGGTACCTTTTTACCGTTTAAGTTCAGTTGCATAGTTGCGGAAATAAACCTCGCAACCTGTAGTAAACTGCTCCTGCCTTCTTACGGCCTCATGAAATACCTCTCGCGGATTTCCCATCTTGGTATTAAATTCGAGAATCTTGATCTTAAAATTATCTTCATTAGCAGTTCCGCGGGGGAATTCCTTTATTGCAGTTTGGGGGATGCTGTATGAGCAAAAAGGAATCTTAGTAGATTCGTCTCTAAATCATCCTTACCATTATTCTTTCTCAAAAGGTTTTTAAACTATCTTACATATCTCTCAGCTAAACCATTTGTACTAGGATTATACGGACTGGTCTTAGTGTGCCGTATACCATTCATTTTGGTAAATTTCTCGAATTCACCGGAGACAAACTGTCTTCCGTTATCTGTAACCAAAAATTAGGGCAATCCAAATCTGGCAAAAATTGCTCTAAGATGATTTATAATCGTTTTGCTGGTAATATATTTGATGATAAAAATTTCTATCCACTTTGAGTATGCGTCCACGAGAACCAAAAACATTCTTCCCATGAACGGACCCGCTAGATCAAGATGATGTCGATGCCACGGTTTTTCGGGCCAAGTCCATTCCGAGATGGTAGCCGGGGGCATGCTTGCCGATTCTTGGCATACTCTACATTCTCTAGTTAACTCCTCGATGCTACTGTCTATGCCTGGCCACCAGAAAATACCGTCTGGCAATCATCTTCATTTTAACAATCCCCATGTATATTTCATGCAAGTCATTTAAAATTAAAGATCTTAAATTTTGGGGAATTACCACTCTTTAACGCCATTGAAGACAACCAAACTCCAAACTTAATTATTCATTGATCTTATAATGAGGAGCTAGTGGGTTTTCTCCCGGTACCCTTGAGAATTTCCACACAGTTGCCTTCTCTAACATTCCTTAATACTATAGACAGTATTTTATCTTGGGGCGTCTCATATGCCACCTCCATAAAAGAGAACAGTACCTCATTCAAATTCCTGAGAAGTACCTGGTCTTCATCAAGTAACTCCCTGACACTCGATTCTAAAGGAAGACGTGACAATGCGTCAACATTGGAATTATCACTTGTTTTTCAATATTCCACAGTATAATCAAATACAGCTAATTTTAAGGACCATCTTTCAATTCTGGATGCTGCACATATGGGAATTGGTTTCTGAGGTGAACATATATGAATAAAGGGTCGGTTGTCTGTGACCAATACACATTTTCGTCCCAGTAAGTATTGTCTGAATTTCTCAACGCCAAAAGTTATGCTCAACGCTTTCTTTTCTAGTTGAGAGAAACGTTTTTCCGCTTCAGTTAATGTTCTTGAAGCAAAAGCTATAGGGCATTATTCCTTTCTATCATTTCTATGACTCAGAATTACGCCTAGTCCATAGTCCATTAATAATGATTTACATTTTTAAATAACATTCGATATTCTTTCATCCAATTCCATCTACAATTTTTATTCAAAAGTTGATAGAATAGCGCTATAATGTTTGCTATATTCTTTATGAATCTATAATAATAAATTAAGAGTCCTATGAAAGATCTTAATTGCGAAACATTTTTTAGATTCAGGCGCCTCTATCACTGCTTTAATTTTATTTTCTAAGGGATGCAGTCCATATTTATCCATTTTAATCCCTAAATATTCCACCGATTTCTTTTTAAATTTACATTTATATCTGTTCAACTTTAAACCTTTTTCTAGCAATCATCTAAACACTAGATCCAACTAGATACAAAACACAGAAGTCACATCCTTTTTCAAATTAAATTTTATTTTAACATCCTTTAGACAGCCCAAAACTTTGTTAAACAAATCTGCATATCTATCAATCAAACTATTTCTATTAGATTCATTATTTAAATTTTTAATGCTAAACGATCTAGAATAATCAAGTTTTAACTGTTTAAGTAATTCTCTTTCTAACAAAATCACCTGGAATTTTCATTTACAACTATTAATCGTAAATATTGGTTGGCTTCTTTTACAAAAACATTTATTTGCCCTATAATCTCTATTGATTTACCACTAAAAAATTTTAATCTTAAATTTGTTGGAAATAAATTTTTACCTTGCCAATAAATATTATAAATATCTTTAGGTATTAACGTAACTGGACTTCCTGTATCTATTGTAAAGCACAAAGAATTTTTCATCTACTGTTAAATTTATTGTGGCATCCGTTTCGCCCTGTACAGAATATATAGAGTCCTCTTGTACAAATTTACATCCCCACATTTTTTACTAGCTTTCCAGACCCTACTTAAATGACCCAGTTTTTTACATTTTAAAACAAGTCTTTGTTCTATGAGGGCAAACAGAGGCCACGTGTGAATGTCTTACACCACATCTATAACACATTATTTCTCCCTTTTGCCTGAAAGGCCTATGCTGCACCATACTATTATTGTACTCACCCTTTTTATCTTTTCCATTCACAGGGGATATCTTGGCCACTAATTTATCTTGTAATTCTCTTGTATTTATCTGCGCCTGTTCGAACACGATCGCCACTGCAAAACTATATCCAGGGTGACATCGCCGTTTTCTTGTAGTAGCTTCTTTTGCACGCTTTCCAACTTGATTCCAGCCACAAAACGGTGTCGCCTTATGGTTCCCAGCATATCGCCAAAATTACAATTGATTGCTAAATGTATCAATTCTCTAAGATATTCCGAAATTGATTCTCCTTCCTGATGAATTCTCTTTAAAAATCTGCATCGCTGTGGTATCACTTTCTTCTTTGGATCCAAATGCAGCTTAATTCTTTGAATGATAGTATCATAGGGTTGATCTATCATTAGACCAGGAAGAAAATGTCGTTTCCCTGCTTCAAAGTTTCAGAATCTGGTAGCGAGGTAAAATTCAGCACTTTAATCTCCTCCTTCAGATGCCAAAAAGAAATCCTCAAATTTTTGTACAAAAAGATTGAAATGTCCTCCACTGGGCTATAGCATTTAAAAGGTACTATTAACTTTGAACTTGTCATGCTGATTTTTTCTACTCCTTTGATTTCTTGATCCAGATAGTTGAAAAGATGTAGTTATTATACTTGCATAGACGCCGTTTTCCTCAGCTTTTTACTGGCTCTGTAGATCGCGCATCCTCGTCGCCACTTTTGTTTTGTCGTAATTAGACGTACAAGAGTTCAAACTTGACCATGGCCTACAACAAATGTCCAATTTATATATACATATAATTTATAATAAATTGAATAATTAATCTATAAAGAAATAGATATTACTGTTTGTTATCTGTTATATTTTTAAGAATAACTAAAAAAAACATCTTTAAACTAACAAAACACTGAAAAAAACAAAAGTTCTGAAGTTATTTTTTCTAAAATTACTTTTATAATTTACTTTTTCATAATCAAACAATAAAAGATAATTAAAATTTGTATGGAGTTTTATTTATATTAGAATATCTAATATAATTTAATTTGTATATTATATATAAAAAAACATATCATAGAGCAAGCTCATATGAATTAATATAGTGTAAAAACTATATAACAAAATTATAACAGTGATTCCAAATTTAAAGTTTAGTTTTAAATTTGGAATCACTGTTATAATTTTGTTATATAGTATTTACACTATACATATAATTTATATATACATATATTTTTACATAATGAGTCTTTAAATAATACAAATAATATTCATCTATTTACATAAACAACAGTTAACATATAGCGAGAAGAGTAGATGACTGAGCACAGATCCCTGAGGTACACCAGCCCATGTTCTTCGGTCCTTGGAAAATGCTCCATTGACCCGAACCTTTATCCTTCTTCCCCTTAAGAAGTCTGCAATACAGATGTAATTTCTCCCTTCACACTCGATCAAAAGCTGAGGTCATATCCAGGAATACCGCCGTTGTCTTCTTTCGCGGTTTTTCCTAGAAATCTATTATTGATTAACAGAGTAGAATAGTTTATCAGTTGTACAGTGTCTGGATCTTTTAGCAGTTTGGTAGAAGTTTATTTTATTATTGTTAGTGAGCCTGACTATAAGCCTTCAGTGGATAATTCATTCTGTTATTTTACAAAGTATGCTGGTAAGAGCAATTGGCCGATAGTTCTTGCATTCCTTGGCATCTTTGTTTGGTGTCAGTATTGGCACTATAATTGATATCTTCCAATTCTTTGGTAGTTTACCAGTTTGCCATGAAATCTTCAGTATTCGTAGGAGTTGATTTTTAGCTTTGTCTCCAAAGTGTTTAATCATTTGACCAAAGATCAAAGCATCTCCAGGTGACATCTTGTATTTAACTTTCCTATTGATGAGTTTAGCTCATCCAGTGTGAAGTCTCTCGAGTAAATATCTGGTTGATGGTAATTTTTTGCTTGTTTAACTAACCTGTTTACATTATTTTTTAGAGTCCTGCCTTCATTCGTATAGCTGAGTCTGGAAGTGCTTGAAAGATATTCAGCAATTATTTCAGCCATCTGTTTGTTCGTTCTCGCTATTCATATCGGTTAGAGTATTGGAGGATTAGTGTTGGTTTTGATTGTTTTATAACACTAATTATATTCCAGTGATGTCTTTCCTTTTTTTTTAATCCATTTTTTAACAGAATTCTGCCCATTTTTCTTGTTTTAATATCCAAATTTCTTGTTATATTTTGTGACTAATTTCAATGAGTTCCTTCATGATTTCTTCTGTTTTATTTTTTGTTAATAAGTTCATTGATATTGTCTCTCTCTGCAATCATTGCCTCGATATTGTGGTCCTTTCAGTAAAGTATTCACTGGTCTTTACGTCTACCTCTAGGTATCGATACTTTTTCAGCTTTGGATATGTTCGAAGAGAATTTTTCCAATTTTTTGTCAATAGTTCTGTGATTTAATTCTTCATTGCACAGTTCTTCAAGCTTTTCTGTGAAAATTTTTCCAGTGTTCTTGTATTCTGTTGGAAATTCTCAATTTTGAATTTTAGGGTTGTTAAAATTGGTCTGTGGCCACTGATTGCACTTTTCAGAATTTTCCATTGTGTTGTGGGTGCGATGTTGTAATTTATCGCTGTGATGTCTATTGCGGATTCTCTGCCTGTGGACTTGGATAGATAGGTGTTCTTTTCGTTATTTAACGGTGTAAGGTCGAGGTCGGTTAGCATGTCCTCAACCTGCTGACCTTTGTTATCCTGGAAAGGTGATCCCCAAGTTGGTCTTTCGGAGTTAAAATCACCAAGTATGATTGCGATATCCGAAGACGCTTCACTTAATGTCTCTATCAGGCCTGTATTGATGCTAGTATTATTGTGGTTGTAAACATTTATGATTGGAATTGTTTTATCTGTAAGATAGATTTATATTGCCTGAGATTCTGTCGTGCTTTCTCTAGGCTCACTCTGATTATAGGCGATTTCCTTAAATTTGATTTCTAGAGTTTTAATCAAAACGGCAAGTCCTCCTCCGAATTTTCCCGGTCTGTCCTTTCGTAGTGTTGTATAATCTTTGATATTGAATCTCAGATTCTGATTCAATTTTGTATCCTGAGGACAAGTAATATGTACATTGTTGTTAAAGAGAAGACAAGTCAGCTCTTTATTTTCCTCTGGGTTCTATTTATATTGAGTTGTAGTAGATTGAATTGTGTCCTCGTAGTAGATTTCTCATCATGAGCTCGAGCTGCAGCTCCTGACGCGGCGGTTACCCCGGACGCGGTAGCATTACTGGAGATGTCAGTTTTGCTCTTCATTTGAAAATGGGTGCCGTTGCAACGTTAGTCATCTTGGAAACGAACCAGAATTTGGTCAAATATTCCAAGGGTCCAAGGGGGAACGCAAGGAGGTGTGGACGGACTTCTCCCCTTCCCCCTGGAATGCCGTCACTACAGGATAAAGCACTCTTGGTGAATTTTTTAAATTGTGATTCAGAATCTGCCACTGAAGCTTTACGAGCGTTTCGTTCCTTTAAAGATATTCGAAGCGGTAAAGGACCAATGAGTTGCTACTCTCTAAAGCGATTGATTAAAAGTTTTGAGGAAACTGGATCTCTGTAAGCAAAACCTCGGAGTGGAAAACCATCGGCATGCAAGTCAGTGGCTGTTACGGTTTTGCATAATGCTGAGGCTATTGAAACGTTATCCACGTATGGAGAAGTAAGTGCTAGACAAGTTTCTCGACAAACGGGGATTTCGTATGGAACAGTTTGGAGAGAACACACATTTAGAATTTTTCTATAATAATACCCTAACAAAATTCAAAGTTTTCACGAGTTGAAAGTCAGCGATTTTGAGAAGCGTCAAGAATTCGCTGCATGGGTTTTCCGGCAAATTGATATTGATGAAAACTGGCTGTCAAATGTTCTAAGAACAGATGATGCTCACTTTTATCTAAAGGGAGAATTTAACATTTAAAATTGCCTCATTTTGGCAACAGAAAACCCTAGGATTTTTACAGAAATACCACTTCATCAGCCCAGAGTTACAGTTTTGTGTGGGTTCACTTATTTTATTATTGGCCCATTTTTCTTTGAAAAATCAATGGAAGAACTTTTAAAACCGTTTTTGTTACTGGTGAACGTAATGTTCAACTTTTGAGAGAAAAGGTTATTCCCATATTGCAGGACAGACAAGCACTAAGCGAAATAACATTCAGGCAAGATGGAGGACCTCCTCATATCTCCCGCGGTGCCAAACAATTGCTGAAGGATACGTTCGGTGAAATTCGTTGATAAATCGCCACTTTATATACCATTGGCCTCCAATAACACCAGACTTGACGCCTTACAATTTCGGTTATGGGGGTACATTAAGTCGCGTTTTTATCGATGCCGGCCTACCACATTGCCCATGTTGAAGGCTTCTATCAGATGGCATGTTTTATAAATTTCAATTATTTAATTGTGACCATTCTGTTATCTATCGTCTGCAGGCGGTGTTTGAGAATGAAGGGCGCCACATTTAGCAAGGATTGTGACCTAATACATGAGAGAAGGCAGTTACCTCATGTGTTATATTTTGCAGCTCTTTTTTTTTGGGTTATGGGAATAATAAATGCTGTCCTCACATCTTGACTCATTTCTTTTCTGTGAACAGTAATTTTTTTTGTTTGTCATTTGCCCACATCTTATAATATGTCGTGCAGGCCAAAGTGTTATAACTTCTCAAATAACACTGGTATACACAATTTTACCCATTATGTTTAGTTTATCGCTTTTTGCTCATTAGAAGAAATAGCATTAGGAATATTCTCTGTATCCCCCCCCCCCCCACCAAATTTAGATATTTTACGCAAAAGAAAATACAAAATGATTTTACTACCACGTTTTCAACGCAAAAGGTCGATTTAAAATGATTTTTTTGATACATTTTCAAAATTATGTACAGTATAATAAACAATGATAACATTTGACAAGCCCATAGGATATTTGGAATAAAGTACGACAAAAATATTTTGTCACTTCCCTCTATATTTCATTTTTGGATCATGACAAATATCCAGTTAAATAGTCAAGTGTCGCCAAGTAGTCAAGAAACTACACATTACTTATAGCACGAAATCCTATTAGTAGTGCCATCATAATTTTTGGTACTATATTAACATTTCAAAAAATCGTGTATTGATATCAGCAGTGTTTTTAAAACATTCAATCTATTTCATAAAACCCCATCTAAAATATAGATATTTATTGCTACATGTTTTAATTTGCATTTACCTATTTTACATAACTCAGATTGTATTTAAAAATCGTTAACCATTTCTTCTAACTTTTGGCGAAATGGTGTTTTATTAATTTATCATTTAATATTATTAGGGTTCTTTCCTGGTATTCAAAAAGGAAAAATACGTGTTGTTCAGTTATATTTTTCAATTTATCAAACAATTTGGCCGCTGAATCGCTGATTCTGGTAGAGCGCCATCTAGCGAATAAAGTTGCAACTAAAATCAATTTCGAATTTTTCATTATTTGCCATAAAAAATCCCATTGCATCCTGAACCCAATGTTGTTTACGGCATTGCTCTAGCGCAAATATTCGCAGAGTTATTAATTTTTAAAATTGTGCGGGACTTTTGGATCACCCTGTACATTTTCAAAAAATCACAATCTTTTGATATGAAATCAAATTGATCAAATACAAAGGTTTCTACGATTATGATCAAATCTACGTTTCCATGACTCTAACAAATATTTAGAAAACCACTAAAACTTCCAAACTTTTTTATATATAATACCTAAAACAGTTTTAAAGATTTAAAGAAAACCATCTCCTAGAAAATAGATAATGTGTTTTTCCGCACCATTCCGTAAAACCTGCAAAAATATGCCCAAGTTTAAAAAAATGAAGAAAAACATTCTGAAATTATTTCGTCTGCCAAAATCCGAAGGTCCGTGGAATATCTAGAATGTGATCTTTATAATGTTGGACTTCGCAATTATAAGTTATGAGCTGAAATTATCTTTTTATATATTATATTTAAATCCTTTAATATTCAAAGATATTTAACTTATTCTTATTGTAACTTTTATAATAATATTTGCTTGCACAAATTTCCCTCACCTAATTTGTATTTTTTAAAATTGTATCAACTGTGATATTATAACACTATGCGGCGCTGAGTTTGTTTATACAAAAATGTAATGCCTTGATAACGGTTTGGCGTTCAGCCAACCGAAATATTAACAAATAAATATTTTATTAAATATATGCCTTTTTATAATCTAATATTATATATATATGTGATGATGTTTTGCTGTCGACTTATCTGTGATGAGATCCTGTCGACTCATGTAATGAGATGAGAATTCCAGTAGCTTTTGTAGAGATCCTGTCGACTACTGAAATAATGTTGAAGTCCTGGTAGCTCTTGTTGTACTGTGTTGACCAAGAGGAACAGTCAGGATGTAGAGTTTTCCAGTACCTCTCTGCACCTTGGAAGACCTTTAAAAGTTCTCACAAAATACAGGCAGTCGTGGTCGAGGCAGAGTGGAAAGCTGGGGATATCCATACACAAAAAACGAAGACACAGTTGCACTAAGAAAGTTCCGTTAACAGATAAAAGCTGAGCCAGGAGCGAAAGATGGAGGCATAGAAGTTTCTTACTCGTCTACATGATAGTTGAGATCGACATAAGGTACGACCGACGTGAGCTGACGCTAAGGGTGAACTAAACTAAACTGAACTGAACAGTACTGAGCTGTCAAGCCACTGTAAGGTGATGATTTATAGGTTAAAGACGGGGTGACCTGATGTGACAGGGGCGTTTGAGAAAGGGCGCCTTTACCTGTCCAGGTGTGAGAGGGGTCTCTGAATTCCACCACATGTGACAGTGTGGGTGGCCTGTCGTGGGAATTGTGAATCTACCTGCTTTATGAGTTCCATCTTTAGACTGTTGTTTTGGTAATACTATGCTCGATCTCTGCTTTAGCTCAACTCTTAAATCTATTACAGATTTTATTTATTTATCCACTTTGTACAAATTACATTACATAGGGTGATGTAAAGACACAGATTAATCATGCGCATAATTATTTATAGATGTGTTTCTATATACAACATGGCAATCTTGTTATAAGTTATCTACACAATATGAGGTTGTTGTTTTAAATTACCATAGATGGGCCCCGGGAGTGAAAGGGTTTATCCGGGTTTAGGCGGGTAAAGCCTCTCTAACACAGGTAAGTAATTAAAATTTCTTTTAATTAATTTAAACTGTGAGGGTTAAAAAGGCTATAACAAGATGATATTTGTTGGATATATAAAAGTGAAATAAAAATGACATTTTGTTTGATTAACAAAAAAGATGATTAAAATAAAATGATGACATAAAAATTCACATTCTAAGAGAATATTGGTGGGCGTTGGACAGGGTTATTAGTTAAAGAATAAGCAATTGTGAGATTTACACATGCAATCAAATACTCAGGTCCAGGTGCAAAGCGAGGATATGGACTTGAGTGTCTTCCTAGGCAATGTTTCACCTGTGATCCTGTATAGGGTAACAGTGCTTTGTCACAATTGTAGTGTTATTGGGTTGAAAAGTTGTTGAAGAATATGTAATTGTTAGAAGTGCTCATGGAAACCAAATACTCAGATCCAGGTGCAAAGCGAGGATATAGACATGAGCTGTCTTCCTTGGCAATGTTTCACTTGCGATCCTATTTAAGGGTTACAGTGTTTTGTCACAATTTTAGGATTATTGGGTTAAAAGTTGTTGAAGAAAAGTTGCTTATTAATATGATTGAGAAAGGAGTGAAATAGAGCCATGCGATAAGTAGAATTGTAGCGACAGTAGGTGATCTGACTTGACTCGAAATCAAAGGTTGAATGTGGTCCGCTAGAGCTGAAAAAAAAGTTGAAAGTTGAAAAAAGTGAACGCTTTGTGTATGCGTTGGTGATTTGCTCTGCGGATGAAATGAAATAAACTTTTGAAACGTGTTCAGACCAGAAGTTTGGATTTGTAAGTCTGGGGAACGGTGTTTTCAAAGAGTTTGTTGAATTACGAAATCAAAAAATAAATTGTCAAGCAGTGCTGTCGTTTTTCTACATTGACGTGACGCAATGACTGAAAAGATAGTGATGAAAAATATAGGGAATTGGTTAAAGAATATGATTGTTGAAAACGATTGTTGTAGATGCCCGATAGTGGATGATAAACCTTGTCAGATAATAAAGGTATTTAAGCAAATATAAAAAATATAGTGAATAAAAATATAGAAATATGATTGCGGGTACAAAAAGTGTAAGTGGACAAAATTAAACCTGTAATATATAAAATATATAATAAATAATAAAATAAAAATAATTTTTGAAACAATTAGATGTTTTACAATACTAAAATAATATCATGAAAAATAAAAGTAAATTTGATTAAAGGTTTTTTTTCTTGTTTTTTTTAATGTTGGATTAAAAAATTTGTTTATATAATTGAAAGGTAAGAATAAGAATAATTATTCAAGATTTTATACAAAATTTATAATATAATTGAAGGTTATTAATGATTGGATAAATTTTAAGTAGTGTAAAATATTGAACAAAAATTGTCTCTTTTGACGAAAAGTTACAGTTGTGGTGTGTGACTAGATTATATCCCTTTGGTAACATCGGTGTTTCTATGACTCTGAAACTGGGAATATGTGAAATGATCTTTTCGTTTGTCCTCAATGCTGGTATGTAGAAAATGATTTCTCTTTCGCGTTAAAAAGTCTATATAAGACTTAACCAAATTGTTTTAATTGGTGTTATCAATTAACATGTAAAATGTTTAAAGTATGTTGTGTTGTGATATCTCGTTGGTGAGATTTGTGAGATTCTCGAGGAAATCTAAATGGTTGGTTTGAAACATTTGTTTAAAATGGCGATCATGAAGCTAGCGGTCAAGATGACTGCTTGAGGGGGGAGAGAAGATATTCTCAAAATATAACAGTGACCAGGGGAGTGGCGTCAAAAAGGGCGTCCACTTCCTTTTTTTCACGGAAATTCTATTTTTGGGGTGATCACACGTGCGGGATGGTTCTCCAGGCCTGAGATTCACTTGAAACTGACTTTCTCCTTTTGTTGAGTTGGCAATTTACTGTTATAATTGAAAGATATGATCTTCTCGGTGTTCGTAAGTGTTAAGACTTAGTAAAAAATGTTATACGATGATTTCAGGCTAGAAGGGAGTGAAAGATATGACTTTCGACGTGTACACGCTTTGGGATGAATTGTGGTGTCACAGGCGTGGTGAAGGCGTCTTTGGTCTGAAAAGTGAAAAAGTTTTGTGGTGTGGCACTGTGACACGAAGTGAGAAATGTGAATAAAAAGGTGTCACGTGAAGTCTTAGTTTGGTACAAATCTAACCTGTTTCACCATGAATAACAAATTTAATAAAGTCATGGGTGGTTGTTGTATGAAACACATCGAGAGAATATTTGACTGTTAGTGGATGTGGCACGCTTAATGTGAAATTATTTTATTGTGGCGACGATATAGAGCTAAGTGGAGGCTTGTGTGGCTCAAGATTTGTATTTGTGTGTTAAGTCGCGCACTAAAAATTAATGCCAATTTGAGATAGTGATGCGAGGGTGTTGTAAGGTTTGTTGAAAGAAATTTGTGGATTATTAAATATGCAGGTAAAAGAAAAGATGAGGGAGTGTATTTATCCTCGAATATTAACGATTGTAATCGTTTTGGAAGGCTGTGACTTAAATTAGCTACTGGCGGTGAAGTGGAGTGAATCTTTATTCCTAACTTGTTTTGGGAAAGATAGTTGTTTTCCCTAGTGGTGTTTTTGAAGATATTGTATCTTCCGATTTTTGCAATTTAAAAAAAAAATGCGTTTCACCTATGTTAATTTATATTTAAAATTTGAATATATTTTTTAAATCGTTAATTATGTTAGTTAAAATGATTCTTATAAAAGGGCAATGTCGTGAGAGTTACACATAATTTGAATTGGACGCTTACTTAAAATGGTGAACATTACCAAATTTTAAGAATTGATAAAGATATTGGTCTTTTGGTATAAAGATAACTAATAAGTAAAACAAAAATAAGTTGAGAATTATGATGAATGAGATTTTTTAAAAAATAATAATAATGCATTTTTTTTTTCAAGTCGTAGCTTTGGATAATGCCATTTTAGGTAAATTTAGGAAAGGCATGTAAGATTAGTAAATTAGTAAAAATGCGTGATGGGCGAATTTTTTTTTTTAAGTAAAATTGAGAGTAATAACTTGAAATTTATAATCTGATTAAAAATTAAAGTAAATTTGATAAATGATAGTGTGAAAGTTTAAAAATTGAATAAAAAATGATATAACAAGGTAAAAATTGATTTTAAAATGCTTAAAGTTAAAATATAAGTACAAAAATTATAGGTAATCAAGTTTTGAACTTGAGGATAAAGTTAAGGTAGGTTTTTTTAAAAACTTACAGTTGTGTGAAAGTTCAGTCAGAAAACTTGGTCTTGGCTTGTATTCCTGCTGACGTTGAAGACGCTCCATGTAGAGCTTGTAGACGCTTGTAACTTCTGGAAAGTTGCTTGTCGCTTGTTGCCTCGATGCCATTGTCTCGATGATGTCAAGTCGAAGGTGGAGAACTTCTCACAGGGTTTGGGTACATCGCTGCTTGGTTTCCATGACTTGCGGGAATTTCGGGGCTGTCGTTGGCGCGGTCAGCTTGCTCCCGACGTTGGTGATCGGTTAGCGGGTATGCGGAAGTCCGTTGGGGCGGCGTTTCTTCCGTAAATATCTTGGGGAGAGATTGCTTGGACGTTTCGTTGGAATGGTCGGGCTTGTTCCTCCATCTTCGCTCTTTCTCGCCTCCTATCTGAACAGTCTTCTTACCTCTTTGTTGTGTCATCCTTCGTTTTGGTCATCCTGTCGACTTAAATGTGATGATGTTTTGCTGTCGACTTATCTGTGATGAGATCCTGTCGACTCATGTAATGAGATGAGAATTCCAGTAGCTTTTGTAGAGATCCTGTCGACTACTGAAATAATGTTGAAGTCCTGGTAGCTCTTGTTGTACTGTGTTGACCAAGAGGAACAGTCAGGATGTAGAGTTTTCCAGTACCTCTCTGCACCTTGGAAGACCTTTAAAAGTTCTCACAAAATACAGGCAGTCGTGGTCGAGGCAGAGTGGAAAGCTGGGGATATCCATACACAAAAAACGAAGACACAGTTGCACTAAGAAAGTTCCGTTAACAGATAAAAGCTGAGCCAGGAGCGAAAGATGGAGACATAGAAGTTTCTTACTCGTCTACATGATAGTTGAGATCGACATAAGGTACGACCGACGTGAGCTGACGCTAAGGGTGAACTAAACTAAACTGAACTGAACAGTACTGAGCTGTCAAGCCACTGTAAGGTGATGATTTATAGGTTAAAGACGGGGTGACCTGATGTGACAGGGGCGTTTGAGAAAGGGCGCCTTTACCTGTCCAGGTGTGAGAGGGGTCTCTGAATTCCACCACATGTGACAGTGTGGGTGGCCTGTCGTGGGAATTGTGAATCTACCTGATTTATGAGTTCCATCTTTAGACTGTTGTTTTGGTAATACTATGCTCGATCTCTGCTTTAGCTCAACTCTTAAATCTATTACAGATTTTATTTATTTATCCACTTTGTACAAATTACATTACATAGGGTGATGTAAAGACACAGATTAATCATGCGCATAATTATTTATAGATGTGTTTCTATATACAACATGGCAATCTTGTTATAAGTTATCTACACAATATGAGGTTGTTGTTTTAAATTACCATATATATATATATATATATATACCAGGTCTATTAGTATGAAACGCGAAAATTTTCAGTGAATTCAAAAGTTCACCAATTGCATAAAACAAAATATTTTTTTATTCAAAGTAATTGCCCTGATTAGCTATACACTCGGACCACCTTTCAGGCAATTTTCGAATTCCTTGTCTGAAAAATTCTATTCCTTTTGAGTCGAACCATTCAACAAGCCATTTTCGGAGTATGTCTGAGTTCGAAAATTCCTGGTTTTTTAGGGCGTGTCCTAAAAATGTGAAAAGGTAGTAGTCCGACGGCGCTAAGTCTATTGAGTACGGCGGGTGGGGTAAGAGTGCCCAGCCCAAGTCTTTTATTGTGTTTTTGACCACTGTAGCGTTGTGGGCTGGAGCGTTGTCATGCTGCAGTATCAGCTTGTTATGCTTTTCACGCAATTCCGGTCTTATTTCATTCAATGCCTCTCTCAAACTGTGCATTTGTTGTTCGTAGCGACTAGTATTGACCGTTTCTCCAGGTTTCAGGAGCTTGAAATATACTACGCCGGTCTGGTCCCACCATACGTAAAGCATTGCCTTTTTTCCTAAGCGATTGGGCCTAGGCTTCTGTTTTGGAAATTGGCCGAGCTGGCCCCACGACTTTTGGCGCATAGGATTGCTTAAGTGGATCGATTTCTCATCAGAAGTTACGATTCGGTGCAAAAATGACTTCTTTTCATGCCTGGCGAGCAGCCCTTCGCAGGTTACCAGACGCCGTTCTTGCTGGCTTTCGCTCAACTCGTGGGGGACCCATCTGGAAAGCTTTTGGGTCATTCTGAGGCTGTTTAAACGTAGGGAAACAGCACCTTGAGACACCTGGAGCTGTTTCGCGAGTTTCTTCTGCGTTTGGGTACTGTCCTCATCCAACAAAGCTTGCTGTTCAGCGTCCTCGAACTTTTGGTGCGGTTTTCCACGTGGTTCATTATAAAGTTCAAAATCGCCACTTTGGAATTTTTCAAACCACCTGTAACACTGCGATTTGCTCAGAGCGTGGTCGTCGTGAACTTCCTCGAGCAGTCGGTGGGCTTCAGTGGCACTTTTCTTCCAGTTGAAGGCAAACAACAAAACTTCCCGCAAATGGGCACTTTTTGGCTCGTAAATCACCATTTTCCACGGGCTCCAGAAATTTTCCACAATTTGATTTTTTCTAAAACTCCACGCATGCTAATGCCACGTGAGTCAAAAAACAAAATGCCTTCAACAGCGCCACCGTTGGCTCAAATAAAGTTGCACAGCGCCCTCTGGCAGCCATTTTGGCGTTTCATACTAATAGACCTTGTATATATATATGTATGATAATCTGAACCAACAACTTATCATTGGTGTAATATAACAAAATTATATGATGAAAAAGTGCTGTAAAATTTCTTCACTTTCCATATTTTTAAGCCTTTTTCAACTTTTTCTGTTCTCGGAACTTTTCCCGTACAACTGTGTCCTTTATTCTCTGTGTGGAAAATCCCAAGTCTTTCATTTTACCTTGACTACGACTGTCTGTACTCTGTGAGTGCTGTGAAAGGTCTTCCAAGGTGTAAAGAGGTATTGGAAAGCTCTCCATACCTGAGTGTCCCTTTTCGGTTACCACATATATATATTATTTTTAAAAATATTTCTGTTGATCTATGATGATTTGATATAGAATTATTGATAACACAGGTCTACAAAAAAAACCTTTTTTTTTTGCACAAGAGAACCTGATGGTGTTTCTAGTGTAGCTTTTCATGCTAAACTCAAAAATCTAATCAGAAATTTCCCATCACCCATGGTTTTTGCCTGATGGTCTTTTTTTAGTACTGGGATAAATACAGTAATAAATGCAACCAATGTTACGTAAGCATTTTTTAAGTTACATCATTAACTAAGCTAGCGCTTTATTTTTGACAAGAAGAGTTGGTATGTGGAGCCAAAAGCTTTATTTTATTTGTTATTAATTAAATTTTGCTCTTTAAGAATCATAAATATTAATTTAAATAACAATATTTTTAAAATTTTAATTGAATATATATAATTTATTATTATATAATATTATAATCTGTTTTGCTTTCAACTCAAAAATAACGACAAGCTCTGTGATGCTATTTGCTCATTAACAGTTTTAATATATATAATGGAAGAGCTTGGTCATGACCATGATACAGAAGAGTGGCGTTTATTAATTGATTCTTCAAAAATTAGTATGAAAGCTGTTCTCCTTCACAATGGTAATAAGTTCTCATTAGTGCCAATAGCACATGCATCCAACATGAAAGAGACTTACGAAAACATGAAACTGCTTTTGAAAAAGATAGAATATGAAAGATACGGTTGGAAAATATGCAGCGATTTGAAAGTCGTTGCTCTCTTGCGTGGATTACAGCTTGGATATACAAAATTTTGTTGTTTTCTGTGTGAGTGGGATAGCAGAGATAGGGAAAGGCATTACATTAAAAAAATCTGGCCAAACCGTAAAATCTTTACTCCAGGATATAAAAATATTGCAAATCTACCCCTGATCGATTCAGAAAATATTTACTTACCACCATTACATATTAAACTGGGATTAATGAAGAACTTTGTCAAGGCAATGGATCGAAATGCCAGTGGATTTGCCTACCTAAAACAAAATTTTTCTAGTATAAGTGAAGCGAAGATTAAAGAAGGCATTTTCGTTGGACCTCAGATTCGAGAATTGCAGCAGGATGGAAACTTTCAAAATAGTTTGAATGAATTTGAAGCAGCAGCATGGAATTCCTTTAGAAACGTTTGCAAAAACTTCTTAGGAAATGTCAAGGTTGAAAATTACCGAGACATAGTTAATGATCTGTTGCTTTCCTACATGGCACTGGGATGTAACATGTCTCTCAAGATCCATTTCCTGCATTCACATCTAGATTTATTTCCAGACAATCTTGGCGCAGTTAGCGATGAGCATGGTGAGAGGTTTCATCAAGATATATCAAGCATGGAGAAGCGGTACCAAGGTAAATGGAGTCCGGCTATGCTTGCCGACTACTGCTGGACACTCAAGAGGGATCTACCACAAGCAAAGTATATAAAAAATCCACTGTCACTGCTTTTCAATAAATAAATATGTTTCGTTCATATATGCCTATATATTAACAATATTTCCAAATTTCAAGTAGGCGTATCTCAGAAATATTGCGTAATAGAAAAAAACTAATGGTATATTTGGATTCAGGACATGTAGATAAGATGCTATTTCTTTGTGGACAAAGAAAAATATTTTTTGATAAACCAGTGTAATGTAATAAGGGTTATGCAAAACTGCTTACGTAACATTGTTTGCATTTTTACTGTATTTATCCCAATACTAAAAAAAGACCGTTACGCAAAACCATAGGTGATGGGAAATTTCTGATTAGATTTTTGAGTTCAGCATGAAAAGTTACACTAGAAACATAATCAGGTTCTCTTGTTCAAAAAGCTTCTTGACCAGTGTAATTTGCTTGATACATGAATAATATTATGATATTTGCTGGTTCAATTGAATACATTGGTACTAAATGGTATTGGTATTCAGTTGTTGAAAATCTTGAAAATATAAATAAAAACAGTTTAGATCTTTATCGCTTTAATTTAGCTTATGAAATATTTAAAACATTTTTTTTTGCTCATCCCTAGTACACTTGGTACAGGCCATGATAATTATGGTGGGTAGTTAGCGACTGCTTTTTACTGTAAGCGCACCACATGTCTACACATGTGAAAGCAGTTCGACTTTGCACTTACAAATGTGCCTGAGCCCCGTTTGGTTACTTGCACTCGCTGGTGGGGTTGGACTTTTGCAAGAATCGGGGGGCCATTGGAGCATTTTTTTAACATAAAAAGTGTCCAATGCGGGAATTGAACCCGGGTCGTAGTGGTCGAAACCAAACGGTTTAACCAGCCTTCCACCGACCCCCATTTAAAAACATAAATTGAGAAAGGTATTCCCTGATTTAATGTATAATAATAAAGAAAACAAAATATTATTTACATAATTACATAGATATTTGAACCGGCCAATGGGAAACAACAACAACGGGTTCTATAATGGGAAAGCGCGACCTCTGGCGGTCGATTTAACAGAGTATTCTGTTACTAAATAACCGATTGCCTCACCCTACTATTTATTCTCCTATGAATATTTTATTTGAATATACTAAAGTTGAAAGAGAAATAATTTTTAAATATAAGTATTTAATGTATGTGGATTCAAATGTAAACATTTTACTGTTTTATGTTGTACTGAATTCGAAAAATCACGTGCGAACGTCCTTGCAACCTCAGAACAATTTTTAACGCCTTTCTAAATGCTTTATTTTTATTTACTTCTCCTAACGAAGACAAAATATATTTGTCGAAACGTTGAGAAAAATAAAAAAAAACTATAATTGGCCGAAGTGTCTATGTTGAGTCTTCTATGATATTATTTATTTATTAATTTATTTTCTGTGATTATGTATATTGACCGTTGACTGTTTTGTATATAATTGAGTTTTTTAAATAAAGTGTGAGTGGGAATAGTAATTTGGTCGGGCTTTATTCTCTCTTTGAATGAGGCATTGGAATCATCATTGGGGTAGTTAAAACATATAGAGTCCTCTAAAGAACGGCCCTTTTTCGTTAAGGACAAAGGAACCTTAACACACACACACACAGTCTATTTTTCATAGAAATATATATTCACTGTATAACTTTAAATTCTTCCTCTCTCTCTTTTTTTCAAACATCAACCAGGGAAATTTTTACCTCACGGAAAGAGAATAAAAGGAATAATACATATTCATCCCTGCTTTTAAAATTTAACAAAATCAATAAGCCATCCAGGTCCAAGTTTCTTTTAACAACTTTTTATTTTTCAAGCTCTCAGGTCAATATGTCCTTCAACAGGAGATCTAAAAGTCTACTTCCAGCCAATTATATATACACCTGAAAGTGGTACTTCTATTTCTCCTGTTTGAAGGGCATATTGGGCCGTAATTTTGAAAAAAAAAAGTGGTTAAAAGATACCTGGCACTGAGTTGATTATTTATTTTGTTAAAAAGAATAACGTACCAAGAAAGACCAGGCACTGAAAGTAAAAAAAAAAACAGAATATGTTGGTGAAACAAATAAACGTTCATGATGGCTTGTGTGTGTCACCTATAAAAATAAGTATCAACTAAAGTTAATTCAATATTATTTCAGAATATTTATTTAAGAATAAATATACACCAAAATGGTCAAGAATATTCAAAAACATGTGTATCGGGCTGGTGTCGACAGTATGGACGAGGCTGCACTCAACTGATCAAATTAATCAGGAGAAGGAGATAGAGACTTCTTGATAAGGATTGAAAAGTTATTGTATCAAAATATACGACTTAAAAGTCCTTTGTGTATCATGTTGCAACATAGAGAGATACGAAAATTCCTTTATTGCATCTAAATTGAATATTTGTAACAAGTTAGATGATACACAGGTGGCCAAAAGTTAAGTTAAAATTAATATATTTCATTACTTATTTAAAATATTATAGATTTCTTTAAACATGTATTCATATTTTCCTGAACCATTTTTGTGTTTTATTTTTATATTGTAAATACTCTATAACAGGTTTATCAATATTTAGGTATAATTAATAATTAGAAATCTCAGAAATTAGATTTATACAAATGTTTTCAAAAATAATTTACTCACCTTTTAATGGGTTTGATCCCCTCTTACAGCAATACGTTCTTGACACCTGCTTTTTGTACTATTTACAAGGTTGTTAATCAGTTCAATAGGAATTAGAATCTATACTTTTTTGAGCAGTCTTGAGCTAATCAAGGCCTCTGGGAGAGGGACATAGACCGGCTACTTGTCTCCCAAGGGCATCCCAAGCATGTTCTATCGGATTCAAATCTGGAGACCTGACTGGTCAGTCCATTTTTAAATTACAGTGTCTTGAAGATACTCAGTCACCAGGTTCGTTCTGTGGGAACGAGTGATATGGTCCATTAGAACAAAATCTTTTCCTTCTGTATGAGCCAACGGAATAACATATTGCTCTAGGATCTCATCACGGTACCTTTGACCCCAGTTAGGGAACCTCCTTCAAACACATGCAGATCGGGTTTTCCATTGAAAGAGATGCCTGCCCATACCATCACACCGCCACCAGAAAAGTTGTGTTTTTCTCTTACATTTGATTGATTATATCATGTCCCAATCTCTCTCCATATCTTGTATCGTTGAGAATCACTGTGTTTGTACATTCATCTGTGAAGAGAACTTTTCTCACGTCATTTTCTGTCCGGTCGATGCTGACGACTCCAATTTAAATGTGTCCTCTTGTGTATTTGAGATAATGGGATGCATGCAATTGGGCGTCTTGCATAGAGACCAACAGCATTGTCTTCTGGACAGAGAGTTTGGACAAATATTTGTTTTCCAGTAACGGATTCAGAAACAAGCTTTCTGTATAATACCACTCTATTGCGTTTATCAGATATTGCCAAAATTCTGCCATCTTCTGATGTTGTAACTTTTGGACGTCTAGCAACAGGTCTTCTGGAGACATCTTCTGTATCTTGAAACTTGTTCCCAGAGGCATGAGACCGCCATTCTTGTAACATTTAGGTATCTTGCTGCATCATCTTGGCTTAATCCCATTTCCATCCATCTTATAGCACGCCACCTTAAAAAATTCATCTAAACTATTCTTAGAAGCCTTTTTTAAGTGTAAAAGAATAAAAATAAATTTGAAAAGAAACGATTTTAAAATGTTTAGACAACAAAAAGCAGCAGAGTCAGGAGAGAGACCTAGCCAGAGAAACAATAAATGTTTGAGTGGCCGTATCTAATTTGCATATATAAATAACTTTACATAATTTCTTACGCATCATGTCATCTTAAATATATAACTGCTGTGTTAAGTGCCGTTAAGTGTCTTATTTTAGAAGTTATAAAGCAAACACCAGATGTAACTCAACTTTTGACCATCAGTGTAGCATATATTGATATATTAAAACATAAACGAATTACATTGATATTATGTCTGTTTTTTATATTTTTATGAATATAAAATAATTACAAATATACAATATATTTATTAGTTTATCTTTTTTTTGATTAAAATATGTATATTGTATTACAATAATATATTTTTTATTGTTTTACAATAAATTATATAAAATATATTTATTTGAAAAATTTAAAATAGCTAAATTTCAAAACTCTGTTGGACTTCTCTTCGAATGACTTTAAAATATTCGATTGAAAATAATTCAAATAGCATATTATGAAATAATATTTTCCAAATATATATAAATTAACAAAATATTTGGTTCAGTGTAATCTTTTATATAGTTTCCTAAATACATTTTGCATAATTCCAAACATATTCTTCACTTTAAAGTCAGTGGATTATCCTATTGCGTTCTTCAAATGGATTAATATATCGCTGATTTAATAAAATGTTGGTACTTCTCTCAATGTATGTGTTTGTTAGAAAAAAAACATTGTAAACAATAAGGAAGGACAAGATATTAAAGAAACTTGATAAAAATATATACATACCAGCAGCTCACGTCTATCTGCGGCCTGTCCTATCCAAGAACCATCAGCCAACACACAACCAATCCAACAAAGCTGAGATATATATGGTGAGATGCATATTAACATAGACAATATTACAACAATAGACAAATTACAAGATTATTGTATTGTAGAAATATCTCTGAATATCTCTCTCAATGAGGTAAAGCTAATTAACAAATAACTGTGGTTTATGCTCCAATTTTTATGATACCCAGTTCATAACAAACATTGAAATTTTTAGGGATTTTTATTTTAAAAGCGCGATTGAAGACTCTAGCTGTCATTGTGGCAACGAATTCCAGGACTCGAGACACCTACTGCTGGAATGCCCACTCTTCTTCACCGCTAGACAACAGACAATAAATAATGTTGTATATCTATATCAATTTGTAAATATCAGAGAGAATCATCATAGTTTTAACTATTTTTGTAAATATTTTTATGATTTCTTTCAAACCTGAAAGGCTCAGGTTCCTAATATATATTATTGTTTCTCTTTTTATTTCGATTACATTTTCTTGTATAATATGTTTATAACTGTTTCTGTTTAAAAAAAATGTGAATCGACGCAATTATCCCTAGCCGGGATATCGCGTTTTGTGTGTTGAAATAAAATAAAAATAACTGTGGTAAACATGTTTATGATTAACTCTTTGTAGATGCTACGCCAGATTCGAGAAACTCCATACAGTGTTTGAATAACTTTCTCTATTGGAAAAAGAGAAAATAACCATCTTTATAACTAAGCTATTTTAATGAAGATTGTTCTTGCTGTTGTTCAACACTTGTCTATACATTTTGAAAGAATTTTCAAATTCTTCACTTACAAGTGATCCAAAGCCCTGTTTGATTATGTATTAAGAATTGGAAACCCTCCCAAATATTCCTTGTAATAATATTATTCGCCAAGTAATAAGAAAAACACGAACTTTTGGGATAACCTTATAGTTTCTGGTAATCAAAATATCTCGCATTTACATTCTAATATATGATAATCAATAGGCATAGTGATATACAGTTTTAAAATTAATGTGTTTATTATTAAAATTTGGAGCAAATAAATTTACTGGCAATATGTTTATTTCCAATAAAATCAACAAAAATGATCTCTACAGACTTTATTGAAATGAAATAAGTTATTGAATGAGAGAGCTTAGCTCATCAGTAGTGAAACCTCTCAGCGGTTTCGCCAAATTAATCTCTAGACCGCTCTACTATTGTATTGGATTGGTTTGGGATATACCCTGTATTTTCTATGGAAGGCAACTTAGGGGTGTTTAGTGAACTATGGACATAAGCTTATAGGTCTGTAGAGGTACATATATATAATTTCAAGGTTTTGAATCGAGCAAAGCTCTTCCGCAAATATGGTTTCATAATAAATATATATTAGTAAATTAAATTCATAAATTCAATTGCCATTTATTATTTTTGAATTTTAATGATTAAACATTGATTTATTTCAGCATCACCCGTCCCTCCATTGGTAAAATGGGAAGAATTATCGCCAAAAGAAGTAAGTAGAAGTTTGACGTTATAATATATTGTTATAAGTCAATAGGTCTCAGGAGATGAGTTTATTTTTATTGCCAACTTCGTAGCCCTTCAACAGGAGTACAAATATATCACACCGTTAGATAACTATTATACTTCTATATACAATATATATACATTTGTTTTGGCTGGAACTTTGCATATTGGCATTAATTTTATTTGGCTGAATATTATTTGCATATTACTTGTTGTTTATTATATCTTGAGTGTTGGATTATTAGTTGAATTTAACTTATTATTTTGTAGTTATATTCTTTATTTGAAAATTTGAGTTCTATAATACAGTTAAACCTGTCTATAGCGCCTCCTCTTGGGACTCACCAAAATATGGTGCTATAGAGAGGGGGTGCTAAAGACAGGTCACTTTCAATGTAAATCGCATCGTACTACATATTTAAAATCGGGCGCTATAGAGAGGGAGCACTATAGTCAGGTTTAACTGTATATTGTTATATTAATAACAGACGATATTGCTACCTCCTCCATTTTTACCCCGGGCTCTCTGTCTTGTCTAATGATATTGAAAGTCCCTGATTCAAGCTTTGTACTTTATTTAGGCTTGGTCTCTTGAATTCATATTACAGCCAGCAGTAGGAATTGAGTCAACTTCTGTCTATTTCCATATGTACCATTTAGATTACATTGAAAAATCCCAAAATTGATGTTCGGGATGACTGTCATATTTCTCGACCTTGTTGTCATCCCTGGAACATAGGTCGTGTTGGCTTCCCTGGACGCTGTAACATTTATATCAATACACCTATCCCCCGATTTACACGGTGCTTGTTTTACACGTTTTCGCTTTTACACGGTGTTCCAAATAAGTTTTTTTTATCGCACTATACCAAATGCTACTGTGATTAAACACATGCGCTGCGTACACATCTCACGAGGAATTCCGAGCTTATGTGCTGACTACATATTTTAACCTGTCAATGCATTTTATTTTTATTTCTGTGTACACTTATCCCCCGATTTACACGTTTTTCTCAGGAACGTATCTACCGTGTGAATCAGGGGATAGGTGTATTTAGTTAATAAGTCTCCATGATGTCTACTCTATCCTGTTGTTGCTTATTCCTCAAGTCGTTTAAACAATCTCTATTAGGTTCCATTGTCTCAGCTTTTCTATTATAGTCCTTCTATTATACTCCATGATGTCTACTCTATCCTGTTGTTGTTGTTGATTATTCCTCAAGTCGTTTAAGCGAGCTCCATTAGGTTACATTGTCTCAGCTTTTCTATTATAGTCCTGGGTTTTTCTAGAAGTATTTTTGGAGGATTTGATACAATTCAAAAGCGGCTGTCGATGGTTGCCAATCCAGGGGGCACCGCATTGAGGTGACAGTCAAACTTTGTTCACTTAAAATACATTAATTAGCAATAGTAAGACACTTTAGACAATTATAATTATTTTAAAGACATCTTGTCAATACATCAAAGGTGGACAGTCTGCACTATTTTAATAAATAATATTATATATACATGATACTATGTACAATGAATATGGCGCCTCTGCCACCGCTGCAGAGTTTGGTGGAGAATCTCCAGCGGGTCTCCAGCGATACCACTGGAAATATCCAGGGCAGTTTAGAAGCCTCTAAGACTGTCTAGGGCGAGATACTAAGAGAACTGATAAATCTTTTAAAAAGGTTGAGTAAATATATTAAATAGTGGAGATTCTACAAATAGTTAGTAAAAATATGGTTTATATATATATATTTATTATCCCTAGTACACGTGGTACAAGCCATGATAATAATCATGGTGGGATAGTTAGCGACTGCTTTTACTGTAAATACACCACATATCTACACATGTTAAAGGCAGTTCGACTTTGCACTTACAAATGTGTCAGAGCCCCGTTTATTTACTTGCACTCGCTGGTGGGATTTGACTTTTGCAAGATTCACAAACCATTGGAGCATTTTTTATTGGAAAAAAAAAGTGCCCAATGCGGGATTCGATCCCGGGTCGTAGCGGTCGAAAACCAATGGTTTAAACCACCTTTCCACCGACCCCCAAGGTACACTTGCAATAAAAGCAGTCGCCTACTTCTATCCACCTTGATTATCATGGGCCTGTACCACGTGTACTAGGGATAAGATACCAATTGGTTTATATAGTTAGAATGTATATGGTTGAAGTGTTTAACCTGTGATTGAATGGTGACAGAAAAGACTCCGTGAATTGGAGGAAGAGATAAGCGATGGAGAGGAGTTCATCGTAGCTCTCAAGAATCACGTGAGTGTTGGTTTAATGTTTATTTACATTTATAGAACTTCATTGTTTGTTTACAGCTCTCTTTCGCTAACGATCTCTTAGACCAATTGGTAAGCTTATTTCTTTATGCTCATAGCCACCTTGTTACAAATGTTATTGTAAAAATAATGTTTTTTTTTTAATAACTGAGTACAGCAGAACCTCCCTTTTGCGGACACCTCTCTAAAAAGGACAGTTTTATTTGCAAAATTCACATTTTTACTATTTAGAAACTCTCCGGTAAGAGGAGACCTCTCCCTAAATGGCAATATGGCTCTGCAATTAGATGTCCTTTATAGGAAGGTTCTACTGTATATATATATACTTAACCTACACTATATATATGTCATTTATTGCTACAATTTAAACATTCTATTAATTGTTCGAATATATTTTCTTTACTCAGAACTACCTTTTATATATATGGATGGAAAATTATATGATGGCGATAAATAGATGGAGTCAGGTTTTGACGTTTATTTTGACAGGAGAGGCACCCTATGCTTATATATATATATATATATATATATATATATATATATAGTGTAAAAACTATATGATAAAATATATAATATTTCACCTCAGCTGGATTATCAGCTGGATTTCTATTTGACAATCCTCGGTCCAGCATATCTCTCTTTCCATTAATTAATTCATTTTAATTTTTTTTTGTATATGTCTGGTCTACCATTAGGGTTTCAAAAAATAATAACCAAATTTATAACAAAAGTTAATTCATATTATAGATATTTCACTAAATACAACTAGATATATTCATTATATAAAATAAAAAAAAATTTAAAATCTTAAAAAAAAAAAAAGACAAAATATAAAATTATAATATATATATATATATATATATATATATATATATATATATATATATACTAACAATCTTATCTACCTTCTTTACAACAAATTTTATTTTTTCTTATTACTAGTTTGATTATAAGTGTATGGTTCTGTCTTTCTCTCTTTTCTCTTACTACTGAAATTTATAATATTAAATATATTCTCACTTCTATTATTCTATATACAATTTAGAGTATGTCTAAATGACGTGTAAAAGCCGATGCAAAAGACGTTACGTTGTTATATTTTATTGTTATTAATTATAAATATATAATTAATTGGATGATGTAAGAAGTAAAGGATTTTTTTTTTCTCTCTCTATCTACTAAATAATAACAATTTACAAATTTTATAATTTGAATTTAAATAATCAAGATAGTGAAGATAATTTTAATCTAAAACAACACTATAAAATAAACAACTATTTATATATATATATATATATAAATTTATTAAAAATAAAGAGAGCATATCCTGACCACAAGCACTGGCGCTTTTTATATATATATTATATATTTATATTTTATTTATATATATATATGTGATATGATCCTGTCGACTCTCAATGTGGCAATATAGTGATAATAATGTGGTGAGGGGAGAAATAATCACACGACGAGTTGGTAGAGGAATCCCCCAGGCAGCCAGCGAGAGAGACGGGAGCGCGACCCGCCCCGCCAGGCGGCCGGCCGTTTTTGTGTCCACCACCCCCCGACTATCTAAAAATAGTCCTGCAGGGTTCCCAGAAAAGCCCCCTCAGGAATGTGGCCAAAATGGCCGTAACTTAGTTGTCTTCTATCGACGTCTCTCTCTCTCGTTGACTGTAGGTTTACTTTATTATTCCTGGAAGAGCATATATTATGACATATATATATATATATATATATATATATGTGTGTGGGAATATAGTGGTAATAATGTGGTGAGGTGAGAAATAATCACACGACGAGTTGGTAGAGCAATAATCCAGGCAGCCAGCCGAGAGAGAGCGAGCGAGAGGTTATCCGCTGAACGACTGCTTGTGTGGTCAAAATGGTCGTAGGTTAATTGTCTTCTATCGACTACGTCTCTCTCTCTCTCTGGTCGACTGCAGATTTACTTTATTATTCCTGTAAGAGCATATATTATGACATATGGCCCCCGTTGAAGAAGGCTGAACATGGTTTAAGTATATTTAAAGCTGGAGAAGCCAAGAATAGAGAAAATAATTTTACAGTTAAAATTAGTTAAGGTAATGGTGACATAGTTTTATGTAAATAAAATATTGTATGGTACACAAGTAAATATTATTTACAAGCAGTTTTACAACACCAGGGAGTTTGACATTTAAGGAAATCTTTGAAAATATCAAGGTTATAAAAGGCTATATACAACAAAATCTAATGTACTATAAGGGAGATGTTATTGAGGAGTGTGAACAAGGGGAAGAAGAGTCACATACATATGATGGAATTCTGAAGATCATTAAGACTGGGGAACTCTACACTTTAAGATATTTTTCAGGCGGACATGGCAAGGGGAAACTTGTCATGGGCTTTCTATGCTATAAGTGTAGAGTACGAGAAATGAGATTGAGGTTGGCAATTGTGTGAGCTCAGGACTGAGGTAAATATAAAACTACATACTATGTTAGAACCTCGGCGAACAGAGCGAGGGGAAACTTGCCCTGAGCCAATCTAACTTATCTATGTAGTTACTTGTGTAGCGAGTCCGAGGGGAAAAGTCCCGTGTGTAGGTGAGGAAGTCGAATGGGCTTATATTTAATTTTCGAAGATAAAATAGTTCTAGATGCAAAGGTAGAATATAGGCGGACAGAGCGAGGGGAAACTTGCTTTGGGCCACTCTACCTTAATTATTTAGATACTACTGGGTTCGTAAAGTCTTGTTGTCAGGTTAGTAATTGGTAAAGATTTCAGGGGATAAGCGGTTAAAATATCTTTATCATCTTGATTGTAAGTGTAGTCATGTTGCTTTCGTGAGTTAATAGTCGTTTTAGTATGGATTAGAGTGTGATTGAAGTGTTTATATGGGAAATTGAAGGTATTTTTGGGTTGGTCTCGATCATTTACGGGCGGTGAAATAAATTGTTCGTTTTCCGTATAGTGTTTTAATTTGTTGACATGAATTGTATCTGTCTCACGACTTAGAGGTCGGTTGGAGCGGTTGATCCGTACGATTTGAGGGGAAATTATCTCCAGTATTTCATAAGGTCCTGAGAAGAAAGGTGCCAGTTTACCGGTGTCTGGATGGTGGTATGTTTTTGCCAAAACGAGATCGCCTACTTCAAAATCGGAAGCTCTATGTGTTTGGTCGAATCTCGCTTTGTCGCGTAAGTGTCGTTCGTGTGTCCTTTGATAGGCTAATTCTCTGGCGTCGTCGATTTTTGGGTAGTTTTGTACATGCTCGGATAGTTGTAGCGGGAAACTACCTAACAAAAGGTATGACGGTGGAAACCCGGTCACAGAATGTGGGGTATGGTTATAAGCCTGAAGGACCTGAGGTAGTAGTTTGGTCCAGGCCGTCTTAGGTTGTTGGAGGCGCAACAGTTTAAGTTTGCCAGTAATCGTGGCGTTTAGTCGTTCACTTAATCCGTTGGCCTGAGGGTTGTTGCTTGTCGTGAGAAGTTGGCCAATGTTATGTCTAATCAAAAATCTACGAAATTTCGGAGAGGTGAAGGCAGGAGCTCTATCCGTCAAAAGTCGTTTAGGAGAACCAAACTGCATCACCTTTTTAATCACTTGGGTATAGGTGAGAATGCTGGTGGACCGCGATGGAAATGCCCACGCGTACCGTGTGGCATGGTCCACTACGACATGTAAGAAGGTCTGAGAATTTCCATATTTCGCGAATCCAGAAATAGTATCTAGTGACACTAGTTCGTACGGCAGGACCGCTGGGGGGAGTTGTCCCAATTCTCCGTAGATAGGTCCTTTTGGTGGTTTGACCAATTGGCATACTGAACAGGTTCTTACATGTGTCCTGATGTCATTTGTCATGCCGTCCCAATAGTATTGGGCTGCGATCAGTCTGGTCATCTGCGAAATGCCGGGGTGATTGAAATCGCGATGGGCTCGTTGTAGTAGGGTGCCACGGAGTGATGGTGGAACAATTATTTTAGTGACACCCCACGTGTGATGGTCATAAGGTCCTTGTCATTGAGCATATACCTTGTGTCCCTCCGTAATTCGCCCTGATGAGCTTTTATTTGACCTGTGGTTAGGAATCCGCAGAAAGGGTTACGGGAGAGTAGGTCCGCCTCGTACTGACGAGCCCTTGAGGTAATTGACCTCATAGTCGTAAGCTGAGAGTCGAAGGCTCCAATGAAAGAGGCGTCCGGTGGGGTCTTTTATGGTCTTTAGCCATTGTAAGGCGTGATAATCCGAGTAGATGACAAACCTTGTACCTAGGAGGTACACTCGGAATTTGTCAACGCACTCTACAATGGCTAAGCACTCCAGTTCAGATATAGTGTAATTACGCTCATAGGAACCTAACGCGCGAATGTAATATTGTACAGGATAGATGTTACCATCAGAATGTACTTGTTTGAGTACACCTGCGATGCCCTGCGTGGAAGCGTCGCAATAGACTTGGCATGGGAGCCCTTCTTGAAATAGATGTAACGCAGGTTGTGTTGCGAGGTGTTACTTCAATTTATCAAAGGCTTGTTGACAATTCGGGCTCCAAAGCCATTTGGCGTTCTTTTTTAGTAATTGATTTTAGGGGTGGCGAAGTCTAGCATATTCTGGGATGAATTTATGATATACGTTGACGGCTCCTAAAAATGATTGTAGGGTTTTAATGTTGATAGGAGTTCTAATAGAGTTGATGATTTCGATATTTTTAATATTAGGTGTGTAAGTCCCTGCGGTGATGTGGTAGCCGAGAAAATCTATTTCATTTTGATAAAAATTACATTTTTTAAGGTTAAGTTGGAGATTTTCCTCTAAACAGAATTTAAAGAAAAGTCGAAGGTGCGTAAGGTGTTGTTCTGAGGAGTCAGAAAAATAACGAAGTCGTCATAATAATGGGCTATGAAAGAGAGGTGGTGTTTGTGGATCAACTGGGTAATCACACGTTCGAAAAATTTGGGGTGCTGATTTGAATCCAAAGGGTAAGCGTTTGAAATTATATTGCCCTTGTTGAGTCACAAAAGAGAGTAGTGGTTGACTCTCCTCCGCGATGGGGATTTGATAGTATGCATTGCTTATGTCAACGGTGCTAAATACTCTGGCTTTCGACAGGTTATCCAGTACCGTTTCTATCAATGGCAAAGGATGCAAATCCGAGGGTACTAGTTCGTTCACGCGACGGAAGTCAATGCAGAGACGCATGGTGTTATCGCGTTTGCGAACGAGTGTCACAGGAGAGGAATATGGGCTAGAGGAGGGGGTGATTATGTCATGTTTTAGAATACAGATATCTGGTCCTGAATTTCCTTCTGGTAGGCATAGGGAGTTCGGTATGGTCGGAGGGAAATAACCTTATCGGAAATAATTTTGAGTTTTACAGGGGTTAAGTTGAGTGGTAATACATTGAATTTATTGATAGGGAAAATATCTTTAAAAGAATACAATAATTGCTGATAAGGGATAGTCAGTTCTGGGCGTTGTTCGATAAATTCTTTAATCATAAATTCTCTAGAGGCGCATGGGCTGGTAGGAAGTCTATTAAGGTTGTAAGGGTGAGAGGGGCATTTAGGGTTAGAAGTTATTATTCGCGAGCCGTGCTTACAAGTGGGAAGGTCACATACAAAATGGCACAAATGTTTAGGTACTGGAACACTATTTTGAAGTATCAATTGATTATGAAAATCTATTGTTAATCTTAAGAATTGCATAACATGAATAGATAGGATAACATGTTCAAGGGGTGAATTTAAAATATAAAATGTTTCATTAAAATTAAAATTATTAAATTGTATTGGTAAGGTAATTAATCCAATTGGTTTGGCATGACTAGATATAGTACGGATAATAACATCATTGTTAATAGGGGTGGAACAAATGAAACTATTAACATTTTTAATATATTCAAATTGGTTTAAACTAATTATGGAAACATTGGCTCCAGAGTCAATTAGGAATGGCATCTTTAAAGAATGAATGATAGGGGTTTAAATAATTGCACTTACAGGCGTATGCTGGTTTAGGGTGCAGGTAGGTTCATTGAGCTTCGGAGGAGTTCTGCTGCCGAAGCTGGCATTACTTGGTTTCTCCCGAGCTCGTCGTTGCTGCGGTCTCGTAGACACCTGCAGGCCCAGTCGATCTTTGGGGTTGCTCGACGCTGTGGACCGCAGGTGTAAAGGTCCGAAAAGTCCGCTGGTAGGGCCCTCGCTGCTGACACTGTGCGTGCCAGTGTTGTCCGCCACAGTAACGGCAAGGATATGGTGGGGTCTTGTCCAGGGTGGTGGAAGGTGCTCTGCTCTGGCGCGGTGATCGTTGTTGGGCAGCTTTAGTGCTGGTGTTATCCCCTTCGTAGGTCAGCTGTTGGGCTAAGCACAACCATTCTTCTGGTCCCGAGGGTTGTGCCATCTTTAAAAGGTTGCCATAGTTACGTGGCACACCGTTGGATAGTGCTTGCACGATGGCACTCTTAGGGAGGTTGATTGCCAATCCTATTCGGACCTTGTTCTTGTAGTAGGTCTCGATCTCGGCCATCGATGTGCATTTAAGTTCATAGAACTCTTGAAGAGTGAAGCTAGGGCGTCGGGGATAGACGGCGCAGAGTGACTCCTTGACCTCTTCATAAGTCTTATTGAGTAGAGCTAAGTCTTGTGCAATTTTGCGAGGTTCGCCTCTGAGTGATGATAGAGCCTTTCGAGCTTGGCGTGCTGGCTCTAAGTTGTGGAAGTTCGGCTTAGACTCAAGTTGTGAGAAGAAGTGTGCGGCAGGTTCATCTCCGTCGTAGGTGATTGCTTCTTCAGACTCACGGTTTAAAAGTTGGTCGAGACAGAGGGTGAGAGTTCGATGGGAAGCGGCTACAGTAGAGTCGGTCGTTGGTTCTTGTGGAACTTGGTTGTGGGTTTGTTCGATCATCGTGGTATTGCTTCTTGTTTTCTTCATACTCTGGTTATTCTGTCGACTTTCAATGTGGGAATATAGTGGTAATAATGTGGTGAGGTGAGAAATAATCACACGACGAGTTGGTAGAGCAATAATCCAGGCAGCCAGCCGAGAGAGAGCGAGCGAGAGGTTATCCGCTGAACGACTGCTTGTGTGGTCAAAATGGTCGTAAGTTAGTTGTCTTCTATCGACTACGTCTCTCTCTCTCTCTCTCTGGTCGACTGCAGATTTACTTTATTATTCCTGTAAGAGCATATATTATGACATATATATATTAATAATATATTATAATATTATATTCTTATCAAGTTGATTTAATAGAATCGCTGTGAAACATTTGAATAATATTAGAAATGTGTATATATATATACACATTTCTAATATTATATATATATATTAAAGTTGAACACGAGAATTCTCTCAAGCAAATAAACGGCTCTTTGACTGGCTTTACAATGGTTAATATCAATCGCTGATTACGAATGCTAAAATCGAGCGCTAATATATATTGTTGTTGTCATGTCCAATGAAGAACCTCAAATGTCTCCAAGCATCTCTATCACAGCAGTCGCAATGTCGACTATCCTGGGTGTGTAAAGCTGCTGCTCTGGGTCCATGTCAATTTTCTGTTGTTGTTGTCGTGTCCAATAAAGAGCCTCAGATGTCTCCATACATCTCTATCACAGCAGTCTCAATGTTCTCTATCTTGGGTGTGTAATGCTGCTGCTCTAGGTCCATGTCAATTTTCTGTTGTTGTTGTCGTGTCCAATGAAGAGTCTCAGATAATCCATACATCTCTATCACAGCAGTCTCAATGTCCACTATCTTGGGTGTGTAAAGCTGATGCTCTAGGTCCATGTCAATTTTCTGTTGTTGTTGTCGTGTCCAATGAAGAGTCTCAGATGTCTCCATACATCTCTATCACAGCAGTCGCAATGTCCTCTATCTTGGGTGTGTAAAGCTGCTGCTCTGGGTTCATGTCAATTTTCTGTTGTTATCGTGTCCAATGAAGAGTCTCAGATCTCTCCATGCAACTCTATCACAGCAGTTACAATGTACACTATCTTGGGTATGTAAAGCTGCTCTGGGCCCAGGTCAATTTTCTGTATGGCTGCGGCCATTGCTGGGCATGAGAATATGTGGGTGGGTGTTAGTTCCACACCAGGGCAATTGTTGCATGTCCTATAGGATATTGTGTTATCTGGATGTATTGTTATTCCTTTGTAGTGTTTCGTTATAAGTCTTGTTATAGTTTTTGTAAATCTTCTCTCAGAGTTTATTTCACATATTTGAAGTTTTCTCATTTTTTTGTTGAATTATCTTATATTTTTCCAAAGAGCATTAGTGACAAATACTGATATTTGTTCTTTCATTTGGCTCAACTTTCTGGATTCCTTTGCTAATTGATCTACCATCTCATTACCTAAGATCCCAACATGGGCAGGAATCTATTGTAGAAGATAATATCTATTCCTGTTATCAATTACTAAATTGATCTTATATAAAGCTATGATATGCTCTAGAATAAGCTATGCATCAAATATTTGGTTTCCTTTTATCACTGCAGCAAAAAGATCCAAGTTGAATTCTATACAATATCAAATTCTTATTAGATGCATTCATGCTTATAGGACTTCATCTTCTTACATCACACATATACTAGCGAAAACCCCTTTACTGTCCGATTATCTTGAATTATTACAAACAAAGTATAATATGACAAATTCTCTCACAGATCGAACACTCAAAAAACCCCTTCAAAAAGAATTAAACAAACTATATCTGGATCTAAAATTTAAGTTTTATCTTTCTCAATCTAATGAACTGTTCAAGAAATTCTTTCCAATTGCTGTCCCAAATTTCATTTCTTCTGATAAATTCACTACTTTATTCTTAACTGGCAAAGGACCCTTCTTAAGTTTCTTATTCAAACTGAATGCTATCAATGATCCAACATGTGAATGCCGCTTAGATGTTGAATCACCAGAGCATCTTCTTCTATCTTGCCCTCTGACTAATCAAATTGTATGTAGATACTTTGAAACATTACCAAATTCTCTTTGTGTATATACTCTATCTTATGAGAACTTTGTTAAGTTTAGAACTATTTGTACAATAATTTACAAAACAATACTAATCCATCGTGTAAATAATTAATCATATATATATAAATAATACTAGCACAGCACAATAGTCCTTTGGACTTCGTGCTCTTGTAACAATAAATAAATTGCTAAATTAAATGCCAAATATCGACCGCTGATATCGATTGCCAAATCGTTGAAGAAAGCAGTTGAACAGAGATTAATTCACTCGAAATCTTGCTCGTTTTTTAGCTTCTAATAAATCTCACATTGCTATTCAAAGTTGTAATTTTATTCAAATTGTATACAACTTGTAAATTAATACAAAACAATAACACGCCATCTATATATAACGAATGAAGTCATTAGGACGCGAATATTTCTTTTCACAAAAAAATACTATCCAAAAACTTATGTCCATAGGTTTTCTTAAATACCATTTCTAAGATTCCAGCATTCAGTGTAGCATATAAAAGCAGAATGATTCAATACAGTATTCGAGCTATAAAGAAGAGGTCTAGTAGATTAAATTGACGAAACCGCTGGAAGGTTTCACCAGTGATAAGCCAGGATCTCCCAATATAATTTTTTTTCATCGCAGTAAGGACAGTAGAAGTTTGATTTATTTGTGAAAAGAAACATTTGCGTCTTAATGTCTTCATTCCTTATAACTTGCGTATTGTTAACACATTAATTTTATGAATAATAATAAATTCATATATCGTCTAAAAATATATTTAAAAAGTTATACAAATATTTTTGAATATATCTATAACTTTTCGCTGCTAAATCCTGAACTGATGCAGGCGAAGAAAAGAGCAACTGGAATGGCGACCTTCAAAGTTGACAGGAGCACCCAAACTGGATATTTCACTGAAGATCAAAACAAAGATGGCTCTACTCCTAAAAATAAAATGCTTACAGGGTCGTCAAATGACAAGAACACCTCTGGAATTTTTATAAAATATAAATTACGTTTTTCTAACTTTCTAAGCAAAAAGTAAAAAAAAAACTAATCAAAGAATTCTGCCCCTGAATATAAAACTTTTTTCCGGTTCCATAAATATAATCGCAAGTTTAAATCGCATATTATTATCGCATTTAAAATCATCAAATCAATATTAAAGATATTTTCATCCATATTCCTCAAGATGCTTGACAAGTCAAGAAAAAGAATTCCAAATCAACCCCCTCCCAACGTTACAATAGAATCTCACTCTCAAACCATTTTTATAATCCGTTTATCTACAAACTTTCAAGATTAAACCTGAGATCATGACGACAAATTAATACCTATCAGAATCCTACTGCCTTTCCATAATCCAATTGAGTTCCATCAGCTCAAATCAGAAATATCAAATTGGAATCTAATAACAAAAACCAAGATTAATAATCACATATTTTATAATATTATTCAGAAATCTATCTTCAAAAGAGTGACTGAATATCAACCAATGATAGAACCTCCCATTCTGATAACATATCAGCATCTAAAAAATGATCTACCTTTCAGCATCTCTACTCATCTAGAACGAATTTAGATGAATATCAGTTTAACTCATTAACCAATAGTTCAATCATATCTGTATTTATAAATATGAACAGGAATATATATAAACACATAAAACATTATATAAAAATACACTCACATACACATTCATAAACATATTTACATAAACATACACCTTTATACAAACACACTCACATACATATGTATAACAGCATGCACGAATACTTACACTTTTATACACAAAAAACACAAATACTCATGTATATAAACATACATATAAACATACACTTTTATACACAAACACACTCACATACACATGCATAAACACATGCACGTATACTTACACCTCATTTGCAAAAAAAACTACAAATACTCATGTATATAAACATACACATAAACATACACACACACACTCACACACATATATACACATTCAATCCCATATATAGACATACAAATAGATTCACATGACTATAAACATACAACATAATATATTCACATACCTAAACAAATACACACAGCATACACAGACATTCCTCATAGGATATAGCATTTCATAATAATGATTAATATTTTTAAAGCATCAAGCATCACCACAAATATTAAAATAGTAGCGGCATGAAACTGTGACTCAGAGTTCAATTATATCAATTTAAAAAAAAATACCTTTTATACAATAACCGGTAACCTATATTTCAACCCCTACAACACAAAACAATATAAACACTCATATCCAGTTCATTAACCATTTATTTCCATATATTAAGTTATAAAATTGAATGGATTTATAAAATAACTACCCTTCCGTAATTTCTTCACTCTGTTTTTCATCTGTTCATTCGACAATCCTCTCTTCAGCTTTTTTGGTCCCCAATGACATATCAAGAATCAGCATCCCGGCTTTATCTTCCATCAGAATACCTTACTTCAGTTTCTTCATAATTCCACATCAGAAAATGACGTGAAAATGCTTCGCTGAAAATCAATATCTGATTTGTGGCTGTACTAGCAAGAAATATTCTTCTTTGGGCAGAAAATGGTGCATGGAAATAAAATATTTAATCCTTTTTAGCTTACCTTTCTTTATATAGAGTTTAACACAAACAATATTAAACATTTATCAATAATTGTATCATATTTAAGGTTGTAGAACAGAAAAACCTTTGTCTTTTTATATATTTTTTATTATTTTTTTTTTCAGATAAAATTAACTTTACATTGACCTTAAAACGTTGAAGAAATATTGAGAGAGTTTGGCTCAGTGGTGAATCCTCCCAATCCACCAGACCGCTTCTTCAGAGCTCTAATACTGTATTGGACGATTCTACTTATATAAGCTACATTGTAAGGTTATCCTTGTTATAGGTTCCAAGCAAACTATGGGAATATCATCTAGGACAGTAGAATTACAAAATAAAATATTTGCATTGAGTAACTGTGTGTGTCTTCCGAAAACACTTTATTTAGGTCCAGTTCGACATAAGTTAAGGTTTCGATTTGTCACCTTTAAATAGAAATAAAAATATTAATCACGGAATATTTTAATTCCCAAATTGATTAAATTCTTTTATATATATTTATAGAAGCATATGTCGCCTCTCCCGTCAAAAATAAATGTCAAAAACTAGACGCCATCTATTGACCGTCGCCGCAAACTAGCGGCCTAGGGTCGGCGACAAAGCCACAACACCAGCTTTGACGAACTGAGAAGCGTCCTAAAGACCATTTCGGGCTAATGGCTCTCGTCAACCTAGGCCGGACTTTATTCCAGGCTAGTTTGCGGCGACGATCAATAGATGGAGTCAGGTTTTGACGTTTATTTTGACAGGAGAGGCACCCTATGCTTCTATATATTTATTTTTTTATTTATTTACTTATTTATTAAAAATAAAGAGAGCATATCCTGACCACAAGCACTGGCGCTTTTTATATAAATATTATATAATTATATTTTATTTATATATATATATATATATATATATATATACGTATATATATATATTGTAATATTATATTCTTATCAAGTTGATTTAATAGAATTGCTGTGAAACATTTGAATAATCTTAGAAATATATATATATATATATTAAAGTTGAACACAAGAATTCTTTCAAGCAAATAAACGGCTCTTTGACTGGCTTTACAATGGTTAATATCAATCGCTGATTACGAATGCTAAAATCGAGCGCTAATATATATTGTTGTTGTCGTGTCCAATGAAGAACCTCAAATGTCTCCAAGCATCTCTATCACAGCAGTCGCAATGTCCACTATATTGGGTGTGTAAAGCTGCTGCTCTGGGTCCATGTCAATTTTCTGTTGTTGTTGTTGTGTCCAATGAAGAGCCTCAGATCTCTCCATGTAACTCTATCACAGCAGTTACAATGTACACTATCTTGGGTATGTAAAGCTGCTCTGGGCCCATGTCAATTTTCTGTATGGCTGCGGCCATTGCTGGGCATGAGAATATTGTGGGTGGGTGTTAGTTCCACACCAGGGCAATTGTTGCATGTCCTATAGGATCTTGTGTTATCTGGATGTATTGTCATTCCTTTGTAGTGTTTCGTTATAAGTCTTGTTATAGTTTTTGTAAATCTTCTCTCAGAGTTTATTTCACATATTTGAAGTTTTCTTATTTTTTTGTTGAATTATCTTATATTTTTCCAAAGAGCATTAGTGACAAATACTGACATTTGTTTTTTTATTTGGCCACCTTTCTGGATTCCTTTGCTAATTAATCTACCATCTCATTACCTAAGATCCCAACATGGGCAGGAATCTATTGTAGAAGCTAATATCTATTCCTGTTATCAATTGCTAAATTAAATGCCAAATATCGATCGCTGATATCGATTGCCATTATCGATGAAGAAAGCAGTGGAACAGAGATTAATTCACTCGATATCTTGCTCGTTTTTTAGCTTCCAATAAATCTCACATTGCTATTCAAAGTTGTAATTTTATTCAAATTGTATACAACTTGTAAATTAATACAAAACAATAACACGCCATCTATATATAATGAATGAAGACATTAGGACGCGAATATTTCTTTTCACAAATAAATACTATCCAAAAACTTATGTCCATAAGTTTGCTTGAATACCATTTCTAAGATTCCACCATTCAGTGTAGCATATAAAAGCAGAATGATCCAATACAGTATTCGAGCTCTAAAGAAGCAGTCTGTTAGATTAAAAATTGACGAAACCGCTGGGATGTTTCACCACTGATAAGCCAAGATCTCCCAATATAATTTTTTCATTGCAGTAAGGACATTAGAAATTTGATGTATTTGTGAAAAGAAACACTTGCGTCTTAATGTCTTCATTCCTTATAACTTGCGTATTGTTAACACATTAATTTTATGATTAATAATAATTTCATATATCGTCTAAAAAGATATTAAAAAGTTATCCAAATATTTTTTGAATATATCTATAACTTTTAGCTGCTAAATCCTGAACTGATGCAGGCGAAGAAAAGAGCAACGGGAATGGCGAACTTCAAAGTTGACAGGAGCACCCAAACTGGCGATTTCATCAAAGATCAAAACAAAGATGGCTCTACTCCTAAAAACAAGGTGCTTACAGGGTCGTCAAATGACAAGAACTCCTCTGGCATTTTTATAAAATATAAATTACGTTTTTCTAACTTTCTAAGTAAAAAGTAAAAGAACTAATCATTTTCAAATAATTTTGCCCCTGAATATATAACGCAATTCTCAAACTTTTTTCCGCTTCCAGAAATATAATCGCAAGTTTAAATCTCATATTCCTATCTCATTTAAAACCATCAAATCAATATTGATTATATTTTCATCTATACTCCTCGATCATTCTCTTTAACTGCATTCCTTAAATAAAACCAAAAAAATAATAAAGAAGTTGATGCGAAGAATATTTTGATTATTTAAAGAGATAAGTGATCTCAATTCCCTTTAAAAATATAAGTAAAAATCTTCGCAGATGAACTGTCAATCAAACTGTCATTTTGCATAATGAAAAAGAGATTTGAAGATGCTTGACAAGTCAAGAGAAAGAATTTCAAGTCAACCCTCTCCCAACGTTACAATAGAATCTTATTCTTAAACCATTTTTATAATCCGTTTATCTACAAACTTTCAAGATTGAACCTGGGTTCATAACGGCGTCAAATCAATACCTATCAGAATCCTACTGCCTTTCCGTAATCCAATTGAGTTCCATCAGCTCAAATCAGAAATATCAAATTGAAATCCAATAACTAAAAACTCAGATTAATAATCACATATTTTATAATATATCCAGAAATCTATCTTCAAAAGAAATACTGAATATCAACCAATGATAGAATCTCCCATTCTGCTAACATCAGCATCTAAAAAGTGATCTACTTTTCAGCATCTCTACTCATCTAGAACGAATTTAGATGAAAATCAGTTTAACTCATTAACCAATAGTTCAATCATTACTGTATTTATAAATATGAACAGGAACATATAAACACATAAAACATTATATACAAACACACTCACATACACATTCATAAACATATGTACATAAACATACATCTTTATACAAACACACTCCCATACATATGCATAACAGCATGCATGAATACTTACACCTTTATACACAAAAAACACAAATACTCATGTATATAAACATACACATAAACCTACACTTTCATACACAAACAGACTCACATACACATGCATAAACACATGCACGTATACTTACACCTCATTTGCAAAAATAAACTACAAATACTCATGTATATAAACATACACATAAACATACACAAACACACTCACACACATATACAGATTCAATCCCATATATCGATATACAAATAGATTCATATGACTATAAACATACAACATAATATATTCACATACCTAAACAAATACACACATCATACACAGACATTCCTCATAGGATATAGAAATTCATAATAATGATTAATATTTTTAAATCTTCAAGCATAACCACAAATATTGAAATAGTAGCGGCATGAAACTGTGTCCCAGAGTTCAATCATATAAATTTAAAAAAACTAACTTTTATATAATAACCGGTAACAAATATTGCAACCCCTACAACACAAAACAATATAAACAGCTCATATCTGGTTCATTAACCATATGTTTCCATTTATTCAGTTATAAAATTGAATGGCTTTATAAAATAACTATCCATCCGTAATTTCTTCACTCTGATTTTCATCTGTTCATTTGTCAATCCTCTCTTCAGCTTTTTTGGTCCCCAATGACATATCAAGAATCAGCATCCCGGCTTTATCTTCCATCAGAATACCTTACTTCAGCTTTTTCAGAATTGCCACATCAGAAAATGACGTGAAAATGCTTCGCTGAAAATCAATATCTGATTGGTGGCTGTACTAGCAAGAAATATTCTTCTTTGGGCAGAAAATGGTGCATGGAAATAAAATATTTAATCCTTTTTAGCTTTCCTTTCTTTATATAGAGTTTAACACAAACAATATTAAACATTTAACAATAATTGTATGATATTTAAGGTTGCTAGAACAGAAACTTTTGTCTTTTTATATTTATATATATATTTTAAATATTTTATTTTCTTTTTAAATAAATTAAACTTTACATTGACCTTAAAACGTTGAAGAAATATTGAGAAAGCTTGGCTCAGTGGTGAATCCTCCCAATCTACCAGACCGCTTCTTTAGAGCTCTAATACTGTATTGGACTATTCAACGTATATAATTTACAATGTAAGGTTATCCTTGTTATGTTATTCGAGCAAACTATGGAAATAGCATCAAGGATATTAGAATTACAAAATAAAATATTTGTTTTTAACAACTGTGTGTTTGTCTTCCGAAAACACTTTATTTAGGTCCAGTTCGACATAAGTTAAGTTTCCATTTGTTACCTTTATATAGAAATAAAAATATTAATCACGGAATATTTTCATTCCCAAATAAAATAAATTCTTTTATATATATTTATAGAAGCATATGTCGCCTCTCTCGTCAAATATAAATGTCAAAAACTAGACGCCATCTATTGACCGTCGCCGCAAACTAGCGGCCTAGGGTCGGCGACAAAGCCACAACACCAGCTTTGACGAACTGAGAAGCGTCCTAAAGACCATTTCGGGCTAATGGCCCTCGTCAGTCTAGGCCGGACTTTATTTCAGGCTAGTTTGCGGCGACGATCAATAAATGGCGTTAGGTTTTGACGTTTATTTTGACGGGAGAAGCGCCCTATGCTTATATGGACCAATTTCCACCCGGAAAACTTATATATAAAAATCTATAAAACGAAAAGAAAAATTATTTTATTAAAATGCATAGGCTACTAGCTTTCGGGCTCCAAGCCCTTCCACAGGTACAACGTGTTGTGAGAAACTAACGCTATATATAGATTCGATATGCGATGAATCTGCATATTTTAACTATGTATGAGGCAACGATATCAAATTAAGATATGGAAAGAAGGCTTTTTAGAAATATTTAACCAATATAGGATATGATAATTGATAAAATTATGAAAGATTTAGCATACTATTAATAGAACTATTGCGAAATAAAATAAACTAAACTAAAAAATAAATATAATAAGATAACGCGTGATCATCTCTGGTTGCCAAACAACTGAAAAATACCATATACACCGTGACGCTAAAAAGTATAAACAGAGAGGAAAACAGGTTTGACCCGCCATCAGCGTAATCCTCGGACTATGAAAAATAGGGGTCGGGAGGGGGGGGGGGGGGTTATGCGGGTGGTTATGGCAAGATCAGGGGAGTGAAGTGGCCGGCCTAAAGATTATTACATATGTCTAGGTACTGCATTGGTATATCAATATGTCTGTTAATACTGTTGTTACTGATGGATAAAACTGCTTTGATAATTAACCTTTGATATTTATTGTTGATATTAGAGTATATGGTGGTAGGGGAGGATAGATTGAATGAGTGGCCAGTGGTGTCTATATGGTTGAAAATAAGGGATCTGTTGTCTTTGTTGGTAATGCATCTACCGTGCTCAGTCATCCTGATGGCTACGGACCTACCAGTCTCGCCTATGTAAGACGCGCTGCAATCGTTACATGAGACTGAGTAGACCGAGCCACCCGAGGACTGAGCAACGGTAGATCTAGGTAGTCTGGTAATAGGATGTCTGAGGATGGCGCCAATACTATTGCTATTAGAGAAATAGGTGTTGATCCCGTGTGATCTGAGGATGCGGGAGATGGCGACTGATTGGGTGGAGAAGGGCAAAAGACAACTGTTTCTGCTGGCTGTAGCAGGCCTAACGGAAAGAGGGTTATATCTATATTTATGTATAAAATGGGGAGGGTATTGGGATAGGGCCAGCTGTTTTATGATTAGGGAAAATTCAATAGTTCTGAATAGGGGAAGGGAGCAGTGGGTGACCAATCTCTTGGTAAGCGTTCGAACAGTATTTATTTTATGTGATAGGGGGCATGAAGAATTGAAGTCTGTGTAGAATGTGGGATTATTGATCTTGTGGTATACGGTAGTGTGATAATGGGAGGTAGTACGTATAACAAGTATATCCAGGAACGGCAATACAGATCTGTCCTCCAATTCTAAACTGAATGAAATTTCCGGATGATAGGAGTTAAGACAATCTAAAATACTTATTTCCTGTCCGGTATCACATATGCAGAAGATATCATCAATATATCTCCGCCACATGTGAATGCCCGGTGTGATTTGCTGTTGGATCCAGTGGTCAATGGTGGCCATGACTATTTCTGCAAGGGGGGAGGATAGCGGGCTGCCCATGGGCGAGCCCCTGATTTGTTTGAAATACAGGTTGTTAAAGGTGAAAGTAGTGAAGTCTAAACATAGGGAGGACAGTGCGATTATGGATTCAATGGTATGGGGATCTACGTGGTTATCCTGCAAGAATGATGTCAAGTGGCTAATAATGAGCTGGTGGGGGAGGGAAAGATACATGGAAATAACATCATAAGATACCATAACGGAGTTGGGAACAGAACTGAGGGAATTAACTGATTGCACAAAGGACGGGATATCCCTTATGGCAGAGGACTGTGGGCTGGCTTTCACCAAAGGTGTGAGCCAGCTAGACAGATATTTAGATAGTTTGTAGGCAGGGGAAAGGTGGTAGGCTATGATGGGACGTAGGGGGATGCCAGGCTTATGGGTCTTGGGAAGTCCGTAAATATAGGGAAGATTGCCAAAATCGGAAATGAAAGTACTATATTGAACCGGAGTGATATGACCTGACTTTTTTAATCGCAATAGCTTTAATCTGAATGATTTAACGGAGGTGGATACCTCAGACTGTGCAATGGGGATAAACGTGGTGTTGTCACTGAGTATTTCCATCATCTTGGAGGTATATTCAACCGTGTCCAAGATGACGGTCTGGGAACCTTTGTCAGACCGGGTGACTAAAATGTTTGAGTTTCGCCTTATGGAGCTAAGGGAGCGGTACTTACCAAGAGATCGGGACTGTGGGGGGGTAGGCTTCCGGAGGATTTGGGCTATGGAACTGCGTATGTCATACTGGGATGTGTGGGAAAGGGAGCTGATGGCGGGCTCCACTCCAGAGATGATCCTGGGGATGTCGGCCTTTGTGGGAGGTCGAAATTTGAGACCTAAGGAGAGAACTTCGGCCTGCAATGGGGACAACACGGTAGAGGACAGATTGAGAAGAGTGGGAGCAGGTTGTCTGTCGGGGTGAAATGTCTCTGGGAAATCATATTTGTATATCCAATGGGATAGCTTCTCATACTGACGGGCTTTGATGATGCTGTCCTGTCGTCGGATGTCGGAGGTGAGGAGACCCAGGAACTCAACTAGATTGGCTTGGGATAGAAGACAGGTGGCTTGGGAGATGAGGCCTTTAATGGTCTTAGAAAGACAGCGTATTCGTGAAAAGCATCCCTGGGTTCTAGCCTGTAGTAACTGGTATTGGGCTCGGAGGATAATCTTGTTTGAATGGGAATTGCCCACGGGATCTCTGATTCTGAGTGATGGGGGGATGAACCGGGCCTTTTGACAAATCTTGTTAAAGTTGAGGTGCAGTCTCCATCTGGCCAGCTGCAGTGATTTTCGACCCAGAAGGGTTAGGAGTCTGACTATTTCAGGGTTGGGGTTGGTAAAGCGACGAAGTGCGTCCAAGAATAGGTGGGCTTCACGGTCGATCGCCATCGATTCCTTGAGACTAGAACATAAGTAAAAAGATTCCAATTTTAATGAGATTGACGAAATTTCTCTTAATGAATTGTAAAAATCTATAAAACGAAGAGAAAAATTATTTTATTAAAATGCATAGGCTACTAGCTTTCGGGCTCCAAGCCCTTCCACAGGTACAACGTGTTGTGAGAAACTAACGCTATATATAGAATCGATATGCGATGAATCTGCATATTTTAACTATGTATGAGGCAACGATATCAAATTAAGATATGGAAAGAAGGCTTTTTAGAAATATTTAACAAATATAGGATATCAAATACAAATATCGTCAATCTCATTAAAACTTATATATATATATATATATTACTTCTCTCTCTCTCTCTCACTTTATATCTATTTATTCATATATCTATCATTATTAATCTTATTTATTCATTTAATGTATTTAACCTTATATAATCTTATATGGACGTTATAATAAATCAGTTTCAATCTCAATCTCTCTCACATTCTCTCTGAATCTGGCCTTAACCTGGGAGTCCTGCATCGCCTGTGGGTCCGGAGACCTGTCACTGGCCCACCGCTACTGGTCATGCAGACGGATCAGGCCAGTCACCCTGGAGGCCTTCATCATCATCCTGCGGCCCCCTGACCTGCAGAGCTGGATCTTCGGGCATGGCCTGGAGGATGACGCCCTAACCATCCTGGCGTCTACCAAGACACGTATCTACAAGTACTTCCTGGGCCTGGAGATGCGGAGGGACCAAGAAGACCCTCCTGGTCTGGAGGAAGACCCTATCAAGATGGTGGAGCCTCCTTAGCTTATAAATCATTGTATATTCCCATTACTTTTCATTTATTGATTTAGAATGTATTATTGTCTAGATGTGTGTGTGTCAATAAAAGTGTTTCAATTGCCTCTCTCTCTCTCTGAACCATATTAAGATTCGTCACAATAAGAATAGAAGAAAGTTTGTGTTATTTGAAAAATTCCGGCTAAAATATATTTATTTTATATTTAAATTTAATGTAGTAGAAAATTTGAAACCTACACCTAACTGAAATTCATAAAGATCACATCAATGAATAATTCTCCTGCATTAATTCAAGACAGAAGGTTGTTGGGTGAAAGGCGTCTTTTAATAAATGGAAAAAATTAAAGAAGAGCTTTAAAGCACGACATCTTCTACTGAGTCTAGATATATAACCTAACAATACTGATATTATAAAAACATTATAAAAGAGGCGGTATATTTACATATCGAGATGGTTGCTGAGTTTAATATCTGAAAAAGTAAAAATCATTATCAGGTAAAAAGATTATTTTAATTTATAATTTTTAAAAAAGGTAAAAGGTTTTTGTAAATATTTCTGGTGGGATAAAGTCGATATTATAGTAAGCCCGTTGAAGAGCGATTAACGCTTGAAATCTAGCGTTTTTAAAATAAAAAAGATACTCATTGTGAGAATTGATATTTGTAATTTTGATGAAATATATTTTGAAAAACTAATTTCAGTTTTCAGATATTTTTGATTTATTTAATTCATTGATTAGTATGAAGTGTTTTTTACTCTTTTTTTATAATTATCGTAATATCAGTTTTTCGCATCCATTTAATGAAACTGAGTTTTTTAAACATCTGTAACTTTTTAATAAAGACTGCTCTATATGCGATTCTAATGTTTATTGAAATGTTATCTTTGTATAACGCATATTTTTACTAAAATAGTTCATTTTTCGAAAGGTTTCATTACATTCAATATTCAAAACAGACAAAATGTTCATTAAAAATTTCGTTTTTGATGAGTAGTACCTATTTCTGATGCTTTATTATTTTTCCATGTATATTATATTCGTTTCCAATTAATAATTCATTCTGAATATTAGCAAATTGTTAAATACGTTGAGAAGATATTTTATAAGCAAAGTTGATATACATTTTCAAAAATCACAATTTTTCGATATGAAATTAAATTTATCATATACAAAAGTTTCGAAGATTATAATCAAATCCACGTTTCCATGACTCTAACAAATATTTAGAAAAATCGCTTAAACTCCAATCTCATACCTAAAACAGTTTTTAAAAGATTTAAAGAAAACCATCTCCTAGAAAATAGATAATGTGTTTTTTCCGCACCATTCCGTAAAACCTGCAAAAATATGCCCAAGTTTAAAAAAATTAAGAAAACATTCTGAAATTATTTCGTCTGCCAAAATCCGAAGGTCCGTGGAATATCTAGAATGTGATCTTTATAATGTTGGACTTCACAATTATAAGTTATGAGCTGAAATTATCTATTTATATATTATATTTAAATATTTTAATATTCAAAGATATTTAACTTTTTCTTATTGTAACTTTTATAATAATATTTGCTTGCAGAAATTTGCTTCACCTCTTTTGTATTTTTTAAAATTTTATCAACTGTGATATTATAACTCTATGCGGCGCTGAGTTTGTTTATACAAAAATGTAATGCCTTGATAACGGTTTGGCGTTCAGCCAACAGATATATTAACAAATAAATATTTTATTAAAAATATGCCTTTTTATAATCTAATATTATATATATATGAAAATTTGAACCAACAACCTCTTATTGGTGTAATATAACAAAATTATATGATGAAAAAGTGCTGTATGTCTGCTTTTCGGAGTATGTCTGAGTTCGAAAATTCCTGGTTTTTTAGGGCGTGTCCTAAAAATGTGAAAAGGTGGTAGTCCGACGGCGCTAAGTCTATTGAGTACGGCGGGTGGGGTAAGAGTTCCCAGCCCAAGTCTTTTATGGTGTTTTTGACCACTGTAGCGTTGTGGGCTGGAGCGTTGTCATGCTGCAGTATCAGCTTGTTGTGCTTTTCACGCAATTCCGGTCTTATTTCATTCAATGCCTCTCTCAAACTGTGCATTTGTTGTTCGTAGTGACTAGTATTGAGCGTTTCGCCAGGTTTCAGGAGCTTGAAATATACTACGCCGGTCTGGTCCCACCATACCTAAAGCATTGCCTTTTTACCTAAGCGATTGGGCCTAGGCTTCTGTTTTGGAAATTGGCCGAGCTTGCCCCAACTTTTGGCGCATAGGATTGCTGAAGTGGATCGATTTCTCATCAGAAGTTAGGATTCGGTGCAAAAATGACTTTTTTTCATGCCTGGCGAGCAGCCCTTCGCAGGTTACCAGACGCCGTTCTTGCTGACTTTCGCTCAACTCGTGGGGGACCCATCTGGAAAGCTTTTGGGTCATTCTGAGGCTGTTTAAACGTAGGGAAACAGCACCTTGAGACACCTGGAGCTGTTTCGCGAGTTTCTCCTGCGCTTGGGTACTGTCCTCATCCAACAAAGCTTGCTGTTCAGCGTCCTCGAACTTTTGGTGCGGTTTTCCACGAGGTTCATTATAAAGTTCGAAATCGCCACTTTGGAATTTTTTAAACCACCTGTAACACTGCGATTTGCTCAGAGCGTGGTCGCCGTGAACTTCCTCGAGCATTCGGTGGGCTTCAGTGGCACTTTTCTTCCAGTTGAAGGAATTGGCTCGTAAATCACCATTTTCCACGGGCTCCAGAATTTTCCACAATTTGAATTTTTCTAAAACTCCACGCATGCTGATGCCACGTGAGTCAAAAAACAAAATGCCTTCAACAGCGCCACCGTCGGCTCAAATAAAGTTACACAGCGGCCTCTGGCAGCCATTTTCGCGTTTCATACTAATAGACCTTGTATATATATATGTATGATAATCTGAACCAACAACTTATTATTGATGTAATATAACAAAATTATATGATGAAAAAGTGGTGTAAAATTTTCTTCACTTTCCATATTTTTATGCCTTTTTCAACTCTTTCTGTTCTCGGAACTTTTCCAGTACAACTGTGTCCTTCATTCTCTGTGAGGAAAATCCCAAGTCTTTCATTTTACCTTGACCACGACTGTATGTACTCTGCGAGAGCTGTGAAAGGTCTTCCAAGGTGCAAAGAGGTATTGGAAAGCTCTTCATACCTGAGTGTCCCCTTTCGGTTACCACGTATATATGTTATTTAAAAATATATTTCTGTTGATCTATGATGATTTGATATAGAATTATTGATAATTTTCTTGATACATGAATATTATTATGATATTTGCTGGTTTTATTGAGTACATTCATTGGTACTAAATGGTATTGGTATGAAGTCTTTGAAAATCTTGAAAATATAAATAAAAACGGTTTAGATCTTTATCGCTTTAATTTAGCTTATGAAATATTTAAAACATAAATTGAGAAATGTATTCCCTGATTTAAGGCTTCATAATAAAGAAAACAAAATCTTATTTACATAATTACAGAAATATTTGAGCCGGCCAATGGGAAACAACAACAACGAGTTTATAAAAAGGGAAAGCGCGACCTCTGGAGGTCGATTTAACAGAGTATTTTGTTACTAAATAACCGATGGTCTCACCCTACTATTTATTCTCCAATGAATATTTTATTCGAATATACCTAAGTTGAAAGAGAAATATATTTTGAAGTATTTAATGTATGTGGAATCAAATGTAAACATTTTACTGTTTTATGTTGTACTAAATTCGAAAAATCACGTGAGAACGTCCTTGCAACCTCAGAACAATTTTTAACGCCTTGCCAAATGTTTATTTTTATTTATTTTTCCTGACGAAGATAAAATATTTTTGTCGAAACGTTGAAAAAATAAAAAACTCTAACTGGCCGAAGTGTGTCTATTTTTCATAGAAATAAATATTCACTGTATAACTTTAAATTCTTCCCCTCTCTCTCTCTTTTTTTCCAACATCAACCAGGGAAATTTTTACCTCACAGAAAGAGAAAAAAATGCAATAATACATATTCATCCCTGCTTTTAAAATTTAAAAAAATCAATAAGCCATCCAGGTCAAATTTCTTTTAACCATTTTTTATTTCTCAAGCTTTCAGGTAAATATGTCCTTCAACAGGATATCTAAAAGTACCACTTCCAGCCAATTATATATACACCTGAAAGTGGTACTTCTATTTCTCCTGTTTGAAGGGCATATTTCTTGAAAATAAAGATACTTTGGCCAGTAAATAATAAAAAGATTTACTGGCCGAAGTATCTTTATTTTCAAGAAATATGAATGCCGACCAGGCAGCCTCAATATTTACGATGAAGGGCATATTGTCCTGAAAGTTTAAGAAATAAAAAGTGGTTAAAAGATACCTGGTACTGAGTTGCTTATTTATTTTGTTTAAAAGAATAACGTACCAAGAAAGACCAGGCACTGAGAGTAAAAAAAGAGAATATGTTGGTGAAACAAATAAACGTTCATGATGGCATGTGTGTGTCATCTATTAAAATAAGTATGAACTAAAGTTAATTCAACAACAACAGCAATAAAAAGCCTTTATTTAGGGTCACTGACCCTATACAGGATTCACCAGAGGTATGCATAAGAACAAAGCAGTGAGACAAAGGAAATAACAATTTAGACAGAAGAAAAAGAAAAAAAAGAAGGAAAAACAAGAAAGAGAAAGAGGGAAGCAAGAAAAACAACACAAAAAGAGTAGCAGTAAGAAAGTGTGGAGTGAGTGTCACTTGGCCTTCGTCTGAGATATGGACTTGTGGAAACCATAAAGCGCCGTAGCAATATACTTATTCTGGGTCATATTGTCAATTATTGATGGAAGTGAAGCACAGAGTTGCCCAGTTTTGAGCATAAGGGTTCTTCTTTCTTCTTTCAGAGCAGAGAAATCAAAAATATAGTGAGTGTTTTCATTTTTTAGTTTTGATTTACAGAAGGTACAAATCGGGTCCTCACCGCAAAGCATCTTGGTGTGGTTTTCTCTAAAAAAACTTGAAAGTATTCTAACTTGTGCGAGTAGTCTTACAACCGGGAAAGGAAAATCTCCTGAAAGGTATCCATCCGTCATGAAAGATATGTGAATGTCTTTGTAGTGAGAGTATAGCTTAGATTTATCCATTCTTGTAAGGTCGTTTTGCATAGATTGGTCTGCCGCTGTTTTTAAGAGCCCTGTAATCGCGCTCCTCAGCGTTTCAGGATCATCACAGGAAACAAGTGCAGGGGATCCATCCTTGTTAAGCAGATTGGTGAGCTTTTTAATGAAACCGATGGGTGTGCCCGAAGCATTAGACAGTTCCCGTGTTTTATTAAAACATATACGCGGCAATCTGTCACTGCTCATATTCAACACCCGCAGCCAATACTTCAGGGGTAATTTTAAAGCTGTTACACTCAATTAGATACGACCGGTTTCTAATCTGATTATGTAGCCTGGAGTGTATCTGGGCAGTTTCGGGAACCTACGGATAAATATGTCTTGTATACTGTCCAGTTAGTCTTTATGCTCTGTTGCCCACAATGGAGCCGCATACATCAGGACAGCTCTCACTATTGTATTAAAGAGTTTGATTGATATATTTATTGACTTTGCTTTTGATTTTATTAATATTGGGTGTGTGGCGTTAATTGCTGTAAGTGCTTTTTCTTTAAAGTAATTTGCCGGGTGAGTAGTTGTTATTGTTGGTGTCAGAGGGAATCCCAAGTATGTATATCTTGAAGTTATTGTTATGGGTTTATCATTCCAGAACCATCTATCCTTATACTAAAGTTAATTCAATATTTATTATATATTTATAATTTTATGTAATTCTGCTGTCCTAAAAGCTTATGTCCATAGTTCATCTAAAATACCCATTCGAAGAGTCAAGCATCAGTATCAATATAAAAGGAAGTTACAAAAATGCAATATAAAAGCGGTATGGTAGATTAAACTGGCGAAACCGCTGGGAGGGTTCACCACTGATGAGCCAGGCCCTCCCTTTATTTTTTCCATTGCAGAAAGGGCAGTAGAAATTGTTTTATTTAAAAAGAATATTAAGCGTTTGAAATAGTTTCGTAATTTGAATTCAATATTATTTCAGAATATATATTAGAATGAATATTCATCTGAATAAACATGAATATTCAAGAACATATGTGTATCGGGCTGGTGTTCGACAATTTGGACGAGGCTGCACTCAACTGATCAAATTAATGAGGAGAGGAGGATATAGACGTCTTGATAAAACTTGAAAAGTTATTCTATCAAAATGCACGACTTTAAGTCATTAGTGTATCATGGTGCAACATAGAGAGATACGAATTTGATTTTCTGGCATCCAAATTGAATATTTGTAACATGTTAAATGATACACTGGTGGTCAAAAGTCAAGTTAAAATTAATATATTTCATTAATAATTAAAAATTGTATAGATTTCTTTAAACATGTATTCATATTTTCCTGAACCATTTTTGTGTTTTATTTTTATATTGTAAATACTCTATAATACGTTTATCAATAATTAGGTATAATTAATGGTTAGAAATCTCAGAAATTAGAGATTTATAGAAATGTTTTCAAAAATAATTTATTCACTTAATATTGAATGTGATCCCCTCTTACAGCAATATATTCTTAACACCTGCTTGTCGTAATCTTTACAAGGTTGTTAATCAGTTCAATAGGAATTAGAGTCTATTCTCTTTTTAGCAGTCTTGAGCTCATCAAGGCCTCTGGGAGAGGGACAAAGACCGGCTACTTGTCTTCCAAAGGCATCCCAGGCATGTTCTATCGGATTCAAATCTGGAGACCTGACTGGTCAGTCCATTTTTGAATTACAGTGTCTTGAAGATACTGATTCACCAGGTTCGCTCTGTTGGAACGAGCGTTATTGTCCATTAGAACAAAATCTGCGCCTTCTATATAAGCTAACGGAAGAACATATTGCTCTAGGATCTCATCATGATACTTTAGTCCAGTCAGGGAACTTCCTTCAAACACATGCAGATCGGTACGTCCTTTGAGAGATACCTGCCGACACCATCAAACCGCCACCACCAAATTTGTCTTTTTCTCTTATATTTGGTAGGTTATATCGTGTCCCAAACCCTCTTCATATCTTGTATTGTTGAGAATCACTCTGGAGGCTGAATCGGGATTCATCTGTGAAGAGAACCTTTCTCACATTATTTTCTGTCCGGTCGATGCTGACGACGACTCCAATTCAAATGTGTCCTCTGGTGCAACTGAAATAATGGGATGCATGCAATTGGGCGTTTTACATACAGACCAACAGCATTGTCTTCTGGACAGAGAGTTTGGACAAATATTTGTTTTCCAGTAACGGATTCAGAAACAAGCTTCCTGCATAATACCACTTTATTGCGTTTATCAGATATTGCCAAAATTCTGCCATCTTGTGCTGTTGTAAATTTTGGACATCTAGCAACAGGTCTTCTGGAGACATCTTCTGTATCTTGAAACTGTTTCCAAAGGCGTGAGACCACCATTCTTGAAACATTTAGGTACCTTGCTGCATCAGCTTGGCTTAATCCCATTTCCATCCATCCAATAGCACGCCACCTTATAGAATAAGCTAAACTATGCCTAGAAGCCTTTTTTTAAGTTTAAAAGAATAAAAATAAATTTGAAAAGAAACGATTCAAAAATGTTTAGACAACAAAAAGCAGCAGAGTCAGGAGAGAGACCTAGCCAGAGAAACAATAAATGTTTAAGTGGCCGTATCTGATTTGCATATATAAATAACTTTACATATTTTCTTACGCATCATGTCATCTTAAATATATGACTGCTGTGTTAAGTGCTTTTTAAGTGTCTTATTTTAGAAGTTATAGAGCAAACACCAGATGGAACTCAATTTTTGACCATCATTGTAGTATATATTAATATATTAAAACATAAACGAATTACATTGATATTATGGCTGGTTTTATATTTTATGAATAAAAAAAATATTACAAATATATAATATTTAGAGTCAAAAGGCGATCCATTGATTAATATTATATAAAAGGGCGTAGCTGGATCTGTAAAGAAAAAAAATGTTTATTGCTTTTTCAATGTGCAATAAATTGATAAAGAGGAAGCAATCTCTCGAGATATATTGAGAAAAAAAAATTGTTTTTTTTTTCTTTACAGATCCAGGTACGCCCTTTTATATAAATTTATAATATATTTATAAGTTTATTTTATTTTTGATAAAAATATGTATATCGTATTACAATAATATATATTTTTATTGTTTTACAATAAATTATATACAATATATTCATTTAAAAAATTTAAAATAGTTAAATCTTAAAACTATGTTGGACTTCTTTTCGAATGACTTTAAAATATTTGATTGAAAATAATTCAATTAGCATATTATGAAATATTATTTACCAAATATATATAAAATAAGGAAATTTTTGGTTCAGTGTAATCTTTTATATAGTTTCCTCAGTACACACACACACACACACATTTTGCATAATTTCAAACATATTCTTTATTCTATAGTCAGTGGATTATCCTATTGCGTTCTTCAAATGGATTAATTTTTCGCTGATTTAATGAAATTTTGATACTTCTCTAAATGTATACGTTTGTTAGAAATAAAATACATTGTAAACAATAAGGAAAGACAAGATATTAAAGAAACTTGATAAAAAATATATACATACCAGCAGTTCACGTCTATCAGCGGCCTGCCCTATCCAAGAACCGCTAGTCAACGCACAACCAATTTAATAAAGCTGCGATATATAGGCTGAGATGCAAATTAGTATAGACAATATTACAACAATATGCAAATCACAAGAATATTGTATTGTAGAAATATCTCTGAATATCTCTCTCCACTTTCAATGAGGTAAAGCTAATTCACAAATAACTGTGGTTTCCGCTCCAATTTTTATAATACCCAGTTTATAACGAACCATTAAAATTTTAAGGGAATTTTATCAAAAATTGGCGCGATTGAAGACTCTAGCTGTCATTGTGGCAACGAATTCCAGGACTCGAGACACCTACTGCTGGAATGCCCACTCTTCTTCACCGCTAGATAACAGACAATAAATAATGTTGTATATCTATATCAATTTGTAAATATCAGAGAGAATCATCATAGTTTTAACTATTTTTGTAAATATTTTTATGATTTTCTTTCAAACCTGAAAGGCTCAGGTTCCTAATATATATTATTGTTTCTCTTTTTATTTCGATTACATTTTCTTGTATAATATGTTTATAACTGTTTCTGTTTAAAAAAAAATGTAAATCGACGCAATTATCCCTAGCCGGGATATCGCGTTTTGTGTGTTGAAATAAAATAAAAATAACTGTGGTAAACATGTTTATGATTAACTCTTTGTAGATGCTACGCCAGATTCGAGAAACTCCATACAGTGTTTGAATAACTTTCTCTATTGGAAAAAGAGAAAATAACCATCTTTATAACTAAGCTATTTTAATGAAGATTGTTCTTGCTGTTGTTCAACACTTGTCTATACATTTTGAAAGAATTTTCGATTTTTTCACTTACAAGTGATTCAGAGCCCTGTTTAATTATGTTTTAAGAATTGGAAACCCTCCCAAATATTCCTTGTAATAGTATTATTCGCCAAGTAATAAGAAAAACACGAATTTTTGGGATAGCCTTATAGTTTCTGGTAATCAAAATATCTCACACTTACATTCTAACATGTGATAATCAATAGGCATAGTGATATACAGTTTTAAAATTAATGTGTTTGTTATTAGATTTGGAGCAAATATATTTACTGGAAATGTGTTTTTTTACAATAATATCAACAAAAATTATCTCTCCAGACCTTACTGAAATGAAATAAGTTATTGAATGAGAGAGCTTAGCTCATCAGTAGTGAACCCTCTCAGCGGTTTCGCCAAATTAATTTCAAGTCCGCTCTACTACTATATTAGATTGGTGTGGGATATACCCTGTATTTTCTATGGAAGGCAGCTTAAGGGTGTTTAATGAACTATGGACATAAGCTTATAACTCTGTAGAGGTACATATATATAATCTCAAGGTTTTGAATCGAGCAAAGCTCTTCCGCAAATATGGTTTCATAATAAATATATATTAGTAAATTAAATTTATAAATTCAATTGCCATTTATTATTAATGAATTTTAAATGATTAAACATTGATTTATTTCAGCATCACCCGCCCCTCCATTGGTAAAATGGAAAGAATTATCGCCAAAAGAAGTAAGTAGAAGTTTGACATTATAATATATTGTTATAAGTCAATAGGTCTCAGGAGATGAGTTTATTTTTATTGACAACTCTAGCTTTCATAGCCCTTCAACAGGAGTGGAAATATATCACACAGTTAGATAAATATTTATACTTGTATATACAATATATATACATATGTTTTGGCCGGAATTTTGCATATTGGCATTAATTTTATTGAGCTGATTATTATTTGCATATTACTTGTTGTTTATTATATCTTGAGTGTTCGATTATTGGTTGAATTTGTCTTATTTTTTGTAGTTATATTCTCTATTGAGTTATATAATACAGTTAAGCCTGTCTATAGCGCCTCCTCTTGGGACTCACCAAAATATGGTGCTATAGAGAGGGGGTGCTAGAGACAGGTCACTTTTAATGTAAATCGCATCGTACTAAATATTTAAAATTGGGCGCTATAGAGAGGGAGGCGCTATTTAGAGGAAGCGCTATAAACAGGTTTAACTGTATATTTTTAATTTAATGCCAGAAGATATTGCGACTTCCTCCATTTTTTTCGGTCTCTCTTTCTTGTCTAATGATATTGAATGCCCCTAATTTAAGCTTTGTACTTGATTTAGGCTTGGTCTCTTGAATTCATATTACACTCACTTTTTCAGCCAGCAGTAGGAGTTGAGTCAACATCTGTCAACTACCATATGTGCCATTAAAAAAACATTGAAAAATCCCAACATTGGTATTTGGGATGACTATCATATTTCTCGACCTTGTTGTCATCTCTGGAACATAGGTCGTGTTGGCTTCCCTGGACGCTGTAGCATTTATATCAATATTCAGTTAATAAGTTTCCATGATGGCTTCTCTATCCTGTTGTGGCTTATTCCTCAAGTCGTTTAAACGATCTCCATTAGGTTCCATTGTCTCAGCTTTTCTATTATAGTCCTGGGGGTTTTTCCAGAGGTCTTTTTTGGAGGATTTGATACAATTCGAAAGATGCTGTCGATGGTTGGCAATCCAGGGGGCACCGCATTGAGGTGACAGTCAAACTTTGTCCCCTTAAAATACATTAATTAGCAATAGTAAGACAGTTTAGATAATTAAACTAATTTTAACGACATCTTGTCAATACATGCAAAGGTGGACAGTCTGCACTATTTTAAGAAATAATATTATATATGCATGATACGATGTAAAATGAATATGGCGCCTCTGCCATCACTGCAGTGTTTGGTGGAGAATCACCAGTGGGTCTCCAGTGATACCACTGTAAATATCCAAGACAGTTTAGAAGCCTCTAAGACTGTTTAGAACGAGATACTAATGTCAATATAAGAAAATAGAATATTATATATAATGAAAGAGAACTGATAAATCTTTTTAAAAGGCTGAGGAAATATTTTAAATAGTGGAGATTCTACAAATAGTTAGTAAAAATATAGTTTATATATATTTTTTATTAGCCCTAGTACACGTGGTACAGGCCATGATAATAATCATGGTGGGATAGTTAGCGACTGCTTTTACTGTAAATACACCACATATCTACACATGTTAAAGGCAGTTCGACTTTGCACTTACAAATGTGCCAGAGCCCCGTTTAGTTACTTGCACTAGCTGGTGGGATTTGACTTTTGCAAGATTCACAAACCAGTGGAGCATTTTTTATTGGAAAAAAAAGTGTCCAATGCGGGATTCGATCCCGGGTCGTAGCGGTCGAAAACCAATGATTTAAACCACCTTTCCACCGACCCCCAAGGTACACTTGCAGTAAAAGCAGTCGCCTACTTCTATCCACCTTGATTATCATGGCCTGTACCACGTGTACTAGGGATAAGATAACAATTGGTTTATATAGTTAGAATGTATATGGTTGAAGTGTTTAACCTGTGATTGAATGGTGACAGAAAAGACTCCGTGAATTGGAGGAAGAGATAAGCGATGGAGAGGAGTTCATCGTAGCTCTCAAGAATCACGTGAGTGTTGGTTTAATGTTTATTTACATTCATAGAACTTGATTGTTTGTTTACAGCTCTCTTTCGCTAACGATCTCTTAGACCAATTGGTAAGCTTATTTCTTTATGCTCATAGCCACCTTGTTACAAATGTTATTGTAAAAATAATGTTTTTTTTTATAATTGAATACAGCAGAACCTCCCTTTAGCGGACACCTCTCTAAAAAGGACAGTTTTCATTTGCAAAATTCCCATTTTTACTATTTAGAAACTCTCCGGTAAGAGGAGACCTCTCCCTAAAGGGCAATATGGCTCTGCAATTAGATGTCCTTTATAGGCAAGTTCTACTGTATATATATATATAAACTTAACCTACACTATATATATGTAGTTGACCAGTTGAAGGGCGTGACTGCCCGAAAGCTCGTGTAGTCGATTATTAAAAATTATTTTCTCCTATCGCTTTATTCTATAGTATTTATAATCCAAGGAGAAAGTTTCCATGTTTAAAAAATATATGTCATTTATTACTACAATTTGAACATTCTATTAATTGTTCGAATATATTTTCTTTACTCAGAACTACCTTATATATATATGGATGGAAAATTATATGATGGCGATAATTAGATGGTGTCAGGTTTTGACGTTTATTTTGACGGGAGAGGCGCCGTATGCTTCTATATATATATGAATTTATTTAAAATAAAGAGAGCATATCCTGACCACAAGCACTGGCGCTTTTTATATAAATATTATTTACTATATTTTATTTTTATATTAATAATATATTATAATATTATATTGTTATCAAGTTGATATAATAGAATCGCTGTGAAACATTTGAATAATATAAAAATTTGTATATTAAAAATGTGTATATTAAAGTTGAACACGAGAATTCTCTCAAGCAAATAAACGGTTCTTTGACTGGCTTTACAATGGTTAATATCAATCGCTGATTACGAATGCTAAAATCGAGCGCTAATATTTATTGTTGTTGTCGTGTCCAATGAAGAACCTCAAATATCTCCATGCATATCTATCACAGCAGTCGCAATGTCCAGTATTTTGGATGTGTAAAGCTGCTGCTCTAGGTCCATGTCAATTTTCTGTTGTTGTTGTCGTGTCCAATGAAGAGCTTCAGATGTCTCCATGCATCTCTATCACATCAGTTGCAATATGTTCTATCTTGGGTGTGCAAAGCTGTTGTTCAAGATCCATGTCAATTTTCTGTTGTTGTTGTCGTGTCCAATGAAGATCCTCATATCTCTCCATGCATCTCTATCACAGCAGTCTCAATGTCCACTATCTTGGGTATGTAAAGCTGCTCTGGGCCCATGTCAATTTTGTGTAAGGCTCGGCCATTACTGGGCATAAGAATATGTGGGTGGGTGTTAGTTCCACACCAGGACAGTTGTTTCATGTCCTATAGGTTCTTGTGTTATCTGGATGTATTGTCATTCCTTTGTAGTGTTTCGTCCTGAGTCTTGTTATAGTTTTTGTAAATCTTCTCTCAGAGGTTATTTCACATATTTGAAGTTTTCTTATTTTTTTGTTGAATTATCTTATATTTTTCCAAAGCATTAGTGACAAATACTGACATTTGTTCTTTCGTCTGGCTTAACTTTCTGACTTCCTTTGCTAATTCATCTGCCATCTCATTACTTCCGATCCCACCATGGGCAGGAATCCATTGTAGAAGCTAATATCTGTTCCTGATAGCAATTACCGATAAAAATCGCTAAATTCAATCGCAAAAATTGATCGCTGATATCGATTGTCAATATCGATGAAGAAAGCAGTTGAACAGAGATTTATTCACTCGAAATCTTGCTCGTTTTTTAGCTTTCAATAAATCTCACATTGCTATTAAAGTTGTAATCTTATTCAAATTCTATACAACTTGTAAATTGATACAAAGCAATAACACGCTATCTATATATAACGAATGAATACATTAAGACGCGAATGTTTCTTTTCACAAATAAATACTATCCTAAAAGCTTATGTCCATAAGTTTGCTTAAATACCATTTTTAAGATTCCACCATTCAGTGTAGCATATAAAAGCAGAATGATCCAATACAGTATTTGAGCTCTAAAGAAAAGGTCTGGTAGATTAAATTGACGAAAGCGCTGGGAGGTTTCACCACTGATAAGCCAAGATCTCACAATATAATTTTTTCATTGCAGTAAGGACATTAGAAGTTTGATTTATTTGTTAAAAGAAACATTTGCGTCTTAATGCCTTCATTCCTTATAACTTGCGTTTTGTAAACACATTAATTTTATGATTAATAATAAATTTATATATCGTCTAAAAATATATTAAAGAAGTTATACAAATACTTTTTGAATATATCTATAACTTTTCGCTGCTAAATCCTGAACTGATGCAGGCGAAGAAAAGAGCAACTGGAATGGCGACCTTCAAAGTTGACAGGAGCACCCAAACTGGCGATTTCATCAACGAACAAAACAAAGATGGCTCTACTCCTAAAAACAAGGTGCTTACAGGGTCGTCAAATGACAAGAAAACCCCTGAAATATTTATAAAATATAAATTACGTTTTTCTAACTTTCTAAGTAAAAAGTAAAAAACTAATCATTTTCAAAGAATTCTGCCCCTGAATATATAATATAAAACCATCAAATCAATATTGAATATATTTTCATCCATACTCCTCGATCATTCTCTTTAATTGTATTCCTCAAATAAAACCAAAATAATAATAAAGAAGTTGTTAGGAAGAATATTTTGATAATTGAAAGAGACAAACGATCTCAATTCTCTTAGAAAATATAAATAAAAATCTTCGTAGATGAACTGTCAATCAAACTGTCACTTTGCAATTATGACAAAGAGATTTCAAAATGTTTGACAAGTCAAGAAAAAGAATTCCAAGTCAACCACACTCCCAACGTTACAATAGAATCTCACTCTTAAACCATTTTTATAATAAGTTTATCTACAAACTTTTAAGATTGAACCTGGGATCATGACGTCAAATAAATGCCTATCAAAATCCTACTGCCTCTCCGTAATCCAATTGAATTCCATCAGCTCAAATCAGAAATATTAAATTGAAAACCAATAACTAGAAACCTAGATCAATAATCACATATTTTATAATATATCCAGAAATCTATCTTCAAAAGAAATACTGAATATCAACCAATGATAGAATCTCTCATTCTGCTAACATCAGCATCTAAAAAGTGATCTACTTTTCAGCATCTCTACTCATCTAGAACGAATTTAGATGAAAATCAGTTTAACTCATTAACCAATAGTTCAATTATATCTGTATTTATAAATATGAACAGGAATATATATAAACACATAAAACATTATATAAAAATACACTCACATACACATTCATAAACATATGTACATAAACATACACCTTTATACAAACACACTCACTTACATTTGTATAACAGCATGCACGAATACGTACACTTTTATACACAAAAAACACAAATACTCATGTATATAAACATACACATAAACATACACTTTCATACACAAACACACTCACATACACATGCATAAACACATGCACGTATACTTATACCTCATTTGCAAAAAAAACTACAAATACTCATGTATATAAACATACACATAAACATATACAAACACACTTACACACATATACACATTCAATCCCATATATAGAAATACAAATAGATTCACATGACTATAAACATACAACATAATATATTCACATACCTAAACAAATACATACAGCATACACAGACATTCCTCATAGGATATAGCATTTCATAATAATGATTAATATTTTTAAAAAATCAAGCATCACCACGAATATTGAAATAGTAGCGGCATGAAACTGTGACCCAGAGTTCAATTATATCAATTTGAAAAAATACCTTTTATACAATAACCGGTAACCTATATATCAACCCCTACAACACAAAACAATATAAACAGCTCATATCCAGTTCATTAACCATATATTTCCATTTATTAAGTTATAAAATTGAATGGCTTTATAAAATAACTACCCATCCGTAATTTCTTCACTCTTATTTTCATCTGTTCATTCGTCAATCCTCTCTTCAGCTTTTTTGGTCCCCAATGACATATCAAGAATCATCATACCGGCTTTATCTTCCATCAGAATACCTTACTTCAGTTTCTTCAGAATTGCCACATCAGAAAATGACGTGAAAATGCTTCGCTGAAAATCAATATCTGATTGGTGGCTGTACTTGCAAGAAATATTCTTCGATTTTCCTTTGGGCAGAAAATGGTGCATGGAAATAAAATATTTAATCCTTTTTAGCTTTCCTTTCTTTATATAGAGTTTAACACAAAAACAACATTAAACATTTAACAATACTTTTTATCATATTTAAGGTTGCAAGAAAAGAAACTTTTGTCTTTATATAATTTGTTTTAATATCATTTTTTATTTTCAAATAAAATAAACCTTACATTGACCTTAAAACGTTGAAGAAATATTGAGAAAGCATGGCTCAGTGGTGAATCCTCCCAATCCACCAGACCGCTTCTTCAGAGCTCTAATACTGTATTGGACGATTCTACTTATATAAGCTACATTGTAAGGTTATCCTTGTTATAGGTTCCAAGCAAACTATGGGAATATCATCTAGGACAGTAGAATTACAAAATAAAATATTTGCATTGAGTAACTGTGTGTGTCTTCCGAAAACACTTTATTTAGTTCCAGTTCGACATAAGTTAAGGTTTCGATTTGTCACCTTTAAATAGAAATAAAAATATTAATCACGGAATATTTTAATTCCCAAATTGATTAAATTCTTTTATATATATTTATAGAAGCATATGTCGCCTCTCCCGTCAAAAATAAATGTCAAAAACTAGACGCCATCTATTGACCGTCGCCGCAAACTAGCGGCCTAGGGTCGGCGACAAAGCCACAACACCATCTTTGGCAAACTGAGAAGCGTCCTAAAGACCATTTCGGGCTAATGGCTCTCGTCAACCTAGGCCGGACTTTATTCCAGGCTAGTTTGCGGCGACGATCAATAGATGGCGTTAGGTTTTGACGTTTATTTTGACGGGAGAAGCGCCCTATGCTTATATGGACCAATTTCCACCCGGAAAAAAAAATATATATATATTACTTCTCTCTCACTTTATATCTATTTATTCATATATCTATCATTATTAATCTTATTTATTCATTTAATGTATTTAACCTTATATAATCTTATATGGACGTTATAATAAATCAGTTTCAATCTCAATCTCTCTCACTTTCTCTCTGAATCTGGCCTTAACCTGGGAGTCCTGCATCGCCTGTGGGTCCGGAGACCTGTCACTTGCCAACCGCTACTGGTCATGCAGGCGGATCAGGCCAGTCACCCTGGAGGCTTTCATCATCATCCAGCGGCCCCCTGACCTGCAGAGCTGGATCTTTGGGCATGGCCTGGAGGATGACGCCCTGACCATCCTGGCGTCTACCAAGACACGCATCTACAAGCACTTCCTGGGCCTAGAAATGTGGAGGGATCAAGAAGTCCCTCTCCTGGTCTGGAGGAAGACCCTATCAAGATGGTGGAGCCTCCCTAGCTTATAAATAATTGTATATTCCCATTACTTTTTATTTATTGATTTAGAATGTATTATTGTCTAGATGTCAATAAAAGTGTTTCAATTGTCTCTCTCTCTGAACCGTATTAAGATTCGTCAGAGTAAGAATAGAAGAAAGTTTGTGTTTTTTGAAAAATTCCGGCTAAAATATATTTATTTTTTATTTAAATTTAATGTAGTAGAAAATTTGAAACCTACACCTAACTGAAATTCATAAATATCACATCAATGAATAATTATCCTGCATTAATTCAAGACAGAAGGTTGTTGGGTGAAATGCGTCTTTTAATGAATGGAAAAAATTAAAGAAGAGCTTTAAAGCACAACATCTTCTACTGAGTCTAGATATATAACCTAACAATACTGATATTATAGAAACATTATAAAAGAGGAGGTATATTTACATATCGAGATGGTTTCTGAGTTTAATATCTGAAAAAGTAAAAATCATTATCAGGTAAAAAGATTATTTTAATTTATAATTTTTAAAAAAGGTAAAAGGTTTTTGTAAATATTTCTGGTGGGATAAAGTCGATATTATTGTAAGCCCGTTGAAAAGCGATTAACGCTTGAAAGCTAGCGTTTTTAAAATAAAAAGATACTCATTGTGAGAATTGATATTTGTAATTTTAATGAAATATATTTTAAAATACTAATTTCAGTTTTCAGAGATTTTTGATTTATTTAATTCATTGATTAGTATGAAGTGTTTTTTACTCTTTTTTTTCATAATAATCGTAATATCAGTTTTTCGCATTCATTTAATAAAACTGAGTTTTTTTTTAACATTTGTAACTTTTCAATAAAGACTGCTCTATATGCGATTCTAATGTCTATTGAAATGTAATCTTTGTATAACGCATATTTTTACTAAAAGAGCTACTTTATCGAAAGGTTTCATTACATTCAATATTCAAAACAGACAAAATGTTCATCAAAAATTTCGTTTTTAATGAGTAGTACATATTTCTGATACTTTATTATTTTTCCATGTTTATTATATTCGTTTCCAATTTATAATTCATTCTGAATATTAGCAAAATGTTAAATACGTTGAGAAGATATTTAATAAGCAAAGTTGATATACATTTTCAAAAATATCGCAATTTTTCGATATGAAAACAAATTGATCAAATACAAAAAATTATACGATTATAATCAGATCCACGTTTCCATGACTCTAACAAATATTTAGAAAACCACTAAAACTTCCAAACTTTTTTTATACCTAAAACAGTTTTAAAGATTTAAAGAAAACCATCTCCTAGAAAATAGATAATGTGTTTTTCCGCACCATTCCGTAAAACCTGCAAAAATATGCCCAAGTTTAAAAAATGAAGAAAAACATTCTGAAATTATTTCGTCTGCCAAAATCCGAAGGTCCGTGGAATATCTAGAATATGACCTTTATAATGTTGGACTTCACAATTATAAGTTATGAGCTGAAATTATTTATTTATATATTATATTTAAATCCTTTAATATTCAAAGATATTTAACTTATTCTTATTGTAACTTTTATAATAATATTTGCTTGCACAAATTTCCCTCACCTACTTTGTATTTTTTAAAATTATATCAACTGTGATATTATAACACTATGCGGCGCTGAGTTTGTTCATACAAAAATGTAATGCCTTGATAACGGTTTGGCGTTCAGCCAACCGAAATATTAGCAAATAAATATTTTATTAAAATATAGGCCTTTTTATAATCTAATTAAAATATACAAGTATCAGAGTCATCAATCTCTCTCTCAATTCTTAATTCTGTCACCGTTTGCTTTTGTGAATGGAATAAATACCCAAATATGGCTATTTCATATAAGCATCGGTATTTCAATGGCGAGAATGCTCGCTTGCCACGCGGGCGGCCCGGGTTCGATTTCCGGCCGATGCTTTTTTTTTTTTTTTTTACAATTTTTAAAACTCATTTATTTAAACTATTTTAATTTTGAAACAAACAAATGGATTGCAAAAATAATTAAATCAAATACCTAAACACTAATACAATTTTTGCCATTACACACTTTTTTTGTACTTCTGTATTGCTATTCTATGGCACTTCTACTATTTATTATTGATGTACTTTCAGTATGAAGGATACTTCACTCGGGGGATTTCTCGGGCGAAGCCGTGTCATTCATCTAGTATTATATATATGATGATTTGAACCAACAACTTCTAATTGGTGTAATATAACAAAATTATATGATGAAAAAGTGCTGTATAATTTTCTTCACTCTCCATATTTTTAAAGCTTATCTCAACTCTTTCTGTTCTCGGAACTTTTCCAGTACAACTGTGTCCTTCATTCTTTGTGTGGAAAATCCCAAGTCTTTCATTTTACCTCGACCACGACTGTCTGTACTCTGCGAGAGCTGTGAAAGGTCTTCCAAGGTGCAAAGAGGTATTGGAAAGCTCTCCATACCTGAGTGTCCCCTTTCGGTTACCACATATATATATTATTTTTTAAAATATTTCTGTTTACCTATGATGATTTGATATAGAATTATTGATAATTTGCTTGATACATGAATATCATTATGATATTTGCTGGTTCTATTGAGTACATTGGTACTAAATGGTATTGGTATTCAGATGTTGAAAATCTTGAAAATATAAATAAAAACAGTTTAGATCTTTATCGCTTTAATTTAGCTATTGAAATATTTAAAACATAAATTGAGAAAGGTATTCCCTGATTTAAGGCTTAATAATAAAGAAAACAAAATATTATTTACATAATTACATAAATATTTGAGCCAGCCAATGGGAAACAATAACATGGGTTATATAAAGGGAAAGCGCGACTTCTGGCGGTCGATTTAACAGAGTATTCTGTTACTAAATAATCTATGGTCTCACCCTACTATTTATTCTCCTATGAATACTTTATTCGAATATACCTAAATTGAAGAGAGAAATATTTTTTTTAATATAAGTATTTAATGTATGTGGATTCAAATGTAAACATTTTACTGTTTTATGTTGTAGTAAATTCGAAAAATCACGTGAGAACGTCCTTGCTACCTCAGAACAATTTTTAACGCCTTTCTAAATGCTTTTTTTATTTACTTCTCCTGACGAAGACAAAAGATTTTTGTCGAAACGTTGAGAAAAATAAAAAAAAACCCTAACTGGCCGAAGTGTCTATTTTTCATAGAAATAAATATTCACTGTATAACTTTAAATTCTTCCTCTCTTTCTTTTTTCAAACATCAACCAGGGAAATTTTTACCTCATTAAAAGAGAACAAAAGGAATAATACATATTCATCCCTGCTTTTAATATTTAACAAAATCAATAAGCCATCCACGTCCAAATTTTTTAACCACTTTTTATTTCTCCAGCTTTCAGGTCATAATGCCCTTCAACAGGAAATCTAAAAGTACCAATTCCAGCCAATTATATTGTCGCGGAGATAAATAAAGCAAGGGCAAGTTTGTGAATAATTAATTTATTATAAGGGGCATTTATAGGGAGAGAGAAAGATTACAACTTATCCCAAGTTAAAGATAATCCTAATGAACGGTGTCAGCCACCGTCCCGTTTTCCTTATTTTCAGATCAGCTTCCGAGAACCCCTCACACCTGTGGTCCCCCCGGGGTCCAGGGATGATTGACAGGTGTCCCATCTGGATGGAGCTCCTTGACAATATATACACCTGAAAGTGGTACTTTTACTTTTCCTGTTTGAAGGGCATATTGTCCTGAAAGTTTAAGAAATAAAAGGTGGTTAAAAGATACCTGGCACTGAGTTGCTTATTTATTTTGTTAAAAATAATAACGTACCAAGAAAGACCAGGCACTGAAAGTAAAAAAAAAAACAGAATATGTTGGTGAAACAAATAAACGTTCATGATGGCTTGTATGTGTCACCTATAAAAATAAGTATCAACTGAAGTTAATTCAATATTTATTATATATTTATATTTATATGTAATACTGCTGTCCTAAAAGCTTATGTCCATAGTTCATCTAAAATACTCATTCGAAGAGTCAAGCATCAGTATCATTATAAAAGCAAGTTCCAAAAATGCAATATAACAACGGTATGGTAGATTAAACTGGCGAAACCGCTGGGAGGGTTCACCACTGATGAGCCAGGCCCTCCCTTTGATTTTTTTGCAGTAAGGGCAGTAGAAATTGTTTTATTTAAAGAGAATATTACGGGTCTAAAATAGTTTCGTAATTTGAATTCAATATTATTTCAGAATATATATTAGAATAAATATTCACCTGAATAAACAAGAATATTCAAGAACATATGTGTATCGGGCTGGTGTCGACAGTATGGATGAGGCTGCACTCAACTGATCAAATTAATGAGGAGAGGAGGATAGAGACTTCTTGATAAAACTTGAAAAGTTATTTAATCAAAATATACGACTTAAAAGTCATTAGTATATCACGTTGCAACATAGAGAGATACGAAATTTCTTTGCTTGCATCCAAATTGAATATTTGTAATAAGTCAAATGATACACTGGTGGCCAAAAGTAAACTTAAATTTAATATATTTCATTACTAATTTAAAATTGAATAGATTTCTTTAAACATGTATTCATATTTTCCTGAACCATTTTTGTGTTTTATTTTTATATTGTAAATACTCTACAATACGTTTATCAATATTTAGGTATAATTAATAATTAGAAATCTCAGAAATTAGATTTATACAAATGTTTTCAAAAATAATTTACTCACCTTATAATGGGTTTGATCCCCTCTTAGAGCAAAACGCTCTTGACACCTGTTTGTCGTAATCTTTACAAGGTTGTTGATCAGTTCAATAGGAATTAGAGTCTATTCTTTTTTGAGCAGTCTTAGGCTCATTAAGGCCTCTGAGAGAGGGACAAAGACCGGCTACTTGTCTCCCAAAGGCAACCCAAGCATGTTATATCAGATATAAATCTGGAGACCTGACTGGTCAGAACATTTTTGATTTACAGTGTCTTGAAGATACTGAGTCACCAGGTTCGTTCTGTGGGAACGAGTTTTATCGTCCATTAGAACAAAATCTTTTCCTTCTGTGTGAGCCAACGGAAGAACATATTGCTTTAGGATCTCATCACGATACCTTTGACCAGTCAGGGAACGACCTTCAAACACATGCAGATCGGTGTGTCCATTGAGAGAGATGCCTGCCCACACCATCAAACAGCCACCATCAAATTTGTATTTTTCACTTACATTTGGTAGGTTATATCATGTCCCAACCTCTCTTCATATCTTGTATTGTTGAGAATCACTCTGGAGGCTAAATCAGGATTCATCTGTGAAGATACCTTTCTCACGTCATTTTCTGTCCGGTCGATGCTGACGACTCCAATTCAAATGTGCCCTCTGGTGCAACTGAGATAATGGGATGCATGCAATTGGGCGTCTTGCATAGAGACCAACAGCATTGTCTTCTGGACAGAGAGTTTAGACAAATATTTGTTTTCCAGTAACGGATTCAGAAACAATCGTCCTGCATAATACCACTCTATTGCGTTTATCAGATATTGCCAAAATTCTGCGATCTTGTGATGTTGTAACTTTTTGATGTCCTGCAACAGGTTTTCTGGAGACATCTTCTGTATCTTGAAACTGTTTTCAAAGGCGTGAGTCCACCATTCTTGATACATTTAGGCACCTTGCTGCATCAGCTTGGCTTAATCCCATTTCCATCCATCCAATAGCACGCCACCTTAAATAATCAGCTAAATTATGCCTAGAAGCCTTTTTTAAGTTTAAAAGAATAAAAATAAATTTGAAAAGAAACGATTCAAAAATGTTTAAACAACAAAAAGCAGCAAAGTCAGGCGAGAGATCTAGCCAGAGAAACAATAAATGTTTAAGTGGCCGTATCTAATTTGCATATATAAATAACTTTACATATTTTCTTACGCATCATGTCATCTTAAATATATGACTGCTGTGTTGAATGCTTTTTTAAGTGTCTTATTTTAGAGGTTATAGAGCAAACACCAGAGATGTAACTCAACTTTTGACCATCAGTGTAGTATATATTGATATATTAAAACATAAACGAATTACATTTATATTATGGCTGGTTTTTATATTTTTATGGATAAAAAAAGATTACAAATATATACTATCGACAAAATCAACTCTTCAATATAATTACTTAAATAAATTAAAACGAGAATGAAGAGGAGTTTCTTATTTTAATATTTGCGAGCTTTCGGACCGTGACGTCCATCTACTGGCTATAGAATGGAAGATATGAACGACTATATAAAGAGCTAAAAAATATAAATTTTAATATTAAAAATTAATGGTATACATCTAAATTAACATACAGCAGAGATTAACTAAGAATACATATTTACATCTGAATATATACTATATTTATTTGTTTATCTTAATTTTGATAATAATAATATGTATATTGTATTACAATAATTTTTTCATTGTTTTACAATAAATTATATACAATATATTTATTTAAAAAAATAAAAATAGTTAAATTTCAAAATTATGTTGGACTTCTCTTCGAAAGACTTTAAAATATTCGATTGAAAATAATTTAAATAGCATACTATGAAATATTTTATGGAATATTATTTTCCAAATATATATAAATTATCGAAATATTTGGTTCAGTGTAATCTTTTATATAGCTTCCTTAATACATTTTGCATAATTCCAAACATATTCATTATTATAAAGTCTGTGGATTATCCTATTACGTTCTTCAAATGGATTAATATTTCGCTGATAAATTAATGAAGTTTTGATACTTCTCTCAATGTATGTGTTTGTTAGAAAAAAAAATACATTGTAAACAATAAGGAAGGACAAGATATTAAAGAAACTTGATAAAAAATATATACATACCAGCAGCTCACGTCTATCAGCGGCCTGCCCTATCCAAGAACCGTTAGCCAACTAACCAATCCAACAAAGCTGCGATATATAGGCTGAGATGCAAATTAGTTTAGACAATATTACAACAATAGGCAAATCTTAAGAATATTGTATTGTAGAAATATCTCTAAATATCTCTCTCAACGAGGTAAAGCTAATTAACAAATAACTGTGGTTTATGCTCCGATTTTTATAAAACCCAGTTTATAACAAACATGGAAATTTTAAGGGCTTTTAATCAAAAATTGGCGCGATTGAAGACTTCAGCTGTCATTGTGGCAACGAATTCCAGGACTCGAGACACCTACTGCTGGAATGCTCACTCTTCTTCACCGCTAGACAACAGACAATAAATAATGTTGTATATCTTTATCAATTTGTAAATACCAGAGATAATTATCATTGATTTAACTATTTTTGTAAATATATTTATGATTTTTTCTTTCAAACCTGAAAGGCTCAGGTTGCTAATATACACTGGCCCGCAAAATTAAAGGAACAGCATATATTTTCCATATATCTAAAATTTTATCGAACATTTATCAATGCAATTTTATATACAAATTTATTATTTCATTATTGATTAAAATACCCGAAATCAAAAAAATAGAACACGTATTTTATGCAAATTAGCAGGTCAAACAATGATCTTCTTGCAGTCAGTGTATAAATATCTTGGAAATTGTTGTTAATATGGGGTGTGATCGCCTTTAACTGAGAGACAGGCTTTACATCGGCGACCCATACTAAGAATTAGGGAGTTTATAAGCTCCTGTGGAATCAACGCCCAATCTTTTTCAAAGTGTGTTTCTAGCTCATGAGTGTTTCTAGGAGGGGGTTGGAGGGATGAGATCCGTCGTCCTAGATTGTTCTATACATGCTCAATGGGATTTAGGTCTGGAGATCGAGCTGGCCAATTCACCCGAGCAATTGCATGGTTTTGGAGAAAAGTGTCGACCAAATCAGCCCTATTTGGACGGGCATTATCATCCATTAGAAGAAAGTTTTCTCCCATTTCAACTGATACAATACGCAGAAGGCTTCACATGAAGGGCCTCTATGCTCGACGACCCATAATTTGTGTGCCGTTGACACCACCTCAAAAGAGAGCAAGGGAACTTTGGCGCAGACAACATGTCGCTTGGAATCCAGATGAATGGAGCCATGTAATGTTCACTGATGAGTCCAGATTCTCTCTAAACAGCTATTATCGTCGTGTACTTGTCTGGAGAGAGGTAGGAACCATAAATAATCCCCGAAAAATGATTTAAAGGGATCCCTACAGAAGCCAATGTTTTATGGTCTGGGCTGGAATCTTCTTGGGCGGTCACACAGCACTCCACATTTTTCGGCAAGGAACCCTGACTGGACAGAGGTATCGGGACGAGATCTTGGCAGCATATGTGATGCCTCGATCATTAGGAATGGTAGAAAACCTTCTTATAATGGATGATAATGCCCGTCCACATAGGGCTGGTGTGGTCGACACTTTTCTCCAAAACCGTGCAATTGCTCGGATGAATTGGCCAGCTCGATCCCCAGACCTAAATCCCATTGAGCATGTATGGAACAACCTAGGACGGCGGATCTCATCCCTCCAACCCCCTCCTAGAAACACTCATGAGCTGGAAACAGCCTTAACACAAGAGTGGGCGTTGATTACACAGGAGCTGATAAACTCCCTAATTCTTAGTATGGGTCACCGATGTAGAGCCTGTCTATCAGTTAAAGGCGATCACACCCCATATTGACAACAATATCCAAGATATTTAAGATATTTTAAGATCATTGCTTGACCGGCTAATTTGCATAAAATACGTGTTAGAATTATTTGATTTCGGGTATTCTAATCAATAATGGAATAATAAATTTTTGTATAAAATTTCATTGATAAATGTTCAATAAAATTTGATATAAATGAAAAATATGTTGTTCCTTTAATTTTGCGGACCGGTGTATATTATTGTTTCTTTTTTTATTTCGATTACCTTTTCTTGTATAATATGTGTATAACTGTTTCTGTTAAAAAAAAATGTAAATCGACGCAATTATCCCTAGCCGGGAAATCGCGTTTTGTGTGTTGAAATAAAATTTAAAAAACTGTGGTAAAAATGTTTATGATTAACTCTTTGTAGATGCTACGCCAGATTCGAGAAACTCCATACAGTGTTTGGATAACTTTCTCAATTGGAAAAAAAGAAAAAAACCATCTTCATAACTAAGCTATTTTAATGAAGATTGTTCTCACTGTTATTCAACACTTGTCTATACATTTTGAAATAATTTTCTAATTTTTCACTTACAAGTGTTTCAGAGCCCTGTTTAATTATGTTTTAAGAATTGGAAACCCTCCCAAATATTACTTGTAATAATATTATTCGCCAAGTAATAAGAAAAACACGAACTTTTGGGGATAGCCTTATAGTTTCTGGTAATCAAAATATCTCACACATTCTAACATGTGATAATCAATAGGCATAATGATACACAGTTTTAAAATTAATGTGTTTATTTTCAAATTTGGAGCAAATAAATTTACTGGAAATGTGTTTCTTTACAATAAAATAAACAAAAATAATCTCTACAGACCTTACTGAAATGAAATAAGTTATTGAATGAGAGAGCTTAGCTCATCAGTAGTGAACCCTCTCAGCGGTTTCGCCAAATTAATCTCTAGACCGCTCTACTATTATATTAGATTGGTTTGAAATATGCCCTGCATTTTCTATGGAAGGCAGCTTTGGGGTGTTTAGTGAACTATGCACATAAGCTTATAGGTCAGTAGAGGTACATATATATAATTTCAAGGTTTTGAATCAAGCAAAGCCCTTCCGCAAATATGTTTTCATAACAAATATATATTAGTAAATTAAATTCATAAATTCAATTGCCATTTATTATTATTGAATTTTAAATGATTAAACATTGATTTATTTCAGCATCACCCGTCCCTCCATTGGTAAAATGGGAAGAATTATCCCCAAAAGAAGTAAGTAGAAGTTTGACGTTATAATATATTGTTATAAGTCAATAGGTCTCAGGAGATGAGTTTATTTTTATTGCCAACTCTAGCTTTCGTAGCCCTTCAACAGGAGTGCAAATATATCACACCGTTAGATATCTATTATACTTGTATATACAATATATATACATATGTTTTGGCCGGAATTTTGCATATTGGCATTAATTTTATTGAGCTGATTATTATTTGCATATTACTTGTTGTTTATTATATCTTGAGTGTTGGATTATTAGTTGAATTTAACTTATTATTTTGTAGATAAATTCTTTATTTGAAAATTTGAGTTCTATAATACAGTTAAACCTGTCTATAGCGATTCCTCTTGGGACTCACCAAAATATGGTGCTATAGAGAGGGTGTACTAGAGACAGGTCACTTTTATTGTAGATCGCATCGTACTAAATATTTAAAATCGGGCGCTATTGAGAGGGAGGCGCTATTTAGAGGAAGCGCTATAGACAGGTTTAACTGTATATTGTTACAATAATAACAGAATGTTAATCAATCTTCTTTCTTTGGCTGGTTCTCCTTACTCACTCTTCGACCAAAAGGTATAGGCAGCGCCAAGGTCTTCTTGTCCTAACACGGAGCGGGCTCTCCTATCTTTAGAACTAAGGTGAAATCACCAGTCTGACAACAGTTTAACACACACACACTCCTTTATTCTAAAACACACTATTTATACAATAAATTCATACACACGTGACCAGGCACTCGTGGTCAAATATAATAAAAACATATATACACAGAGTTATAATAAATTAAACTCTAACATTCCTCCCCGAGTTGATGGGTCACATCAAGTTCCAGAGGGGCCACCGGAAGCAGCACCAGCTCCACCAAGGGTCTTCGGAGCACTCCAACCGATGTCCGCACCGAAACAACCCGTACCAGGCCGTCCTTCCCCGGATGTGTCTCCACCACTCTGCCCATAAGCCATTTTGCAGGGGGCATTCTTTCCTCTTTTATCAATACTAACGTATTGATGTTGTCATTGGGAGAGATGGTCTTCCACTTAGTTCCATCATTAGCTAACACGGCAGCCAGTTCTCTTAATTGATCCTGAGCCAGATAGAAACTTGAACGTAACTTGTCGTGCAGCTCCTTCAAAACTTGTTCCTTCATCACTATATAGCCGAGTGCAGTGCCCTCTTCGCGCTACAACTCGCTTAAAAGCCGTCATGATGGTGGGTGTAGAGGCATCTGGGAACAATTCAAGATGTACGGCTCGGGTCACATAGCACACAACTAGACAGATGTAGCCCTTTTCCGTCTTTCGACCTCTACCCTTGGACATTCGAAGGTTCACAGGTCCAGCACAATCTACACCACTTATTGAGAAGGGTTTACCCGGTGTTAATCTCTCCTTGGGTAAATCGCTCATTAGCTGGCCTTGAGTGACGCGATTGTATCGACAACATGTCACGCACTCTCGAATGCATCTCTTCACCTGGTCTTTTGCTCTCAGCATCCAATACTTCTGTCTCAATGTGGACAGCATCAGGTGCACACTTACGTGCAAAGTCCGCACATGAACCGCTTGAACAATCATCTGAGCCACCTTTCTTGATGAAGGCAATGGCGCAGGATGTTTTTGCTCACATGTGATAGATGGAGCCCATTTTAATCTACCGCAGACTCCAAGGATTCCTTGAACGTCGAGGATCGGTGTTAACCATAAATCTTGCTCGTGCGCTTCACTGATCCTAAAGTGGTCAAACTTCTTAGCTCTTCCCTGAAATGCTGGAACTGAATTGATTGGAGTATTCTCCGATGAGCATTTCTCAGTTCAGCTGTTGTTAAGTGCGACTGATATCGCTCCGCGCTGTAGCGGCAGTTATGGCAAAAGCGCAAGATCCAGGCCACCTTTCGTGTATATCCATTAAAGGTCGAGCTTATCTCTCCGATAGCCACCAAGAAAGGTGTTTCACTGATGGCATGAACACTCAGGAGCTCAGTTTGACTTTAGTTCTCAAATACAGGAGGCATTCTAGGCCATTCCGTTGATTCCGCTGATAACCAGGTAGGTCCTGTCCACCAGATGGAAGACTGTTTCAGCTCGGACCCCAAAATTCCTCGCCTGGCAATATCCGTTGGATTATCTCCCGTAGGACAACAGCGCCACTCCCTGACTTGTGGACAACTCTGAGTTTCCGCGACAAGATTGCCGACAAAAGTGGGGAGATCTCCAAACATAGTTCTTAACCAACTCTAGACTATGGTAGAATCGGACCAACAGGTATCACTCTCCAGTTTGATATCCAACTCTTCCATTATATTTCACTAGTCTGGTCAGCAGAAGAGCTGCGCACAATTCCAAGCGTGGAATTGACATCTTCCGCATGGGAGCCAACTTAGTCCCTGATGCCAACAGTCCCACACTGACTCCATCATCAGTGGGAATTCTTATGTAAACAGCTGCTGCATAGGCGTGTTCGGAGTCATCACCGAATCCATGCAATTTTACTCCCTGGGTATTCCTTCCGAGACCCAACCATCAGGTATTCTCATTCTTCCCAGGAAATTCAACTCCTTTCCTATATTAGTCCATGCTTCAGTCAATGATTCATCCATCAGATCATCCCAATGTAATTCCGTTATCCACAACTTTTGAATCATTATTTTTCCTGTTACAAGGACAGGTGCCAACCATCCTAAGGGATATTCTAACCTGGCGATGAATGAAAGCATTTCGCTCGTGGTAGTCGCCGATGTCTTTTCCAACAACTGAACTTCATACAAGAAACAGTCTTCACTTTGGATCCATCCCAAGCCCAATGTCCTTATAACATTGGACTGTTCAAATGCAATCCCTTGTGCGCAATGCTGCCCAAAATCGTCAGATCAATTTCTTCAGAATCTGTGGTTTCTATGGCCTTGAAGGTGATTGAGGCCGGAGAGGGTTCGTTTCTTCCAGTGTCTTCCTATTCCAAGTCTATGTTGGATTCTTTTTTCTTCATGCAAAGCATTTTGGAAGATATGGCTTTAGGGCTCTTTGTTTGAGCTCTTACCTCTACATCGCTTGAAGCCCCCACTCCAGAACTCTCCACATCAAGAGGCCCTGAAGGTTGAGAATCCTCAACTGCAGACTTTTCGTCAGAATCTTCTACTGCAATTTCTGGAACCTCTTGAGAACCTTGAGCTTTACCTTTTGAAGAATCAGGACCTGATGCTAAGGCATAGTCTGCAGGCTCAGAGGTATCGTCTGAAGACTTAGAGCAGTCGTAGGATCCTGAAATCTTCCTTAGAGATCTCAAACCACTCAATCTAATATTCCTATTATCTACCGGATTCGGAATCCTTTCTAGTTTAGCACTTTTACCAGACCTTTCTGGAGACTTGTCTCCCAAATTAAGACCTTTCGCCGGAGTAGGCACTTGTTCCTTTGGAGAACTGGCCGGAGTATAACATTGGCGTTATTACAGCTCCAGAAACAGTTTCCTTCGATACAAGTTACATCTTATTGTTTGGAAGATATTTGCCAATTGAACCCTTTTCTATTGGTTCTCTCTTCACATAGGTGATCTGGATGGTACAACCCTGCTTAGAAAGCGTTTTACTTTTTCCAACCTTTGCATCATCATTCAACCATTTCCTTTTCTTCCGGATTTTGAGGTATGGGCACTTAACTAAAATCGTCTACAACGATTTCCCGCCCAAAACCCATCAGTTGTCCATCTTTTTCTTCCAAAGAAATCTGAGGTAGTCCCAATCATTGTTCTTAATGGCGATCATCCGAAAATATCTTTTCAGGTCGGCCACAACCCCGAACTTATTCTTCCGAAGTTTTATCCTTATCTCAGGGATTCCTCTCAAGAGACTAGGTCTCCTCCTCAAATATCGTTTCAACGAGAGTCCGTTACGTCCTCGACAGGAAGCGTCGCCCAATACTGGCCGTATAGGCGTCGCTTTGGACCCACACTCAAATACAGGGCGATCGGGAAAAGAGCATCCCTTTACTTTAAATTCGACATCTCCAGTCTGTCCCGCTTCCACCAATTTCCTCGATGGTGGAACTCTGACAACTCTTTCCTCAATATCATCAATGGACTCAGCTTTACCATCTGAAATCTCCACTTGATCCTCGCCGTCAGCTCCTGCTTTAGAATTGCTCACCGATTCATAACCTTTAACAGCAGTCTCAGAATCCCCTACTTCATTGTCCTTGGTTTCAGCTTCTGAGTCTTTCCCATTCTCCTCTGAATCGGTACCTTGTTCTGCATCTAACTTTTCTGCTACCTTTGAATCGGTACCTTGTTCTGCATCTAGCTTTTCTGCTACCTTTGAATCGGTACCTTGTTCTGCATCTAGCTTTTCTGCTACCTTTGAATCGGTACCTTGTTCTGCATCTAGCTTTTCTGCTACCTTTGAATCGGTACCTTGTTCTGCATCTAGCTTTTCTGCTACCTTTGAATCGGTACCTTGTTCTGCATCTAGCTTTTCTGCTACCTTTGAATCGGTACCTTGTTCTGCATCTAGCAGCTTCACTTCTTCAATGTTCTTTGAATCCATTCCTTGTTCCACATCCAGCCCTTTCTCTTCATCTGCTTCAACGGATTCTTTCTCAATTTCAGCCCTATTACTTTCATCAACTTCTACAACAGACTTCTTCTTAACTTGAACATTTTTACTTTCTTCAGCCAACTGCCTTTTCTCAACTTGAGCCCTATGACTTTCTTCAACGGCAATCTGCGTGGATGTCTCTTCTACCATTTGCTCGGATGATACCACAATCCCAGCATCTTCCTTAATAGAAGCTGGATCAACTCCTTTCATCAGGGTAACTCCGACAACACTTGGCCTTTCACTCATCCTGCATTCTAAACTGCTTCCATCGCAGATCTTCAAATCCAAGTTGGGCAATCGGCATACTCCCGTTCCGGGCAGCGAGCCCCTTTTCGAACTAGCACCATGGAGGGCTTCCGTATTTTTCTTCAGAGAGTTGAGGAAGTGATTTGTCATAATTCTAAGATCTATCCACTTCTCATAATACTGGCTCACTGTGTCCTTCTCTTCCTCTCGTACCTTGTAATCAATTTCCTTATCTTCTAGCATCAACCTCCAGATCAACTCATCTTCTTCCCGAAGATCTGCTATATTATTTTCGATGAGTGTATAGCTCGTTCTTATCACATCCTCAGAAGGAGTTTCTTCATCCAACTCCGCTTCTGCTTTTTTGATAAACTTGGAAATGATCGTTCTTTGAACGGCTCTACTTCTTAATGCCCGCTTCATGACTTAGACTTGCTTTTGATCTTAACTTGAATTATTGCTTGACGCTCTATACTTCGGCCTTTTCCTTTTAATTCAATTTGCAAAACTTTCCTAAAACCTTTTTTGCATAACTTTTTTTTGCAAAAACTTTATTTGCATAAATTCTTCTTTTTTCTATGATTTGCCTAAATTTGCATAGGCCTTTTTCTTAATTCTTAATATTGACAAATTGAATTTCCGAATTTTAAAACTTTAACTTCTAATCAAGAGTGAGTTCTTCTTAATCTTTATCTTCTTCAACTTCTTTAACCTTAGCCTAATCCGGCTCGAGGGACCAAAATGTTAATCAATCTTCTTTCTTTGGCTGGTTCTCCTTACTCACTCTTCGACCAAAAGGTATAGGCAGCGCCAAGGTCTTCTTGTCCTAACACGGAGCGGGCTCTCCTATCTTTAGAACTAAGGTGAAATCACCAGTCTGACAACAGTTTAACACACACACACTCCTTTATTCTAAAACACACTATTTATACAATAAATTCATACACACGTGACCAGGCACTCGTGGTCAAATATAATAAAAACATATATACACAGAGTTATAATAAATTAAACTCTAACAAGAAGATTTTGCGACCTCCTCCTTTTTTTCGGTCTCTCTTTCTTGTCTAATGATATTGAAAGCCCCTAATTCAAGCTTTGTATTTGATTTAGGCTTGGTCTCTTGATTTCCATATTACACTCACTTTGTCAGCCAGCAGTGGGAGTTGAGTCAACTTCTGTCTACTACCATATGTACCATTTAAATTACATTGAAAAATCCCAACAATGATGTTTGGGATGACTATCATATTTCTCGACCTTTCTATCATCCCTGGAACATAGGTCGTGTCGGCTTCCCCGTACGCTGTAGCATTTATATCCAAAATGTAGTCCATATATTTCCATTATGTCTACTCTATTCTACTGTTGTTGTTGCATATTCCTCAAGTCGTTTAAGCGAGCTCCATTAGGTTACATTGTCTCAGCTTTTCTATTATAGTCCTAGGTTTTTCTAGAGGTATTTTTGGAGGATTTGATACAATTCAAAAGCGGCTGTCGATGGTTGCCAATCCAGGGGGCACCGCATTGAGGTGACAGTCAAACTTTGTCCCCTTAAAATACATTAATTAGCAATAGTAAGACACTATAGACAATGATAATTATTTTAACGACATCTTGTCAATACATCAAAGGTGGACAGTCTGCACTATTTTAATAAATAATATTATATATACATGATACTATGTACAATGAATATGGCGTTTCTGACACCGCTGCAGTGTTTGGTGGAGAATCGCCAGCCGGTCTCCAGCGATACCACTGGAAATATCCAGGGCAGTTTAGAAGCCTCTAAGACTGTTTAGAGCGAGATACTAATGTTTAAATAAGAAAATATAATATTATATATAATAAAAGAGAACTGATAAATATTTTTAAAAGGTTGAGTAAATATATTAAATAGTGGAGATTCTACAAATAGTTAGTAAAAATATGGTTTATATATATATTTTTTTTATTATCCCTAGTACACGTGGTACAAGCCATGATAATAATCATCGTGGGATAGTTAGCGACTGCTTTTACTGTAAATACACCACATATCTACACATGTTAAAAGCAGTCCGACTTTGCACTTACAAATGTGCCAGAGCCCCGTTTAGTTGCTTGCACTCGCTGGTGGTATTTGACTTTTGCAAGATTCACAAACCATTGGAGCATTTTTTTATTGGAAAAAAGTGCCCAATGCGGGATTCGATCCCGGGTCGTAGCGGTCGAAAACCAATGATTTAAACCACCTTTCCACCGACCCCCAAGGTACACTTGCAGTAAAAGCAGTCGCCTACTTCTATCCACCTTGATTATCATGGGCCTGTACCACGTGTACTAGGGATAAGATAACAATTGGTTTATATAGTTAGAATGTATATGGTTGAAGTGTTTAACCTGTGATTGAATGGTGACAGAAAAGACTCTGTGAATTGGAGGAAGAGATAAGCGATGGAGAGGAGTTCATCGTAGCTCTCAAGAATCACGTGAGTGTTGGTTAAATGTTTATTTACATTTATAGAACTTGATTGTTTGTTTACAGCTCTCTTTCGCTAACGATCTCTTAGACCAATTGGTAAGCTTATTTCTTTATGCTCATAGCAACCTTGTTACAAATGTTATTGTAAAAATAATGTTTTTTTTTTATAATTGAGTACAGCAGAACCTCCCTTTAGCGGACACCTCTCTAAAAAGGACAGTTTATTTGCAAAATTCCCATTTTTACTATTTAGAAACTCTCCGGTAAGAGGAGACCTCTCCCTAAAGGGCAATATGGCTCTGCAATTAGATGTCCTTTATAGGGAGGTTCTACTGTATATATATAAACTTAACCTACACTATATATATGTCTTTATTACAACAATTTAAACATTCTATTAATTGTTCGAATATATTTTCTTTACTCAGAACACCTTTTATATATATGGATGTGTGGCGACCGCACTTTGCTTCAGCGAACTGGGACAAAGCTTCAAAACACATACGGGCAGAAGCTTAGCGAGCACGTGTTGGCGAGCACGAGCAATTAGATGTCCTTTATAGGGAGGTTCTACTGTATATATATAAATTTAACCTACACTATATATATGTCATTTATTACTACAATTTAAACATTCTATTAATTGTTCGAATATATTTTCTTTACTCAGAACTACCTTTTATATATATGGATGTGTGGCGACCGCACTTTGCTTCAGCGAACTGGGACAAAGCTTCAAAACACATACGGGCAGAAGCTTGGCGAGCACGTGTTGGGAGAACACTTCACTACGCATGCGCGGGCGTCATCCAGAACTTTCTAGCGGCTGGCTTCTTCCGACACTTGATCTGGCCACTCAGGCGGTAAACAACAAGGCTAAAGCAGACGGCCGTTACTTCAACCGTTGCTTCTTTTCTCTTTATAATTTCTTGCTTTAAATAAATTAATTTTAATTATAATTTTATCAGCAGCCTTTCCACAAGCCACACCAACACAGCACATCAACAACCTTCCTACAAAATTGGTGAGCCGGACGACTCGAATGAAGAATTAACGGCCAACGTCAAGGGCAAATCTTGGAAGCTCAAACATTCACGATGAAACTCACCCCATCTCAAATATCAAAATTGATTTTTCGAGCTCCACCCTTCTTGCCCAACGACATTCCATTGTGGCTCAACCAACTGGAAGCTGCCTTTAATTTTGCAAACATCGCCAGCGACGACAATTTCAAGTATAACACAATAATCGTTAATTTGGATAGACTGACTCTCATCTGCGTCTTCGACATTGTAGAGAACCCACCAGTTTCAGGAAAATATGCGGCGCTCAAAGAACGACTTCTCCTGCGATTTGGCCGGTCACGCCAGGTAAGAACAGCTCAAGTCTCAGAAACTAAGCCCATTGCTGATCAGAGACCCTTGATTATCCTGGTCGAATTGTCTAAGCCACCTCCATCTCAGCACGGTCATCCCTGTACTCCCACCTCCAATAGCCTCCAACACCTGGAGCAGACGGATTTACCCCGTGACCTGAATGTCACCACAACTGCCCCGGTGACTACAGTCCATAACGTTGAAGACACCAACTCAAGCTCCACCTTGCTTTCTCCCACCAGCTCTCTGAGTGACTCTTCATCCCTGGACTCCTCATCGTTCTGCTCCAACCCTCCTTCAAACACCATCTCGTGCCCCCCTGAAACTGTTATCTCCACCCCAGTGCACAGTGACAATCCCTTGCCCCAGCAGCCGCCGTCTCATGAAGAGCCCTTGCCCCAGCAGCCGCCGTCTCACGAAGAGCCCTTGCCCCAGCAGCCGCCGTCTCACGAAGAGGACTTGTCTCCATCCTGCGAGCAGAAACATACACTCTTCCTAAAAGAAACCAATAACGCGGCTGAAAGGACTCCTCTCCACTTTCAGCCCGCCCAAACTTCGGTACCACAACCTCTCCAACCTCAAAACACTCTCCAACAGTCATTACCTCCTATTGAATCAAGAGTCACTACTTCCCCAATACCAATAGCTCCACCGGTACTCGCGGCGACTACACTCATCGCTGAGCAATCCATCGTGTCCCTGCAACCTAACAAGATGGTCGCCACCCATTACATCCGGACAACATTTGAAAAGGACAGGTGCCTCCCTCAAGCCCCCAAGACCAGATCCCAACCCAACAAGGCACCCTACCAAGAGTTCCCTCTACGACTACATAGGATCTTTAAAGATCCTACTGGAGGGGGAGTAGTGTGGCGACCGCACTTTGCTTCAGCGAACTGGGACAAAGCTTCAAAACACATACGGGCAGAAGCTTGGCGAGCAAGTGTTGGGAGAACACTTCACTACGCATGCGCGGGCGTCATCCAGAACTTTCTAGCGGCTGGCTTCTTCCGACACTTGATCTGGCCACTCAGGCGGTAAACAACAAGGCTAGAGCGGCGGCCGTTATTTCAACCATTGCTTCTTTTCTCTTTATAATTTCTTGCTTTAAATAAATTAATTTCAATTATAATTTTATCAGCAGCCTTTCCACAAGCCACACCAACACAGCACATCAACAACCTTCCTACAGATGGAAAATTATATGATGGCGATAAATAGATGAAGTCAGGTTTTGACGTTTATTTTGACGGGAGAGGCGCCCTATGCTTCTATATATATATAAATTTATTAAAAATATAGAGAGAATATCCTGACCACAAGCACTGGCGCTTTTTATATAAATATTATATATTTATATTATATATATATATATATATATATATATATATATATATATATATATATATATATATATATGAAATAATGTTGAAGTCCTGGTAGCTCTTGTTGTACTGTGTTGACCGAGAGGAACAGTCAGGATGTAGAGTTTTCCAGTACCTCTCTGCACCTTGGAAGACCCTTAAAAGTTCTCACAAAATACAGGCAGTCGTGGTCGAGGCAGAGTGGAAAGCTGGGGATATCCACACAAAAAACGAAGACACAGTTGCACTAAGAAAGTTCCGTAAACAGATAAAAGTTGAGCTAGTAAGGCAAGATGGAGATAGACGAGTTCTTCCTAACTACATGTTGGATGAGATCGACATAACATACGACATACGATCGACGCGGCTTGCACTAAGGGTGAACTAAACTAAACTGAACTGAACTGTCAAGTCACTGTAAGGTGATGTATTTATAGGTTAAAGACGGGGCGACCTTATGTGACAGGGGCGTTTCTGAGAAAAAGGGGGGCTTTGGCATGTCCAGGTGTGAGAGGGTCTCTGCATTCCACCACATGTGACAGTGTGGGTGGCCTTGTTTGTGGGAATTGTAAATCGACCTGATTTATGACTTCCATCTTTAGACTTTGTTGTTTTGGCAATACTATGCTCGATCTCTGCTTTAGCTCAACTCTTAAATCTATTACAGATTTTATTTATTTATCCACTTTGTACAAATTACATTACATATGGCGATGCAATGACACAGATTAATCATGCGCATAATTATTTATAGATGTGTTTCTATATACAACATGACAATCTTATTATAAGTTATATACACAGTATGGGGTTGTTGGTTTAAATTACCATAGATGGGCCCCGGGAGTGAAAGGGTTTATCCGGGTTTAGGCGGGTAAAGCCTCTCTAACACAGGTAAGTAATTAAAATTTATTTTAATTAATTTAAACTGTGAGGGTTAAAAAGGGCTATAACAAGATGATATTTGTTGGATATATAAAAGTGAAATAAAAATGACATTGTGTTTGATTAACAAAAAAGATGATTAAAATAAAATGATGACATAAAAATTCACATTCTAAGAGAATATTGGTGGGCGTTGGACAGGGTTAGTAGTTAAAGAATAAGCAATTGTGAGATTTACACATGCAATCAAATACTTAGGTCCAGGTGCAAAGCGAGGATATGGACTTGAGCGTCTTCCTAGGCAATGTTTCACCTGTGATCCTGTATAGGGTAACAGTGCTTTGTCACAATTGTAGTGTTATTGGGTTGAAAAGTTGTTGAAGAATATGTAATTGTTAGAAGTGCTCATGTAAACCAAATACTCAGATCCAGGTGCAAAGCGAGGATATAGACTTGAGCTGTCTTCCTTGGCAATGTTTCACTTGCGATCCTATATAAGGGTTACAGTGTTTTGTCACAATTTTAGGATTATTGGGTTAAAAGTTGTTGAAGAAAAGTTGCTTATTAATATGATTGAGAAAGGAGTGAAATAGAGCCATGCGATAAGTAGAATTGTAGCGACAGTAGGTGATCTGACTTGACTCGAAATCAAAGGTTGAATGTGGTCCGCTAGAGCTGAAAAAAAAAGTTGAAAGTTGAAAAAAGTGAATGCTTTGTGTAAGCGTTGGTGATTTGCTCTGCGGATGAAATGAAATAAACTCTTGAAGCTTGTTCAGACCAGAAGTTTGGATTTGTAAGTCTGGGGAACTGTGTTCAAGGCGTTTGTTGAATTACGAAATCAAAAATTAAATTATCAAGCAGTGCTGTCGTTTTTCTACATTGATGTGACGCAATGACTGAAAAGATAGTGATGAAAAATATAGGGGATTGGTTAAAGAATATGATTGTTGAAAACGATTGTTGTAGATGCCCGATAGTGGATGATAAACTTTGTCAGATAATAAAGGTATTTAAACAAATAAAATATAGTGAATAGAAATATAGAAATATGATTGCGGGTACAAAAAGTGTAAGTGGACAAAATTAAACCTGTAAAATATATAATATATAATAAATAATAAAATAAAAATAATTTTTGAAACAATTAGATGTTTTACAATCATAAAATAATATCATGAAAAATAAAAGTAAATTTGATTAAAGGTTTTTTTTTAATGTTGGATTAAAAAATTTGTTTATATAATTGAAAGGTAAGAATAAGAATAATTATTCAAGATTTTATACAAAATTTATAATATAATTGAAGGTTATTAATGATTGGATAAATTTTAAGTAGTGTAAAATTGAACAAAATTTGTCTCTTTTGACGAAAAGTTACAATTGTTGTGTGTAGATCAAATCCCATTGGTAAACATTGGTGTTTCTATGACTCTGAAACTGGGAATATGTGAAATGATCTTTTCGTTTGTCCTCAATGCTGGTATGTAGAGAATGATTTCTCTTTCGCGTTAAAAAGTCTATATAAGACTTAACCAAATTGTTTTAATTGGTGTTATCAATTAACATGTAAAATGTTTAAAGTATGTTGTGTTGTGATATCTCGTTGGTGAGATTTGTGAGATTCTCGAGGAAATCTAAATGAGTAGTGTGACACATGTGTTCAAAATGGCGTCATGAAGCTAGCGGTCAAGAAGATCTGCCTTGAGGGGGAAGAGAGGGCATGTCCAAAGATATTCTCAAAAGATAGTAGTGACCAAGGGAGTGGCGTCAAAAAGGGCGTCCACTTCCCCCCCTTTTTTTTCACGGAAATTCTATTTTTGGGGTGGTCACACATGTGGGATGGCTTGCTATGTTTGAGATTTACTCGAAACTGACTTTCTCTCTCTCTCTCTTCTTTTGTTGAGTTTGGCATATTTCTTGCCTATTTGAAAATACTGGGGTTTAAATGCAAAAAGGGTTGTGAGCTTGTAGGCGGTATAATTCAGTCTAGTTGCGTCTCGAAGATATCTGGAGTCAAATGATTGAATTCACTGAAATATACATCTTGAGACAATCGCTGTGGGTTTTGAGCAAATCGGGTTTGTGGAGGTGTAATGTACAGAACATTCTCTGTGTAATATTTTAATTTATTGACATGTATGGTGTCACTGTCTCTATTGAGAGGCTGATTGGGGCGATCTATTCGAACGACATTGGGTGATATTATTTCAATTATTTTGTATGGTCCAGTAAAATATGGTGCTAATTTACCTGTGTCTGGATGTCTGTAATTTTTTACCAAAACAAGCTCATTCACTTCGAAATGTGGTGTTGTGTGCTGCTTATCAAATGTTTCTTTATCTTTTTTATGCTTATTTTGAGTACGAGAGTTTGCTATCTCTCGAGCTATATTTATTTCGGGGTATGGGCCAAGATGAGTTCTTAGATCTGGGGGGATAACATTGAACATTAAGTAGGTAGGTGGAAAACTTGTGACAGAATGGGGCGTGTTATTGTACGTCTGAGTGACGCGTTTAACTAGTTGAGTCCAGGAAGCTTTCGGATTTTCTAGATAAGCTAGTCTGAGCTTGCCTGTAATGGTCGCATTCAAGCGTTCTATTAAACCGTTTGCCTGTGGGTTATTGCTGGTAGTTAGTAGAGGTTGTATACCATGCGTTATTAGAAATTTACGGAATTTTTCTGAGGTAAAAGCGGGCGCTCTGTCAGATAACAGACGTTTTGGAGATCCTTGCTGTAGTACCGTTTTGAGGGTTTGAATGTATGTTAGGGTACTGGTGGACTTCGATGGAAAGGTCCAAGCATATCGCGTTAAATGATCCACTATTACGTGTAGATATGTCTTGGAGTGTCCATATTTCGAAAATCCAGCTATGGTATCTATAGAGATTAAGTCGAATGGTTGTTGAGGTGGTGGAATTTGTCCAAGGGCACCATAGGGTTTACCTTTGGGCCTTTTAATGATTTGGCAGGTGTGACACGACTTGACAAATTTTTCTATAGATTTAGAGATACCTTTCCAGTAGTACTGGGCAGTAATTATGCGGGTCATCTGAGAGATGCCTGGGTGGTTATATTCTTGGTGAACTTTATTCATTAGAGTATGTTGCAGGGTTTCGGGAATTATTAATTTAATTACACCTTTTCGGGTAATGGTATGTAAGCCGTTTGTATCAATGTAGAAGGGGGATGCTGTTGGTTGATGCTGTTTGATAATATCAGCACTGACAAATCCTACAAAGGGGTTTCGCGATAACAAATCTGCTTCGTACTATTGGCTGCCTTTGAGGTAGTGAATTTCGTAATTATAGGTAGATAGTCTCAGGCTCCATCTAAAGAGTCGTCCTGACGGATTTTTTATAGTTTTAAGCCATTGTAAAGCTTGGTGATCTGTGTATATGGTGAATTTTATACCGGTTAGGTATATTCGGAATTTGTCTACACTTTCGACGATGGCGAGGCACTCGAGTTCGGAAACGGTGTAGTTTCTCTCATGTGCTCTAAGGGCGCGGCTGAAATATTGTACAGGATGTACTTGTCCGTCTGGATGTACCTGTTTGAGTATGCCTGCGATCCCTTGGGTGGATGCGTCGCAATAAAGGCGGCAGGGTAAGCCGACTTGATATAAGTGTAGTACTGGTTTACTGGTTAAACTCTCTTTGAGAGTGGTGAAAGCTTGTTGACAATCTGGGTCCCAATTACATTTCACATCTTTTTTAAGTAGTTTATTTAAAGGTGCTCGTAAGCGGGCATAATCTGGTATAAACTTATTATACACGTTCACTGCTCCTAAAAATGATTGTAATGTCTTTTGATTGGTAGGTAGTTTGATGGCACTTATGGTATCAAGGTTGCGCGTCTGTGGTGCATAAGTACCTGCGGTAACAGTGCATCCTAAGAAATCTATATTTGTTTTGAAAAACGAACATTTGTTATAATTGAGTTTGATGTTTTCGTGTTGACATACCGTTAGAAATTGTTGTAGGTGTTGCAGATGATCCTCTAAGGTGTCAGAAAAAATAATAAAATCGTCGAAGTAATGGGTAACAAAATTTAGTTTATATTTTTGCATGACCTGGTTTATGGCACGATGGTATATCTGTGTCGAATTTTTAAATCCGTAAGGAAGTCTACAAAATTCGTACTGACTATCCAACGTCACGAGAGCTAGTAGATTACGTGAGTTAGGTTCTACTTCCACTTGCCAATATGCGGATGCTATATCTACAGAAGAGTAGTATTTGGCTTTCGACAATTTGTCAAGAATGGTTTCTATTAAAGGTAAAGGATGTACGTCTGGAGCGATGATTTCATTAAGTTTTCTGTAATCAATACAGAAACGTTTCGTTTTGTCACGTTTTGTAACAAGAGTTATTGGACTGGCATAAGGTGAAACTGACGGGGCAATAATTCCATGTTGGAGCATTTGCTCTATTTGGGTTTGTATTTCTTGTTGGTCGTGTAGTGGCACTCTATATGGGCGTAATGCTATTATTTTATCTGTGGTGGTATTGATTTTTACCGGTGGTATGTTCAATTTGGGCACATTGTATTTATTAGTAGAGAACACATGCGAGAATTCATATAGAATTCGGTGGAGTTCGTGTGGACAATGTTCTAACTGAGGTGTCGCATTAGAAGGTATAGAAATCTCAATATCATGGGTAGGAGATATAGTGGGTGAAACAATAGTGGGGGAACATATAATTGGGGTAGGGTCCGCCACGTGTAAACTGGATTGGTTCGAGGGGAAGGTGGTAAAAATATCCGTTTCTCTCGGTTGAGTGGGACATAAATCCTGTTTGCACTTGGTGAACTTATAGACATTCGTTGGGAGAGCATCATTATTTTGATAAATTTGGAGATTATTAAAATCTATAATTAATTTAAATATTTTAAGGGTATTAATAGATAAAATACCAAAAGGTAGTGAAGCTTCTACTATAAAAAATTTTAGTTTTTGGGTGAGGTTACCTATTTTAAGTTTTAAAAATATATATCCAAGGGTATTTACATTGTGGGCTATTGCGTTTATAGTTAAACTGTACTGATGGATAATAATTTTATATGGTAACCTATTTTCTATGGTTCTTAAAATATCTAAGTTAAGTAGGTTTATAGATGCTCCCGTGTCTATTAAAAAGGGCAAATTTACATTTTGTGACAATTCAGTCCATATTATAAGCTGTTCAACGAAAATAAGTTTCAGGTTTTCCTACCGTTGAGCTGCTCGCGGGGCTTGTAGAGTCGTCTCGGCTTGCAGCTTGGACTTGGGGAACAGGGCTCCGAGTTTGGACCTTGGGCCGGGTACCAGATTTTGGTACAGTGGTTGTGCGTGGTCTGGCGCTGTAGACTTGGCTTGTTCGGTTCCGTTGGAACCGTTGTTCACACTGGGAGTGCCAGTGCATAGCATTGCAATACTTACAAGGCGAGGGTGGGGGTGCAACTTGGTACGTTACACGTGATGACCGCTGGTTGTTGTGCCGCGGTGGTGGGTTGTGGTAGGTTGGATGTGGGGCCTTGTCTACTTGGCGCTGGTACACTGCACTGGTGGCACACTGGGTTCTTCTTATTCTCGACACTAGGTCGAACCATTCTTTAATGGTGTTTGGCTGCACCGTGGCGATTAATCGCTGATCTGCGACGGGTAGTCCTTCGGTTAGAGAATCTATTAATATGTCGGCGGGTAGGTTTAATTTCATGCCCATTACCGTTTTGTTTTGGTAGTAGTCTTCTAGGGGCATTTGGGGTGTCAATTTGATGGCTAGGAAGCGTGAAAACGACGCTTCTGTCGCTGTTGGGAATAAATCTATCAAGGTTTGGCGGACATCAATATAAAATAACCTATCTAACCGTAGGTTTCGGAAATATTGTAGGGGCTTACCTTGCAGGTAGCAGGGTAACTTGCGTAGGCGGTCCGTGTAGGTCAGCTTAGCTCGGTCTGCTTGGGCATCGAAGTTGTCGAAAAAGCTCTGGGCTTCAAAGGTACCATCGTATGGACTCACATCTATCTCCCTCGGAGATCGGGCGACCAGAAGCTTATTCAGGGCATCGGCGATCTGTGTCAGCGGGTCTGCGGAGGTCCCTTGGGGCGGCGACGTTTCCTCCTCTTCAAATGTCGTTTCTTGTTGGGGAACAGATAGCCCGGTCGTATCGTTGGACTGTTCGGTTTGCTCTTCCATCTTTGCACTTTCTCGCTTCTATCTGGACTATCTAGCTTTCTTCGTTTGGTATCCTTCGTTTTGGTTATCCTGTCGGCTTCTGAAATATAATGTTGAATGTTTGGTTGTTGTCGACATGTAGAATCCTGTCGACTACTGAAATAATGTTGAAGTCCTGGTAGCTCTTGTTGTACTGTGTTGACCGAGAGGAACAGTCAGGATGTAGAGTTTTCCAGTACCTCTCTGCACCTTGGAAGACCCTTAAAAGTTCTCACAAAATACAGGCAGTCGTGGTCGAGGCAGAGTGGAAAGCTGGGGATATCCCCACAAAAAAACGAAGACACAGTTGCACTAAGAAAGTTCCGTAAACAGATAAAAGTTGAGCTAGTAAGGCAAGATGGAGATAGACGAGTTCTTCCTAACTACATGTTGGATGAGATCGACATAACATACGACATACGACCGACGCGGCTTGCACTAAGGGTGAACTAAACTAAACTGAACTGAACTGTCAAGTCACTGTAAGGTGATGTATTTATAGGTTAAAGACGGGGCGATCTTATGTGACAGGGGCGTTTCTGAGAAAAAGGGGGGGCTTGGCATGTCCAGGTGTGAGAGGGTCTCTGCATTCCACCACATGTGACAGTGTGGGTGGCCTTGTTTGTGGGAATTGTAAATCGACCTGATTTATGACTTCCATCTTTAGACTTTGTTGTTTTGGCAATACTATGCTCGATCTCTGCTTTAGCTCAACTCTTAAATCTATTACAGATTTTATTTATTTATCCACTTTGTACAAATTACATTACATATGGCGATGCAATGACACAGATTAATCATGCGCATAATTATTTATAGATGTGTTTCTATATACAACATGACAATCTTATTATAAGTTATATACACAGTATGGGGTTGTTGGTTTAAATTACCATATATATATATTAATAAAATATTATAATATTATATTCTTATCAAGTTGATTTAATAGAATCGCTGTGAAACATTTGAATAATATTAGAAATGTGTGTATATATATATGTAATAAGATGATGTCCTGGTAGCTCTTGTAGAATCCTGTCGACTCTTCTGTGATATGATCCTTTCGACTCTTCTGTGATATGATCCTGTCGACTTTCAATGTCGCAATATAGTGATAATAATGTGGTGAGGAGAGAAATAATCACACGACGAGTTGGTAGAGGAATAACCCAGGCAGCCAGCGAGAGAGACGGGAGCGCGACCCGCACCGCCAGGCGGGCGGCCGTTTGTCCTACCCCACCCCCCGCCTATCCAAAAATAGACCTGAGGTTCAAAGAAAGGCCTTGCGGTCGCCCCTTGGAATGTGGCCAGTGGCCCAGATGACCGTACTTTAGCTGCGTTCTATCGACGTCTCTCTCTCGTTGACTGTAGGTATACTTTATTATTCCTGGAAGAGCATATATTATGACATATGGCCCCTGTTGAAGAAGGCTGAACATGGTTTGAGTATACTTAAAGCTGGTGAAGCCAGGGATAGAGAAAATAATTTTACAGTTGAAATTAATTAAGGTTATGGTGACATAGTTTTATGTAAATAAAATATTGTATAGTACACACGTGAATATTATTTACAAGCAGTTTTACAACACCGGAGAGTTTGACATTTAAGGAAATTCTTGAAAACATCAAGGTTATAAAAGGCTATATAAAACAAAATCTAATGTATTATAAGGGAAATGATATGGAGGAGTGTGAACTACGAGAAGGGGAGTCACATACACATGATGAAATTCTGAAGGTCATTAAGACTGGGGAACTCTACACTTTAAGATATTTTTCAGGCGGACATGGCAAGGGGAAACTTGGCATGGGCTTTCTATGCTATAGGTGTTGAGTATGAGAAATGAGTTTGAGGTTGGCAATTGTGTGAGCTCAGGACTGAGGTAAATATAGAACTACATACAATGTTAGAATTTGGGCGAACAGAGCGAGGGTAAACTTGCCCTGGGCCATTCTACCTTATCTATGTAGTTATTTGTGTAGCGAGTCCGAGGGGAAAAGTCCCGTGTGTAGGTGAGGAAGTCGAATGGACTTGTATTTAATTTGCGGAGATAAAGTAGCTCGAGATGCAAAGGTAGAATATAGGCGGACAGAGCGAGGGGAAACTTGCCCTGGGCCATTATACCTTAATTATTTAGATACAATGAGACTTTAGTAGTTTTAACTAATTGGAGGAAAGTATGCGCGCACAGTGCCAACAATTGGGACGAGGACGGCGTTGTCCTTTACAAGTGACAAGCTGCTCGGACAAGAGGTGTTTGAACCGTCGTGGGAGCTTGTGCAAGGCGATGATTTCGCGGTGGGTTGAAAGTAAGACCCATGTCTGCGCGAAATGATGACGGACCGGACAAAATCAGCGACGACGTTTAACGTACCTCCATGGGAAATATCGGAGGTAGGCTATATCGTGCTGGTTTGGACAAGGGACAAACATAGATTTGAAGACAGGGTCCGTGTGGCGAACGTGTGGCGCGAGAAGAAGAAGCGAACTGTGCCGCTCGATGCAGATTGTTCAAGTGCGAACAAAAAGGGGTTGATAAACATCTAGCAGTTAGTCAATCTGCATCCTGTGACGAACACACCATTGGCTAGATGGTGTGGGTCGGTGGATAGGCTAGAGATGAACTACGAAATATATTATCATAAATGAAGGGCGAAGATTAGAATTTTGAAATGACAATATAGAGGTTCGATAATTGATTAATCAATAATTCTATAAAAGGTCCTGAGCTGGTATAAGGTTAACAAAGTTGTAAGAATGAGAGGGACATTAAGGGGCAGATAGGTAAGAGTCACCAAGGGTTGGTTGTAAGCAAGGCTCACGTGGTGGTTGGAATTCTTCGACGCCTAAATTACAGGGTGAATTTTGAGTCGTTTAGGGAAAGAAATTATTTTTCGTGAGCCGTGTTTACAAGTAGGAGAGGTCATATACAAATAGGTATACAAAAGTTTAGGTGCTGGAGGCATATTTTTATAGATAAATTGATAATGAAAAATCTATTGTTAATAGTAAAAATCGTAAAGCATTAATAGGAAGAATTCCTTTTTTTTTTGTTTCTTTTTTTTTAAGTTACGTTAAAATGGAAATTATTTAATTAAAATGACGATTGTTAAATTCTACTGGTAAGGTAACTAATTAAATGAGTTACAAATATCTAGATAAATAATATGGAGAATAAAATCATTGTTAATAGGCGTGAAGAGAATAAATGGAGCTAATTATGTAAATATTGGGACAATTTACAAGGAATGACTTATTTAAAGAATGAATGGTAGGAGTTAAAACAATTACACTCACGAGTTATGTTGGTTTAGGGCGCAGGTAAGTTCATTGAGCTTCGGGAGAGTTCTGTCTGTGACACTGTGCGTACCAGTGTTGTACATCACAGTAGCGGCAGGGATATGGCGGAGTCTTGTCCATGATGGAGGAAGGTGTCCTGCCCTGGCACGGTGGTCGTTTTTGGGCAGATCTAGTGCTGGAAGAAGTGCGTGGCAGCTCCATCTCCGTCGTAGGTGAATACTTCTTCGGGATCCCGATTCAAAGGTTGGCGAAGAAGGGGTTGAGGGCTCGAAGAGGAGTGGTTACAATTGAGTTGGGTTTGGCCGATCATCGTGGCTTGGCTTCTTGTTTCTTCATACTCCGGTATATGAGGAATTTGCTTCCCGGCCAGGTCTTATCCTGTCGACTCTCTGTAATAAGATGATGTCCTGGTAGCTCTTGTAGAATCCTGTCGACTCTTCTGTGATATGATCCTTTCGACTCTTCTGTGATATAATCCTGTCGACTTTCAATGTGGCAATACAGTGATAATAATGTGTGAGGAGAGAAATAATCACACGACGAGTTGGTAGAGGAATAACCCAGGCAGCCAGCGAGAGAGACGGGAGCGCTACCCGCACCGCCAGGCGGCCGGCCGTTTGTCCTACCCCACCCCCCGCCTATCCAAAATAGACCTGAGGTTCCAAAAAAGGCCCTGCGGTCGCTCCTTGGAATGTGGCCAGTGGCCCAGATGACCGTACTTTAGCTGCGTTCTATCGACGTCTCTCTCTCGTTAACCGTAGGTTTACTTTATTATTCCTGGAAGAGCATATATTATGACATATATATATATTAAAGTTGAACACGAGAATTCTCTCAAGCAAATAAACGGCTCTTTGACTGGCTTTACAATGGTTAATATCAATCGCTGATTACGAATGCTAAAATCGAGCGCTAATATATATTGTTGTTGTCGTGTTCAATGAAAAACCTCAAATGTCTCCAAGCATCTCTATCACAGCAGTCGCAATGTCCAATATCTTGTGTGTTTAAAGCTGCTGCTCTGGGTCCATGTCAATTTTCTGTTGTTGTTGACGTGTCCAATGAAGAGCCTCAGATGTCTCCATACATCTCTATCACAGCAGTCTCAATGTTCTCTATCTTGGGTGTGTAAAGCTGCTGCTCTGGGTCCATGTCAATTTTCTGTTGTTGTTGTCGTGTCCAATGAAGAGTCTCAGATGTATCCATACATCTCTATCACAGCAGTCTCAATGTCCACTATCTTGGGTGTCTAAAGCTGCTGCTCTAGGTCCATGTCAATTTTCTGTTGTTGTTGTCGTGTCCAATGAAGAGTCTCAGATGTCTCCATACATCTCTATCACAGCAGTCGCAATGTCCTCTATCTTGGGTGTGTAAAGCTGCTGCTCTGGGTTCATGTCAATTTTCTGTTGTTATCGTGTCCAATGAAGAGTCTCAGATCTCTCCATGCAACACTATCACAGCAGTTACAATGTACACTATCTTGGGTATGTAAAGCTGCTCTGGGCCCATGTCAATTTTCTGTATGGCTGCGGCCATTGCTGGGCATGAGAATATGTGGGTGGGTGTTAGTTCCACACCAGGGCAATTGTTGCATGTCCTATAGGATCTTGTGTTATCTGGATGTATTGTCATTCCGTTATAAGTCTTGTTATAGTTTTTGTAAATCTTCTCTCAGAGTTTATTTCACATATTTGAAGTTTTCTTATTTTTTTGTTGAATTATCTTATATTTATCCAAAGAGCATTAGTGACAAATACTGACATTTGTTCTTTTATTTGGCTCAACTTTCTGGATTCCTTTGCTAATTAATCTACCATCTCATTACCTAAGATCCCAACATGGGCAGGAATCTATTGTAGAAGCTAATATCTATTTCTGTTATCAATTGCTAAATTAAATTCCAAATATCGATCGCTGATATCGATTGCCAATATCGATGAATAAAGCAGTTGAACAGAGATTAATTCACTCTAAATCTTGCTCGTTTTTTAGCTTCTAATGAGAGAGAGAGAGAGAGAGAGAATCTCACATTCCTATTCAAAGTTGTAATTTTATTCAAATTGTATACAACTTGTAAATTAATACAAAACAATAACACGCCATCTATATATAACGAATGAAGTCATTAGGACGCGAATATTTCTTTTCACAAATAAATACTATCCAAAATCTTATGTCCATAAGTTTGCTTAAATACCATTTCTAAGATTCCACCATTCAGTGTAGTATATAAAAGCAGAATGATCTAATACAGTATTTGAGCTCTAAAGAAGCAGTCTGGTAGATTAAAAAATGACGAAACCGCTGGGATGTTTCACCACTGATAAGCCAAGATCTCCCAATATATTTTTTTCATTGCAGGAAGGACATTAGAAATTTGATTTATTTGTGAAAAGAAACATTCGCGTTTTAATGTCTTCATTCCTTATAACTTGCGTATTGTTAACGCATTAATTTTATGATTAATAATAAATTCATATATCGTCTAAAAAGATATTTAAAAAGTTATACAAATATTTTTTTAATATATCTATAACTTTTCGCTTCTAAATCCTGAACTGATGCAGGCGAAGAAAAGATCAACGGGAATGGCGACCTTCAAAGTTGACAGGAGCACCCAAACTGGATATTTCATCAAAGATCAAAACAAAGATGGCTCTACTCCTAAAAACAAGGTGCTTACAGGGTCGTCAAATGACAAGAAAACCCCTGGAATTTTTATAAAATATAAATTACGTTTTTCTAACTTTCTAAGTAAAAAGTAAAAGAACTAATCATTTTCAAATAATTCTGCCCCTGAATATATAACGCAATTTTCAAACTTTTTTCCGCTTCCAGAAATATAATCGCAAGTTTAAATCTCATATTCCTATCTCATTTAAAACCATCAATATTAAAGATATTTTCATCCATTTCATCCTCGATCATTCTATTTAATTGCATTCCTCAAATAAAACCAAAATAATAATAAAGAAGTTGTTGTGAAGAATATTTTGATAATTAAAAGAGACAAACGATCTCAATTCTCTTAGAAAATATAAATAAAAATCTTCGTAGATGAACTGTCAATCAAACTGTCACTTTGCAATTATGACAAAGAGATTTCAAGATGCTTGACAAGTCAAGAAAAAGAATTCCAAGTCAACTCCCTCCCAACGTTGCAATAGAATCTCACTCTTAAACCATTTTTATAATCAGTTTATCTACAAACATTCAAGATTGAACCTGGAATCATGACGTCAAATTAATGCCTATCAGAATCCTACTGCCTTTCCGTAATCCAATTGAATTCCATCAGCTCAAATCAGAAATATCAAATTGAAAACCAATAACTAAAAACCTAGATTAATAATCACATATTTCATATTATCATTCAGAAATCTATCTTCAAAAGAAAGACTGAATATCAACCAATGATAGAACCTCCTATTCTGCTAACATATCAGCATCTAAAATATGATCTACCTTTCAGCATCTCTACTCATCTAGAACGAATTTAGATGAATATCAGTTTAACTCATTAACCAATAGTTCAATCATATATGCATATATAAATATGAACAGGAACATAAACACATAAAACATTATATACAAACACACTCACATAAACATTCATGAACATAATTACATAAACATATACCTTTATACAAACACGCTTACATACATATGCATAATAGCATGCACGAATACCTACACTTTTATACACACAAAAAAACACAAATACTCATGTATATAAACATACACATAAACATACACTTTCATACACAAACACACTCACATAAACATGCACAAGCACATGTGCGTATACCTACACCTCATTTGCAAAAAAACACACAAATACTCATGTATATAAACATCAACATAAACATACATAAACACATACACACATACAATCCCATATATAGACATACAAATAGATTCACATGGCTACACATATACAACCAATATATTCACATACCTAAACAAATACACATAGCATACACAGACATTCCTCATAGGATATAGCTTTTCATAATAATGATTAATATTTTAAAGCATCAAGCATCACCACAAATATTGAAATAGTAGTGGCATGAAACTGTGACCCAGAGTTCAATTATATCAATTAAAAAAAAAACATTTTATACAATAACCGGTAACCTATATTTCAACCCCTACAACACAAAACAATATAAACAGCTCATATCCAGTTCATTAACCATATATTTCCATATATCAAGTTATAAAATTGAATGGCTTTATAAAATAACTACCCATCCGTAATTTCTTCACTCTGATTTTCATCTGTTCATTCGTCAATCCTCTCTTCCACTTTTTTGGTCCCCAATGACATATCAAGAATCAGCATCCCGGCTTTATCTCCCACCAGAATACCTCACTTCAGTTTCTTCAGAATTGCCACATCAGAAAATGACGTGAAAATGCTTCGCTGAAAATCAATATCTGATTGGTGGCTGTACTAGCAAGAAATAATATTCGATTTTCCTTTGGGCAGAAAATGGTGCGTGGAAATAAAATATTTAATCCTTTTTAGCTTTCCTTTCTTTATATAGAGTTTAACACAAACAATATTAAACATTTAATAATAATTGTATCATATTTAAGGTTGATAGAACAGAAACACATTTGTCTTTTTATATATTTTTTCAAATATTTGTTTTTCTTTTCAAATAAAATTAACTTTACATTGACCTTAAAACGTTGAAGAAATATTGAGAAAGCTTGGCTCTCAGTGGTGAATCCTCTCAATCTATTAGACCGCTTCTTCAGAGCTCTAATACTGTATTGAACACGATTCTACTTATATAAGCTACATTGTGAGGGTAATCTTGTTATAGTTTTCAAGCAAACTATGTAAATAACATCTAGGATATTAGAATTACAAAATAAAATATTTGCATTGAGTAACTGTGTGTTTGTCTTCCGAAAACACTTTATTTAGGTCCAGTTCGACATAAGTTAAGGTTCCGATTTGTTACCTTTATATAGAAATAAAAATATTAATAACGAAATTTTTTCAATCCCAAATAAATTAAATTTTTTATATAAATTTATAGAAGCATAGGGCGCCTCTCCCGTCAAAAATAAATGTCAAAACCTAGACGCCATCTATTGACCGTCGCCGCAAACTAGCGGCCTAGAGTCGGCGACAAAGCCACAACACCATCTTTGGCAAACTGAGAAACGTCCACCAAAAGACCATTTCGGGCTAATGGCCCTCGTCAGCCTAAACTGGACTTCATTCCAGACTAGTTTGCGGCGACGATCAATATATGGCGTTAGATGACGGGAGAAGCGCCCTATGCTTATATGGACCAATTTCCTCTCGGAAAAATTTCTATATATATATATTACTTCTCTCTCTCTCTCTTTATATCTATTTATTCATATATCTCTAATTATTAATATTATTTATTCATTTCATGTATTCAACCTTATATGATCTTATATGGACGTTATAATAAATCAGTTTCAATCTCAATCTCTCTCACTTTCTCTCTGAATCTGGCTTTAACCCGGGAGTCCTGCATCGCCTGTGGGTCCGGAGACCTGTCACTGGCCCACCGCTACTGGTCCTGTAGGCGGATCAGGCCAGTCATCCTGGAGGCCTTCATCATCATCCAGCGGCCCCCTGACCTGCAGGGCTGGATCTTCGGGCATGGCCTGGAGGACGACGCCCTGGCCATCCTGGCGTCTACCAAGACACGTATCTACAAGCACTTCCTGGGCCTAGAGATGCGGAGGGTCCAAGTAGACCCCTCGTTTTCTGGAGGAGGACCCTATCAAGATGGTGGAGCCTCCCTAGCTTATAAATCATTGTATATTCCCATTACTTTTTATTCATTGATTTATAATGTATTATTGTCTAGATGTGTGTCAATACAAGTGTTTCAATTTTTTCTCTCTCTCTGAACCATATTAAGATTCGTCAGAGTAAGAATAGAAGAAAGTTTGTGTTATTTGAAAAATCCATCTAAAATATATTTATTTTATATTTAAATTTAATGTAGTAGAAAATTTGAAATTCTAAGGATACAGTAAACTCTCCAATAACGCGATTAATGTGTTCCGTGTTGTATGAAATCGCGTTATAGGAATTCGCGTTGTACGAAGTAAAACTTGTATAACGCGAATGTTGTTAGGGTAAATTGTTAGTGACAAATATCATGTAAAAATGTATTGTATAAAAAGATGTATATAAGAAAAATAATTATATACTAAAACAAAACTAAATGTTATATTATTTTATATGCAAATGTATATAAAAAATTAAAGTTTATTCACTACTTAATATATTTGTTTTTTTTAAATATACATTTGCATAAAAATAATATAACATTTAGTTTTGTTTTAGTATATTGTCACGGTAGTGATAACGAGTATAACAAAAGTTTAAGTAAAAATATTTTTTTTATTAAATGCAAACTATTTCTAAAATTTTATTTACAAGTAATAATATACAAGCATGGTAAGGGGTGATGACTATGCAAATATTTATGATGATATACAACAGAATATTTAAAATAGTTATTCAGGGTCATTGCCCCTTCCTAGATGAATAGCGTCCCGCTGTAATTATCACTTGAACAGATCAGCTTGGTCCGCAGGGTCATGGTAAGGTTTCATTCTCAGTACATGGACCAGATCCCTTTTTGGCGTCTCCTGGTTGGTTGGTCCACAGGTTCAACTTCGAAGGTCACGTCAGAGTTTCCGAGTAACCCTGTATGGCCCGAAGTACCTTTTCGTCAGTTTTTCTGAGAGTCCCACCTTTCTTATCGGGATGAAAACCCATACCAGGTCACCGACGTTGTAATCCATTGCCTCGTGCTTTGAGTCATATCTGGCCTTGTCCTTTTCTTGGGCTTTCAAGGTTTCTAATCTTGCTAGCTGCCTAGTCTCTTCGACTCGCGAGGCAATCTACTGACTGTAATCCTCTTGGAGATCTTCATGCGGATTTGGGAAAATAGTGTCTACAGTTGTTTCGGCTTCGCGTCCATGAATCAGTTTAAAAGGGGTAAAACCTATCGTATCTTGTTTTGCCGTGTTGTAGGCGAACGTGACGTAGGGCAGGATTACGTCCCAGTCCTTCTGTTCAACACTTACATACATAGCGATCATGTTGGCTAAGGTTTTGTTTAACCTCTTGGTCAGTCCATTCGTCTGGGGATGATACGCTGTCGTGAACCGATGTATCGACGAGCATTGATTGGTGAGTTCCGCAATCAACTTGGATTGGAATACTCGTCCTCGGTCCGTTATTATTTATCTGGGGGCTCCGTGCTTGAGAACAACATCTTCCATTAAGAACTTGGTTGCTTATTTTGCTTCCCCTGTGGGTAAGGCTTTAGTAATGGCAAATCGAGTAAGATAGTCAGTACAGACTATGATCCATTTATTACCAGTATCAGACTTGGGAAATCTTCCAAGGAGGTCCATTCCAACTCTCTGAAAAGGGGAGGTTGCAGGAGGTATGGCCTTAAGTAGTCCGGGTGGCTTTTGAGTTGATTGTTTCTTTCTTTGGCACTCTTTACAATGAGCGACATACCTCCGTATGTCCCGGAGAAGTCCTGGCCACAAATATTTGTTTTTAACTCTCTCATATGTCTTCGAAAATCCAAGATGACTTGCTGTGGGAGCGTCGTGTAAACTTTTCAGTAGTTCTAAGCGTAAGTGCTTGGGAATAACTAAAAGGTGTTGGTTTCCCAGGGGGTCGAAATTCTTTTTGTATAAGGTTCCTTTTAACATTTCATATCCTTTCGATTCGGCACCAAATCTTTCTGTTTCCTCTATCAATTTACTAATTATAGGGTCTTTTCTTTGTTCAGCCTCGAAGCACGTCAGAGCAGTTATTAAGGGTATATCATCATCCTCATCATTGTATGCTTCTTCCGATTCAAGTTGGAGAGGATTTCGAGAAAGACAGTCGGCATCTTGGTGTTTGCGTCACTTTTATAAACAACCGTTACATTGTATTCTTGGAGTTTTAAAGCCCATCTTGCTAGTCTTCCTGTCGGGTCCTTCAGGTTAGATAACCAGCAAAGAGCGTGGTGGTCAGTGACGATGACAAACTCACGACCAAAAAGGTACGGTCGAAATTTGTTGAATGCCCATATTGCGGCCAAGCATTATTTTTCCGTTGTTGAGTAATTCTTCTCCTCCTTAGATAAAGTTCTTGAAGCATAACCAACTGGCCGCTCTTTCCCATCGTTGATCTGTACGAGGACAGCTCCAATTCCATAACCGCTGGCGTCAGTATGAAGCTCGGTTGGCAGTTGTTCTTCCAAATAGGCAAGAACAGGTTCAGACATCAATGCTTTTTTCAAGGAATCAAAAGCATCCTGTTGGTCAGAGTTCCACGTGAATTTATTATCTTTTTGAAGGACTTCATGTAGAGGAGCAGCTTTCTCAGCAAAATATTCGGTAAATCTACGATAATAGGAACATAGGCCAATGAAGCTTCACACATCTGTTATAGATTTTGGGGTCGGAAACTTGGCGAAAGCTTCAATCTTTTCTGGAACGGGATAAATACCTTTACGATGTGTCCAAACACTCTGATTCGTTTGGTTCCGAAAAGGCACTTTTTTGGGTTGAGGCGTAGCTCGGCTTTGTCTTAACATTGTAGTATGATTTCAAGCCGGTGTAAATGTTCGTTGAACGATTTGGAATACACCACGATGTCGTATAAATAACAGAGGGCCATCGTCAATTTCAGGCCTTTCAATATCTTGTCCATCATGCGCTCGAATATTGCAGGGGCATTGCACAGGCCAAATAGCATGACTAGGAATTCGTAGAGTCCGTCAGGGGTAATAAAGGCAGTTTTTTCTCTATCTGCTTGGTCGAATTATATTTGCCAATTAACTGAACGAAGGTCTATTGATGAATAAAATTTGGCTCCTTTCAGGGAGTCAAGTGTATAATCGATTCAGGGTAGTGGGTAAACGTCTTTTTCAGTAACTTTGTTTAGTCGTCTGTAATCCACACAGAAACGCCAGTTACCATCCTTCTTCTTCACTAAAATAACCGGCGATGACCATGGACTTTCTGAATGACGTATAATCCCGGCGTCTAGCATTTTGTCCACTTCCGTTTGGATTGTTTGGCGTTCTGTAGGGGAGACTCGATATGGTCTATGCTTAATAGGCTGGTGGTTTCCAATTTCAATTTTATGTTTGGTTACTGAAGTTTGCTTCACTGGTTCATTATTTTGTAAAAATATAAAGTCACTTTTATCAGCATGACTGGCATGATTCGCATTTTTCACCTCCTTATTAAATTCAGAACATTCTGAAATAGCCGTCAAGTTATTTTCTTCAACCCTTTGAATTTTTCCCAGGCACATTCCCTTAGGGACTATTTGAGCTGTGGTGCTATAATTTACGATCCAAAGTTTTCCTTTATTATGGGAAAGCCTGAATAATGCACAGGGAAGTGTTAACCCTTTTCCTATTAATACATTTTTCGAAAGTTCAAAAAGTACCTGATTTTGCCCATTAAGCTCTTCACTCATAACATTTATTAGTTTGGTAGATTCGGCTGGGATTACGACGCTTCTGCTAGCCACAACCTTTCCCATGGTTGCTGGTGAATTTAGTACATCTTTGGCCTCTTCCAATCTGATTTCGGCGCGTCCACAATCAATCACGGCATTTGATGCCTCTAGGAAATCCCATCCGAGGATAATACTTGGGTTACTATTAGGGAGGACGATAAACTCAAGCGGCTGTTCCAATCCTTTGATGCTCAAGCTGATTGTGCATCGGCCGATCGATGTAACATTCTTGCCATCAGCAACTTTCAGAGTCATTCCGATATCCTTGAACATGGTATTTTTTAATTGTCGTCTTAATCCATCAGAGATAACTGAAAAAGAGGAACCTGAATCGACCAGAGCAGAAAATGCAATGTCATCAATGATGATTTCGACATAATTTTGTTGTAATTTAGCGGCTGTCGACGATGGAGGGTTTTTCACACCCGCGGATTCCCCCTCGAAAGAAGACGCGACGCTTAGTTTTTTTTTTCTAGATTGTAGCGGCGTGGGGATTGGCTTGAATGGCGGCCTGGGGAAATGGACTGGCGTCTTGGGGATCTTCCTCTGTTTGGATACGGCGATTGTCTGCGGTAGGTTTGGCTTCTTATCGCTTGGTGGTTACCCATTCGAGGTTCTTGGGTGCTTTGTGCTTGTCCTTCGGGTCTCTGCGTCCATTGTCGGCGTTCTCTACAATATCGCTTAACATGGCCTGGGCTGCCGCAATTAAAACATATTGGGATGTTGTGATGCGTCCTCCATTCATCCATTCTTCGTTGTGGTGGCCTCTGGTTATATATGGGTGTTTGGGTAGGGTACTGACGTCGTGGAACCTGGCTGAATGTACGTGTTTGGTTGGGGTACGACTGTCATGGCGGAGGCCTTTGAATAGGCTTCGAAATTGCAGCTACGTTTTTTTTTCAATCTCTTCTCGGATAATTTCTTTCAGAGAAAATGGTTCAGGGGTAGTTGACTCCGGATTTAGTGCGCGATGAACTTCTTCACGCACGATGCGTCGGATTAAGTCTTCCATTGATTCTGAGTCTGCTGAATCGATGGCGGCAACATTCGGTAGTCTGTCGAATAATACACGTTTATTTACACGTTTTTTATTTGAAGCCTCGATTTTCGGCACCATTTGATGAACTCATCGATAGTTGCAATGTCTAAAATGATTATTGACTGATATATCTTCTCCGATATCCCTTTCGTCAAGTGTGCGACTATTTCATTTTCCATCATAGCCGGATTCACTTCTCTGCACAGATGGAGAACATCTTGAATGTAGGAATCATTGATCTCCTTCTTCCACTGAGCTCGAGTTTTGAGGTTTTCTGCGAGCTGATATTTTTGGGTGACATGATGTCCGAAATACTGAGAAAACATTTTCACAAAAATATCCCATGAATTAATTTTCTCTTCAACATTTTCGTACCATCTGTGCGCTGTTCCTTGGAGGAAAAAATAAACATTTGCGAGGCACATTGAATCATCCCAGCAGTTGTAGCGAGCGACGCGATGGAATTCTTTCAACAATTTTTCTGGATTCTGGTTGCGTTCTCCAGTAAAAATAAAAGGGTTCCTAAAAGGTTGAAAGTGGTACTCGCCCATTTTTGTCTGTGTCTCTTGCTTGACCATAGCGATGTTTTCTTCAAGTTCTAGTCCTTGTAGTCTTCGGCTTCTAACGGCTTGGGCGTCGAGGGAATATTCCAGCTTCTCCACCAGTTTTCACGGTAGTGATAACGAGTATAACAAAAGTTTAAGTAAAGATAATTTATTTATAAAATGCAAACTATTTCTAAAAATTTATTTACAAGTAATAATATACAAGCATGGTAAGGGGTGGTGACTATGCAAATATTTATGATGATATACAACAGAATATTTAAAATAATTATTCAGTGACAATATAATTATTTTTCCTATATACATCATTTTATACAATACATTTTTACATGATACAGTATATCTCCTTTTCAATTTTTTTTTTCCAACTTTATTCATCATGCCTGGGGAGCAAGTTTCGTATTTTTTTATATTTGCAAAATATTTAAATGTAAATTCTAATTTAATACCTTATATGCGTTAAAAAATTATTTCAAGCTTTAGTATCCAATTTAACACTATTTTAAAAATTTTACTTACAGAAACACATGTGCAATTAAATTGCCAAAGTATACAACACTACTTCGTTCAAAAACAAAAAAAAAATGAAAAACGCGTGTGCATAAAAATTAAATGTATTGTACAGTTGTCAATACGGATATTTCCGCATTTTATTTTATAACGCGTTATACGAAAATTCGCGTTTTATAAACAAATTTGTCGCAATTTTTTTATCGCGTTGTACGAAATCGCATTGTAAAAACTCGCGTTATAGGAGAGTCTACTGTATTTATTATGTAGCAAAAATTGCATACACCTAACTGAAATTCATAAAGATCGCATTAAAGAATAATCCTCCTGCATTTATTTAGGACAGAAGGTTGTTGGGTGAAATGCGTCTTTCTATTAATGGAAAAAATGAAGAAGAACTTTAAAGCACAATATATTCTAGTGAGTCTAGATATATAACCTAACAATACTGATATTATAAAAGAATATTATAAAAGAGGCGGTATATTTACATATCGAGATGGTTGCTGAGTTTAATATATGAAATGTAAAAATCAATATCAGGTTAAAAAGTTTATTTTAATTTAAATTTGAAAGCTTTCGAGAAAATATACTGTTATTCTATGTACAATCTCTGAATAATATTTATACAGAATAATTGAAAACCTTTGTTATTAGCATGTGCTTTCGCGGACGTGCATCAGACTGTTACCAGCTAAAGTAATAGATATTATACTGGAATTAAATATATATACATTCCAATAATCATTAATATTTAAATTATTTGTCAGAAATATTGTTATATTGGGTTGGGAGGTCAATTTTTCTATTGATGCTATTTATTTTTGATGATTCCAGTGCTTCCAGGAATAATCGTTGTTGCTTTCTTTCTATGTCATGATAATGGGCTATTGCTTGTTTGAGATTAAATGTGCGTCCAGTGGTGCAGGCGTGTTGATATATTAAGGATCTATTGTCTTTGTATCTTATGTTTCTTTCATGTTCTTTTAGTCTGGTCTCTATTGTCCTACTGGTTTCTCCTACATATGTTGCATTGCATTGGTTACATTTGACAGAATATATTGCATTTGATTTAGATAGGGGATCGGAACTAATATTTTGGTAATTGGGTTTCTCAGCAAAGAACCGAGATTGGCATGGGACTAAAATAAGTGTCTATACCATATTTATTTAACTTATGAGCTATTGTAGTATTGATTTACAAACTTAGATCGACAAGTATATTCTGAATATTTAAAAATGAATAAAATTTCTATATTATTCTTGAGGTTACGCCAAAAACAAAATATATCATGAGCTTTCAAAATTATTTAGCATGTGTTATTGGAACCAATGTTTATTGTAGGTGAGACAGTGTGGGAGAAAACTTTATTACTGAAATTATAAAACATTGTCCAGGATGAGTTGAGATTTCGATTATTTATCAATTCTAGAGTCTTTTGATGATATTTAAAACATATATATGACATTGTATATAACATATATAAAACATATATACAACAAAAAATGCATACTCCCGGGCATATATTCGATCTCAAATATGCAATATCCCTTTGCTACAATATCAAAATCTTTAAATATAATCATTAAAAGAAACCTAATATTAAATATTGTTAACAGAAAAAGTCATTAACAATATCCTTGACCATTTCAATAAAATTACCAACAATAAATTTACTTACATACTGTTACATATGCTGTAGAAAAAATCAGGCATCAAAAAGGAGTTATCTGATTTATATGAAACTCTGTATGCAAAAACATTTTGGCCAAACATGCAAATGATTGAAATTTGTTAGTCGATTTATGCAAAGCAAAAGCTCAAGGGAATTATGAATTGCGTATCTATCACGAGTATTCTAGAGTCAATATTCGGAGTGGCACGAGCTGATTTTCAAAATTTACGTTTAATTATTTTTAAGTAAGCCTATTTATACTGTTTCAATGCCTCTCAGAAAGATTCGTCCCCATTACGAACATAATTACAAGAGTTTTAAATAAGTCCGTTTCTTATTGTGTCCTGACGACCGTCATAAACGTGTGTGAAGACGTCCTGGACAGCGTGTGGATCCTGGCCTTACTTTCGAAATCATACAGATCCACAACATGGCGATATGGTCTGGGATGCTATTTCATTCGAAAGCAGACCACATTGGTATTTCTACCTCGCACTCTGAAAGCACAACGGTACGTAGATAAAATCCTAAGACCTGTTTTGTTTCCGTTCTTCTTACATCACCCGGGAGTGCTTTTAACAAGATAATGTTCGACCACACACGGCACGTGTTACTATGGATTTGGCTTCAATCTTGCATGACCCTTCCGTAGCCAGCAAGGTCGCCTTGATCTCTCACCCATAGAACACATCTAGGACGTGATGTAAATGCGATTTCAACCATCCGGGAAGGTTGACTCATCAGCCCGACAGTTGGATACAATTTAGAAAATATCTCGTAGCACAGGAACCTTAATCAGTCCATAACAAGCCGGTTGACAACTTGCATCCAGGCCAGTCCAACGACATATTGACTTTCTCAATTTGTGACCATCAAACTACGAAATAAAATTTTTCCAATATTTTGATCGCTTTTTCTTTCATACGTGTTATCCACATCCACTATTTTTAATCACAATCTAACAACTTAATCTTGGTGCGTCGGTTATCTTCTTATGTTCTAGAATGAAGTGTTTTTTTAATCACACACATATACAGTTTTATTAAGACCACTGGTCCTATACAAATTCACCACAGGAAGGTAGCATAGATGGAGTTACTGTACTCCAGGCAGCACAGAATTCAACAACACGACGAGAGTGTAGTTGTATCATTAGCCTTAATAACAATATGTCGCCTTGAATAACATATCTCTGTTTCAAAATTTCATTTAATTTTGAAAATTATAAAATTCATAATTAGGCAAGTTAATAAGCAAATTACAAAAGGCATAAGAAGCCTCAACTCCTTTTTATGAATTGTATAAAGAATCTTTCGAACAAGCCCTTCCTCGGTAAACTGAAACATGAAAAAGGTTATAGAAGAGATTATATAGAATTTTAAGGATATATCTATGCAAATATAGAACATAAAAATTTAAGAATTTACATGATTGACAATTTTTGAAGAACAAACAATGAAAAGGTTGATGAACTTAGTGAATAGAGAAATGGACAGATTATTGTTATAGACCAAAAATAGAAATGGCATATCCTGACCAGGAACACATGAGCTTTACAGAAGGCAGAGCGTCATCTGGTGGAACAGAAATCAGCTAATCATTGATTTAGCCTGTTCCCTGATATTTGGCCAACCCAATTTCTTGATAAATCAAGAAAAGCCATCCACGAACGCGTTTCGCACTTTTTGGCGCTCGTCAGCGTGGAATAGGCTGTACCACATACTGTGGTACAGTATGGTACAGGTGGATGGCTTTTCTTGATTTATCAAGAAATTGGGTTGGCCAAATATCAGGGAACAGGCTAAATCAATGATTAGTTGATTTCTGTTCCACCAGATGGCGTTCTGCCTTCTGTAAAGCACATATGCTCCTGGTCAGGATATTCCATTTTAATTTTTGATTTCAACACCTGATCTTTTTATCTTTTATTTTTTCTTTCATTTTTGCATTGTTATAGATGTGAATATCAATATACATAAACACACATATCAAAAGAGTAAGTATTAATAAAGAATGAGGATAGCATAGATAATATCACAATCATTCGAAATTAAATCAAATTGAATACATTATATAACTTTTCAAAGATTCCCTTCGATTCCATGTGTTTCCATGACTCTAACAAATGTTAAGAAATATACAACTTCCAGCCATTTATCTAAAACAGTTGCAATTTTAAATAGCCAATTCGCATTTATAAAAGTACAATATGTGTTTTTGCGCCCCGTATAAGAAAATATGTAAGAATATGCCCAAGTTCACAAAGATCAAGAAAATATTTGCCAAATTATTTTGCCTAAAAAAACCCAAAGGTCCGTTGAACTTCATCATTCACTAACTATCATTCAGAACTTCACCATTATAATTTCAATCAGAATTATCTATTCTTTTGTATATATAAGAGGATGGGGGTCGGTGGAAGGATGGTTTAAACCGCTGGTTTTCGACCGCTACGACCCGGGTTCGATTCCCGTATTGGGCACTTTTTTCTGATTTAAAAATGCTCCAATGGCCCCCGATTCTTGCAAAAATCCACCACCACCGAGTGAAAGTAACCAAACGGGACTCTAGCACATTTTTAAGTGCAAAGTCAAACTGCTTTTCACGTGTCTAGACATGTGGTGCACTTACAGTAAAAGCAATCGCCTACTTCTACCCACCATGATTATCATGGCCTGTACCACGTGTACTAGGGATAAGCAGAAAAGAAAGAGAAATATTATTGTGAAAGAATTTAATGGGATTTCCATTTATAATTTATCCTGTGAATTTTATTCATATATATTGCTCAAATAAATAAAAGAGGGATTTTTTAAAATTATCCCTAGTACACTTGGTACAGGCCATGATAATCATGGTAGGTAATTGTCGATTGCTTTTACTATAAGTGCACCACATGTCTACACATGTGAAAAGCACTTCGACTTTTGCACTTACAAATATGTCAGAGGTTATAAAAGCGAACTTTACAAACTACGCCACAATATCGAATTATTTTTACTCTTTCTATTAATAAATGTTTTGACTCAAGCCACCAAAAGGTCACAAAATTTTATTAAGGAGATAATTGGAATATATATTTTAGGCAGAAAATGATCCTAAATGATAAATTCAGGGTATACCTATTTTGATATCCACAAGGACATATAAAAATGAATTTTAAAAATAATTGAAGAGCGATTATCGCTTGAAAGCTAACGTTTTGTAATAAAATGAAACTCATTGTGATATAACATTTTGTTATTTTAAAACTTTTTAAACAATTTTATCCTGATTGTCAGAGGTTACTTGCTCTCGTTGGTGGGGTTGGACTCTTGCAAAAATCGGGGCCATGGGTGAATTTTATTTTTTAGAAAAAGTGCCCATTGTGGGATTCGATACCAGGTCGTAGCGGTTGAAAACCAACTGTTTAGACCATCCTTCCACCGACCCATTTTCAGGACGAAAATACACAAATATATATGTTACGCTCTATATAGCTTTTATTTACTTCATTTTGAAAGTTTATTATTTTTACTCTTTCAAAATATGAAGTGTTTGTTAACAAAATATACATTTTTTCTAATTTATTTTTCTCTTTTTTACCGCCGGTTTCAAAATCACTTTATTAGGTACTGCTCAAAAAGAACAACTTAGTTTATGATAATTGAAACAATGAATAATATGTGAAGGTTATTCACATATTAAACAAAATATTAACGCGGGATTCAATCGCGGTTCATGACTGTCGGGAATCGAGGGTGTTACCCACTCGTCCACCGACTTTTTATTCCTCTTTTTTATAATTTATTTTTTACATATACACGTTTTTAGTTCACTAAACTGTTATGCACATTATAGACTTTTAATCAATTAAAAATTAATTGAATAAAAACACACACAAAAATGATAATGACAATTTGAAGTAAATTAGGTACAATTGAAAAATATTTATCTATTTTTTTGTAATGTATCACGATATTATAAATTATCTATATATGTTCAAATTAGTTTTCGAGATGTTCGAAAAAACCTTTTGTCTTTCAGATTTGATCGACCCTAAAATGAAAGTGCTCTCTTCAGAAGAGGTAAGGATGCTCGTCTTTTATTCATGTTAATCACGGTATCAATATTGTGTGATATTTCCTCTAATAATTCGACAACAACACTAAATTCTGAACATTACATGTTGTATGAATTATGAAAATATGTTTAGATAATTTTTATTCAAATATTTCTAATAATCTTCAGCTATTTTTTTCTATATCAAAAAGATCTTGGTTTTATGGATATTAAAATCAATAAATAAAAATAGTAAGAGCATTTTAAGGAAAAATACTATCAAGTATGCAAATCAAATTGGAAAATGTGAAATTTTAGGCTTACTGGCGCTCTGCATGCATGTAAAAGTTCTGTATACAGACAAAAAAAAAAGCATTAAAACAACACTTTCAGAAAATAAATCGATTTCTCCCTATAATTTTATTGTTATCTTCAAAATTATTTTGATTGTATTGTGTGGGTGTATTTCATTAAAAACTCCTTTTATTATTTTAATAATATTTATTTTTTCCACACATGGTCATATTTAACTCTGAGAATTCAAACTTACTTATTGGTGGCAAAAGACCCCAAACTAACTTTCCTTTATAAAATAACCTTTTTATCAATAATAACTATTCGATTTAAAATTTCTGAATTTCAAAATTTTCAAAATTATTAAACGATTATGATACTCATAAAATCGAATAATACAATTTTGCATAATATATATTTTGTAAAGTATTAATTAAACCTATATCAAAATAGTTGATCATGGGACCCAACCTAATGTTGAATGTTGAGGCTAAGACGTCAAGAACTAGAGGCCGAACTGGCCGAGAAGGAAGAGCTGATCAAAGCTCTAAAGGATCATGTAAGTATTGGATGACAATTATTCTCATCTATAGAACTTGAATGTTTTGTTTGCAGCTTGCCTTCGCCAACGGCCTCTTGGACAAACTGGTGAGCCCACTTCCTCTCTATATATGGCTGGACTTTCTATGAAAAATCATATTGCAAAATTATATTAACATGATTTTTCAGGATGCCTGAAAGACCAGCTTTTTGGTCGTTTAGGTACAGCTTGCCCCACGCTGATGAGGGCCAACAGCCCGAAATGGGTACGTGGTTAGCTTTTATTGATTAATCAAGGCTGTTTTTTTTTTTGCCAATTCTGGAATAATGAAAAATCAATGAATAGTTTATATTTATTCCGATAGATGGCGCAGGCCATCAGCACCTTTTAGTTGCACGATAAAGAGATGCCTTTTTCTTAAAAGAATAATCGTTGATAATTCGACAAACTGATCATCAACTCATTTCTCATTTATACAATAATTAACGATATCAAATGAATTATTGATTATAAATATATTTACTTTTTATCTCTTTGCATTTTAATAAATATCTTCATTTCATTTTATTATTCATAAGATTTTGTATGTATTGTTAATCACCTTATAAATGTACCTCAATACATCTTTTACTAGATGTTCAGTTTTTCAAGACTATAGAATCGACAATAATTTAATAGTAACAGATCCAAGTATTTTTATTTCCAGTAAAGAAATGTATATTAAATTCAATACCTTTTGTAAATATATTTTAAATTATATAGCAACAAATATCTTTTAAAAAACTGATAATTTATATTATGCTGATTGTACATATTGTCAGACACTTCTTTCTTTTGTACACAGTTCTTTTTTTTTTCTCGTTTTGTTCTTTATTTCTCATTGTTAATATCATATGACTATTCTATTCACGGTCTAAAATTATTGTATAAATATATATGTATAGACAAATGTAAAGACATACATGTATAACAGCGCAAGTGTTCCTAGGGGGACATGGAACTTTAAATTGAAAAAAAATGAATTAATGTATATGAATTTTAATTTTAACATTAATATTAATTTTGTACGAAAATTTATTGGAGATGTTATAACTGTAATATTATTTCAATATCTTCAAAATTTCGTTTCTAAGTCTTGAATTGGTGCAGGCAAAATAACGAGCCACCGGGACAGCAACCTTCTAAGTTGTAAATTCATTCAAACGTGGACGCCACCGTAGGCCGAGATGAAGATTCTTCTACCTGAAAGCTCAAAAACGGCACCTCCAACCTTTCAGAAAATCTAAACCGAAAACCTTTATCATCAAAAAGTAAATGAATATCTCTACATTTTCTGCTCTTACTACCTCTATTAATAGGCTAATCCCCTAATAGAATGTTCAAATCAATAAGCTTGAGGGATAAGTATCTTTCAAAATAACCAAAGATACCCCGTTTGTTCACACCAGAAATTAACATGGAAATCAATATTCAAACCAAGATTGTGTATTGCTCGCATAATAGGAATATTATCATTCCAGTCTCACAAGCAAGACGATATTGCAAACAATAGAAATTCGATCTTTTTCTGAAGTACATAAGAATGTCAAGTTATCATGCCAAGATCAACTCACCAAGTTTGTACTAAGCAAAATGAGCGGATGGATATCAGGGTTATTCATAAAGCAATAGAATGTTGAAATTCAAAATTAATTAACTTATTTCAATACTTCCTAAAAATACCCAATAAATAATCACAATTAGTAATAACTAAGAACGTTCATTTGATACAAATCTAAATCTAACATAGTACACAAGCAAAATATATCACAATTCTACTGCATATGAACATCTTAAATTAATATTTTTTGGTAAAATAATAGGACATTGAAATATCAGCTACAGAAATAGGCAATTTAAAAACAGAATAACTTTTCCGAATCCGAATTTACACAGATACAAAGAATTTAAGAACCTAATACTACAAACACACAAACACATAATTACGCTCACATACAAACACATACACACATATACATATGAAATCATACTCAATAACATATAAACAAATATACATATACACACATTCTTACTCACTTACACACATAAACATATAAACTTATACTCACTCACATGTACACACAAAGAAAGACATAGACTTATATACATACAACCACATTAACACCCTAAATATACCTAAACATAGATGCACACTCTAACAAATTCACATATTTACTCACATACACACAAATACTAAAATACAATCAAATATATTCCACAAAATATACACATCCTCCCTCCTTAATACCATAGCCTTCTCAAAAAATATATATATCTCTGGAAAAAAGTGTATGGCATTTTTAAATATGGAACTAATAAATAAGTTTTTATATCTCAAGCATTGGCCACACAGATAAAAATAATAACTTCAGAAGACTGAGTTAACAGTTGAATTTTTCCACTTTTCAAAATAAAATATTGTACACAATTACTGATTACTAATATTTTTGTCCCTGAATATCGTTATCATATTAACTGCTTCAGTTTATAGCAAAATATAATATAGCTCATTAATAGAAATTTTACTCATATATTACCCCCGTTCAAAAGTTTAATGGCTTTTTAAAAAGTCAATATTTTCTGAACTCTGATATCCATCTGCACATTGAGAAATCCTCCTCTCAGCTATTTGACCTCCATAATATCTCCGGATTCATCAAAACCGTTTCAAACCTCGATCAAATAGCCAAGCTGCAGTGTCTCCGGAACTACCACATCAGAAAATGACGTGAAATAACTTCGCTGAGCACAAACTTCTGATTTGTGGCTGTACTGGAGAAAATTATCAAATATTTTCTTCTTTGGACATAATATGGTGCAGATTAATAAAGTATTTAATCCCAAAGAGTCGATAATTTCATATACAAACAATGTCATAGATTTATCAATATTATATAGAGGGTATTCTATTTTTAAAATAACGATTTTACAAAACGCTATAGTTCGCGAAAGAAGCGCGCAATTCGTGTGATGTTATATTTATTTGAAAGAACAATCATTTATTTTTTTATTTCATAAAAACCTATTTCTAAATATTCGAAATATCTAAAATTATAAGTGATTTTTTAAAAGCTTACGTTTTCAGACTTTCCGAGGGGATCGTTCAAACAAATAATTAAAATAATAAAAGAAAAGAATATGGCTATTACTAAGTTCCCAATCAGTCTGTAGATTTAAAAACTATTAAACTCTAACAGACTGAAAATCAAATTTAATCAAGATTGGAAAAATAAAACATCAAACACCGCTGATTCGATGGGAAAACTCCCCTCCTGAAAACCAACTCACAACTTAACAGATCAGACTTCACCGTGCTTTTCCTTTTCTTAGAACAAGCCATCTACGTCCAATGATTTTCACAAGTGGATCCAAAACCTTTCCGAATTGCATCAAATGTCAGGATTCTCCAGCGAGCCCAAAACACATCATGCAATGCATCGGGCATTGCCGAACAGACATCTACACCGACCCAGCTGTGGCCATAGAGGTGATAAAGAGGCATGGCCTTAAGGATCTGGTCTAGACTTGAAGTTCAGGCTTGGGACAAGAAAAAAAAACTATTAAACAGATCTCTTCAGTGTATAAGTTCCGAAAGTCATTTGTTAGTTAGAAGTTAATTAAGAAAAATATATAGCTACATAAAAAATGATTTAATTAATTACCGATGTTACAGTCACCTGCTGTCACTCTTCTTTTAGAAAACTGTGTATGTATATAAGTAGAACTAGGATTCGAAATAATCATTCCCTTGAGGAGAGTGACAGGAATTCACTGATATGTCGGGAGTTGAATAAATCATTGGTTGATGTGGCTGAGTTTTC
>CP092874.1:57529312-57555471 GCA_030710605.1 Cordylochernes scorpioides | reverse complement strand
TCTGAATCATTATATAAGTGTATTCTGTTCTAATAGAGAACAATTATTGTTCTGTACTGGTACTCCATCTCTCTATACAGATTCTCACAACTTTATAACACTATATTCCTGGATAAAAATTAATAAAATGGAAAATATTTATTGTTGCCGGTCGTCTGTTTATTTGAAGGATGCAATTTATAATTTACAATATGCAATTTTGTTCAAACTTGAGTACCTAATGTCTTCAATAAAGATCACTGTTTATCAAATATCTTTCAGAGTTATTGTCTGGATTCCGATATACATGTTAATATTTAATTTAGAAGGCATATATTGGATCAAAATATCATTTATTTTACCACTATTTCAGTTGGCTGAACGTCAACCTTTATCAAGGTATTATAACATATTGTGTGTCAACAACAAACTCAACGCCACATAACGTCAATAGAATTAAGTTATGACGTTTTATGGCATTGAGATGTTGTTGACACACATTAATATGAAAAAAATAGTACAAATATGATATTGTACAGGGATAAGGTTCATATATTATGAAAAAGGCATCTCCTTATGCAACTGAAAGTTGCTGATGGCTTGCGCCATCTATCGGAATAATTATCAACTATTCTCATTGAATTTTAATTATTCCAGAATTGGCCAAATGCCCATTCTTTATTAATCAAGAAAAGCTAACTACGGACGCGTTTCGGGCTGTTGGAACTCATCAGCGTGGTGCAAGCTATACCTCAACGACCAGTATTTAACACAAAGCAATAACGCGCCATCTATACATATAAAATGAAAGGATTTAAAAGCACGAATGTTTATTTTATACATAATACAAACTTCTACTGCCCTTACTGCGATTTGTGTTAATTTATGCCTAACTGGCCTTGTCTTTATTGTTTGCGGAAGAGCATTGCTCGATGCAAATATTTAAATGTAATTCTACTGTCCTATAAGCTTATTTCCATAGTTTTCTTGAAAACCATTTCTGAGATTCCATCCTTCAGTGCTGCGTATATAAGCTGAATCGTCCAATACAGTATTAGAGCTCTGAGAATCGGTCTGGTGGATTAAATTGGCAAAACCGCTGGGAGGGTCACCACTGATGAGCCAAGCCCTCCCAATATATTTTTTAATCGCAGTAAGGGCAGTAGAAGTTTGTATTATGTATAAAAGAAGCATTCGTGCTTTTAAATCCTTTCATTTTATATGTATAGATGGCGCGTTATTGCTTTGTGTTAATTAATATCTATTCATAATGAAATTGTGAAAAACTTTTAAAATTACAAAATATTTCCTCACAATGAGTATCTTTTTATTTAAAATTGCTAGCTTTCAAGCGATAATCGCTCTTCAACGGGCTTTAAAAAAACCACGCAAAAATTTGTATTTGTAAATATTTCTTGTTAGATATAGTCGATGTTTTATTGAGCCCGTTGAAGAGCGATTATCACTTAAAAGCAGAAATTTAAAATAAAAAGAAACTCATTGTGAGGAAATAATTTGTAACATTATTTATGTAAAAACAATTTTATTTTTAAATTTTTATCATTTTATGATCACGTGCCGATAAGAGACAATAAGGTCAGCTGAGCGAACAATAGCATAAAAAACTCAGAAGGATGACCTGCGGTGGATTGTTTTGTTTATTGGAATATTTGCTTATTTGACGTTTAAGGGGGAAAAGGCTGTAATTGTTTGGCGGTTAATTTGAACTCAAAGGGAGAAAACCGATCCCACTTTCTCAGAGCTTCCGAAAAGAAATTTGTTGAACTGGTTTGAAATGCCTGGACAAGAATATAAGGAAGTAAGCTGAGATAACAACAACAAAAAGTTTTATTAAGACCTTTTAGTCTTATACAGATTCTCCAAGCAGAAATGTAGGAAACATGCAGGAAAAACAGCAAGAGTACCTCAATGGTAATATGATATTTTTATATAGGAAAATTATATAAAGACATTCAAGCAAATAAATAAGTTAATCTAGGCAAATTGGAGGAAAATAAATTTATTATGCATGGCTTTACCATGGATTCTCTGAAAATCAAGATAACAAAGTAAAATCTAATCACAACTAATATTGAGATAATGGAATCTAAATACAAGAAAACCTAATTAAGACAATTGGGCTTATAAACAGATTTGAAAGGGTAAATCCGAGGAAAAACGATACAAAATAAAAGAACGAAAAAAGGTTTTAGCTGTGATATGACTTGAGCTGAACGGAAGAAAAGTTATCCCACTTCTTCAGAGCTTCTGAGAAGAAATTTGTTGAATTGGATTGGAATGCCTGGGCAAGAATATAAAGAAGAAATTTGAGATCGAAAACTGAAATTGATTTTCTCTGCGGTCAAAAAGAGGTTGGTAATCAAATACACTGGTGTCCAAAATTAAGGTAACAAACACTTAATGATAGTTTATATTAAAAATATAGAATTGATTTGAACAAGAATTTGTAGGTGAATAGACAAAACTAAGACAAACAATGTTAACAAAATTAATTTATTGTTAAAATTATTTTTATAGAGTTATGCAAATTTATGTTAATTGGTCCAAAAGTCAGATATTTACCAATATTTGATGACTTAATATGGTGTGTTGTCGCCTCTAACAGTTAGATGGTGAAACTCTTTAATTTGTATATATTATCATTTACTGATCAAGTGCCGAAAAGAACCAATGAGGTGAACACTGTATAAAAACACAGAAGGATGACTGGCGGCAGATTGTTTAGTTTATAAGTGTTGTTCAGTTGAATTTGTAAAGGGAATTGATTGGTGACGGGAAGACAAAGGGAATAAAACTAATCCCACTTCTTCAGAGCTTCCAAAAAGAAATTTATGAATTAGATTGGAATGCCTTAGCAAGAAAGACAAGGGAACAAGCTCAGAAGGAAAACAGAAGCGGATATTCTCTACGATAAAAAGGTTGGTAATCGGATAGATAGTAACAGATAATTTCTCTGATTTGAAATAGATTTGTTTATTATATCATTCTTTCATATTGTAATAAAAATCCATATATGTTAATTGAATTTCTCTTGTCGCTTGTTTCCTTCAGATTACCACCAGCCCATCGCTACTGTAATTACAGTATTTAGATATAAAACTTACATTTCCCCCCTTTTTTTCTTGGTCACTTGGAAGACCTCCCTGGTGCTCCCAAACATTCGATCCATGGCCCTCATGTAATGGTAGGGCTCCAGTTCAGGGCTGCGCTCTACGTAGACGCAGTGGTCTTCTGTTGAGGACGCCTGCCGCGCCCTGGCCTCCACGATGTGCGCTCGGGTAGTCCTGACTTCCTGGGCGCGCGGCGCCCATCCTGCCGAAGATTGCGGACGGCGGTTAGTTCTGGCACCTCCTAAATTGGAAGAAGGTGCGGCCGCTGGAGACGAATTCGCCGAGCCGCGACGTCTCTTTCTTTTCTGGACAATGGTGAAGTTGCCCTCATATTCGGAGTTGCTATCCTCCGATAATTCTGCCCAGTTTCTATGGGCTTGGGCAGCAGCCTCAGAGGAAGAAGCAGCGGAAAAGTCGGTCGGCGCGGCCGGATTTGCATCCTTGCCGCCGGTAGCCGGATTTGCATATCTTTGATTCTTCGTCGATTTCATTGAAGAATTGAACTTCAAAGCGTTTCTCGCTGGTAACTCCGCACTGGGCTGTGCTTTTGAGCCGAGCCTTGCAGGCTTTTCCTCGGCTTTTGAAGGGCTTTCAGCCTGTGCCAAACTCGGCGTATTGCCGGAACTCATACATCCGCCAGAAGCAAAATACGCGGAGCTCGCGCGACGCGTGGCCGCACGGCCGAGTGTGTGTGTGTGTGTGTGACAATTTTTTTGAATTTTGAAGTCATATAAATAATAGTCGTGGTGATTTTTACTTCTTACCAAAGTATTTGTACACCAAAGGACATGCCTAATGGTTTCCCTGATTACTATTGCAAAATCCATTGATAGCGTGTTTAACACACACACACACACTCGGGCGAGCGGCCGCGCTTTCGCGAGCTCCGCCGTTTTCGCCTTTTGAGTGCGTGTAAAAGGCGCTTAATCTGGCAAGTGTAGTATTGGCGGAAAGCCCAGGATGTGCTGAAAAAGTGCCTGAAAGGCCCAGCATCCTGCTACAAACAGGCGAAGAATTATCGCCAAAAGAAGGAAATATGAAGAAAACAATTTATATTTCTTCTGAAAATCAAAAGTATGCAAATTCGCCGGCAGGCGACTTGCATGTAAATCCGGCCGCCGCGCGTGGTGACGTCACGGCTCCGAAGACTGCTGCTACGACCAGCGCAACTTCAGCCAGCCCGGCCTCGCTCAACTGGGCCGACAGCGAGATGGCGGAGGTGAACGACAACGAGGGCTTCATCGTCGTGAAGGCCAAGAAGAGGCGCCTCGGCTCAACTTCACCTGAGCACGCTGCCAGGCAGCCCAACAAGCCTGGAGAGCAGCGCAGCTCCCAGCAGCGGAAGCGGCCAACAGGGCCGAGAGCAGTGCCGCCCCAGGAGATCAAGGCGACACGCAAGAACATCGCCGAGGCCAAGGCGAGGCAGAACTCATCTACCCACGAAAACTACATCTTCGTGGAGCGATGCCCAGAGTTCCCGGACTACACCTACCTAAAGGCAATATCCAAGCTGGTCGGGGGGCCAAATGACATCACATATTTCGGCAAAATGAACGGCCATTTCCTCGTGGGCTTGGCGACCAAAGATCTTGCGCGCCGTCTGGCTGAGGGCGACCTTGAGATCGAGGGAACGACCCTTAGGGTCTTCCCCTACCGTAAGAGGGCCGAACGAATCGTCGTCGCCAACCTGCCAGGCTTCGTGGACGACTTCACCGTTGTGAACGCCCTGAGCCCATACGGGAGGGTCACCTCCATCGCCCCCATCCTGATCAAAATGGGGGAGTTCACATTCACCGACGGCCGCCGGGAAGCCTTCATCCTGCTCAAGGACGGCATCAAGCTAGACAGGCTGCCCACCCGCCTGGACATTCAATCCAAGGGAGATTCCCTGCCCGCCTTCCTCTCCTTTGGCATAAAATGCTCTAAATGCGGAAAGCAGGGCCACCGCAGAGCAAACTGCCCATCGCTCGCCAGGCAGAACAGCAGCCCCAGGCAAGCAGCGTCTCCCACCGACGCAAGGCCCCCCCCCCCCATCTCCTCCTCCTCCTCAGCAGCCAAGGAGGCCGACACCTGCGCCCGCAACATCGGCGTCCCCTGTCCAACCGGCGAAGTCTTCAACTGAGGCTCCAGTGACCCCCTCCGCACACCATCCTGCCGAACCGAGGGATCTTGCCCAGCCCGCCCCTGTCGCCCTCCCTGCTCCTCTGGCTGCCCCGCGGCCCCCCGAGCCCGATACCTTTCCGCTCGACATTGAGATGTCGGAGGAGGAGCTGACCACAACTCCCTCCGCGTCTCCCCGGGGCAAACCCGCATTCGTCCAGCTGCAGGAGCACCTCAAGCAGTCCCCCAACCTCTCCATCGACTGGGACGGGCTGCCCGGTATAGACCGCGAGGACGCACAGCGGCTACTCACCTCTAAAGGAAAAATGGAGAAGCGAGCGCCCTCGCTGTCAAAGGCACAGGTCGCCGCCCTCGACCAGGTGGCCGAAACCATCAAGGCCTCGATCCCAGACTCCAACCACACCATCCGCAAGACCCTCCAAAAGACCAGGAAGGTGCTGCGTGAAGGACGGTCCCAATGAGTTACCGCGTCGCCACCATCAACGCGCGAGGGCTCGCCACTCGGAGGAGGAGCCTTGCCCTTTGTCATCTCCTCAGGCAACATCACGTGGACATCGCGTTTGTCCAGGAGACAAACGCATTTCATCTGGGCAGCGGCCAAGACCTCTGCCTCGGCTACAGTGCTGTTGTATTGGCCCATCCCGTAGCCATCTCGGGATCCGGACTCGCCTGCGTCTTCGGACCAGGCGTAACCGTGCTACAACAACGCATCCTGTGGCCGGGCCACATCGCCTTGGCAACCATAGATGTCCGCGGCGAGGAGATGACGGCCATTGCCGTTCATCTGGCGCATGAACCCCGGGAGAGAAACCGACAACTGGAGCTCCTGGCGGCGACAGCGGCACAGGAGGAGGAGGGGGCCTGCTGGATCATCGGCGACTTTAACATCAGGGATCGGGGCCCTCATCATCATCATCATCGGATGCCCTCGCCGCTCTTCTGGACCTGGCCGCGCTGGTCGACGTGGCCACCCAGTTCGACGCCGCCCACCTGCCCACCAGAGTCGCCATGCACGGCGACCAAGTCGAATCGAACCGCCTGGACCGGATCCTCGTCCCTGCTGGAGTCCTGGATCGCGTGTCCATCTACGCGACCAGCCACTACCACCTCTCGGACCACCGCCTCGTGCTGCTCCAGGTGGGCCCGCCCACCACCGCCGTCTCCTCCCCCACCCAGCCTCGCTTGGCCGCGATGCTCCGCTCGGGCCTCGTTCTCGAACATCTGGCTGGTTACATCCGGGAGTTGGAGGAAGACACAGCGCACGATGACGACGACGGGACCTTCTGGGATAGGTGGACCTCCATCAAGGCGGGGCTGCTGGCGGAGGCCAGATCCCTGCACGACCCGCGCCACGCTGCCAGCGACAGCTACGTCTACAGGGCGAGACGTTACATCGCGGCGCAGCTCGAGGCCTCCTCCATCCGGGCAGACTACCCATCGCTGCCGGACCTGGCACGCGCCATCCGCCTCCGTCGCCCGGTCAGCGTCATCAGGAACGAGGAGGACAACGTCATCGAGGGCCCAGAGCTTCGGCGGAGGGCGTTCGCGACCTTCCAGCCCCGCTTCGCCCGTCCCACCAGCGATCCAGCTGCGGGAGCTGCCTTCATCGCCAGCAGCGCGCCCACCACCACCACCCGCGAGCTGAGTGAGGAGGACCCGCTCCACCGGCCAGACATCAGCCCCAGCGAGATAGCCCACGCCATCGAGCACCTCCCTCGCGGAAAGGCCCCCGGCTGGGACGGCTTGCCGTGCGAGCTCCTCGTCGCCTTCAACGAGGACTTCTTCGCGGAAGCTCTGGCCCGGGTGTTCGCGGCTTCACGGCTCCGCGGTGCCCTACCTCCGTCGACGCGGCGCAGCTCCATCTGCCTCGTGCCCAAGGCCCGCGGAGGTCGCGGCCTTGATGGCTACAGGCCTGTCGCGCTGCCCTCGGCCGACTACAGGGTCCTGGCCGCCATCCTTCACCGGCGCCTCAAGCCCCACCTGCGGACCCTTGTGCCGGAATGCCAGACCTACGCCGTCCCCGGGAGGTCCCCGTCATGGAACATCGCCATGGTGACGGACGCCGTCGAGGAGGCCACCGCCCTGGGCTCGCCGCTGGCCGTCATGGGCGTAGACCTGGAGTCCGCCTTTGACTCACTAGACCGCGGCTTCTTGGAGTCCCTGCTAACGTCCCTCCGCCTCCCGCCAGCCTTCAGGGCCTGGATCAACATCCTCTACGCCGGGGCGGACGCCACCATCCGGTCCGGAGGCTTCTACACCACCGCCTTCCCCCTCCTCAACGGCCTAAGACAGGGTTGCGCCGTGAGTGCCGCACTCTTCAGCATCGCCACGGGGCCGCTGCTACGTCGCCTGGAGTTGACCCTCGGCGTGGGCAATGTCATCGCCTACGCCGACGACATCGTCCTCCTATTCCATCGCGACGGAGACTTCGAACGGGTGGCGACCGTCTTCGAAGAGTACAAGCAGGCCTCTGGGGTTGGCGTGAACCTCCGGAAGAGCGCTGGCCTCTGGTGCGGCGCCTGGCGCAACCGCAGCGACTCCCCTCTCGGCGCCTCCTGGTCGACCACCTCCATCAGAATCCTCGGGCTCGACATCGCCCCCAGGAGCACCGTCGCCCACCGGGAGCAGCATCTCCTAGCCCTCCTGGAGACTGCGTGCCGCAGATGGACGCCCTTCACCCGCGGCCTCTCCCTCGTCGGACGAGCAAGAGCGGCGAACACGCTGGTGGGGACCACGATCCAGCACCACCTGCATGGATACCTCCCATCACCCCCGACCATCGCCAAGCTGCAGGCCCGACTGGCGAGGTTCGTCTGGGGGCCAGACCACACGGCGTGGCTTCCCGCCAACGTCATGGCGAGGCCGGTCACCATCGGAGGCCTCGGCCTCCACGACCTCGCGACCCAGCTCCAGCTCGCCTGCCTCAAGGGGGTGCAGGTCGCGCTCCGCGGAGGCATAAATTCTTTCAGCTGGCTGGTAGAAAGCGGTGAGGCCTGGATCCACCCTCCACCGGACGGCACCCGTCTCCAGCCCCGCCGTCTACGGCTGCTGAAGCTCTGGGAGGAGGCCTCCAACATCCTGAGCCTCAACCACCGGGCGCTCCCCACGGCTCAGCTGCTGGACCTCCCCATCATCGGCGGCTGCCGGTTCCTTCGCCCTCCCGACCTCCTGGCCCCTGCCCGCTGGCGCGGAGCCCAAGTCCGGGATCTCATCGTGGAGGAAAATCTCATCACCCGCCCAACGCGCTCGGCCCTGGGCGCCTTCTGTCGGAGGCTGACCTCCGAGAACGCCGTGGGCTTCGGGGCGGAGTCCACGCCTTCATCCAGTTCCCTTGCTGCGGCCGTGGTGCTGCGTGGGACGGCTACGCCGTTCCTCAACGGCCTCACGACGCGCTCGGCCCGACGGGCTCTGGATCGTCCGCGCCTCGCCGCCACGCCCATCTCCAGATTCCTGGCGAGATGGACGCCCACCATCAATCCACCAACCAGGATCGACTGGGCCTCGCTGCGGCGCTGCGCCTATTCGGGACACGAGGCCGACGCAGCTCTCAAGCTAGCCCTCCACGCCCTGCCCCATCCGGCTCATCCTGCCTCGGTCGGTCCCTCCTGTCCTGCCTGCGGGTCCATCGACCGCTCCCTCGGCCACCGTTACTGGTGCTGCCGCTCCATCAGGCCGCTCATCAGAGAGGCCTTCAACATCATAGGGCGGCCCCCTGACCTGCAGGCTTGGATCTTCGGCGGGTCCGGCCTTGAGGACGACGCCCTTTCCATCCTGGCATCGGCAAAGTTGCGAATCTATCGCTACTTTGTCCAGGTTGGGCTCGGAGAAGCGGTGGAGGACCCGCTCATCGCCTGGTCCAGGACCCTCCAACGTCGAGGTTTCCTTCCATCATCTCCCATCATCATCTTGTAGTTTCATATATGTATATATTTTCTTTCTCTCTTTCTTTATGTATATATTTTCTCTCTCTACTTTATTGTTTGAAAATATGTAATATTGTCTAGATGACAATAAATATTTTTTAATTGTCACACACACACACACACTATGGGGACACTATCTTTCTGCGATGCCTAGAGCATCGTCCTCCTCCTGGAGCGTAGAGGGGGGTGTGACCTCTTTGGAGAATTGGGAGGTCGGTAATGAGGGGACTGGAGCCGTTGTTCGGGAGGAGCCTCTTTAGGCCAGGTATGGTGTCCCCGTCGGTCCCGAGCACAGAAAGAAAGACCTTTCGTTTTGATCAATTAAATAGACATCAAATTATTCTTTATAGCATTTTTATCTTTGATGTAATGTATAATACATGTATTTGTCTATAAATCGAAACTGTAGATGAATCTAGAAATAAAGCTTCTGTGTATTTTTGTTTATCTTTGGTCTAATGTGTTTCTTATGTTTGGGAATTGTAAATTTCACACAAATGTAGCAGAATATTTTGGATTAGCTTTATATTTACGAAACATTATATTTATTATAATAAAAAACAATGTAATCTCAACATTTTTAATATAAAATTCCAATGCTATGTATCTCTTAATGATGATTAAATTTTATCCTTACAGAGTTAATATATTTTAAAAATTTTGATTATAAAGTTGATATCAATTTCTTTTTGTTGTTGAATATTTTCAATAGATTTTTGAAAAGTGCTTTTATTTTCAAAAATTTAAAGTTATATTAATTATCTACAGGGAAGAAAATACCAGAAACAATTTTCAAATATTGTAAAGGAAAATTGTGCCCTAGTGGTATATATTTCTTCAAATCAAAGATACTTCGGCCAGTAATTTTTTTATTATCTTGACGTTTCGACAAAATTCTTTTGTCCTCGTCACACACAAAATCAAAACATTTGGCAAAGCGTTAAAATTTATTCTATTTTGGCGAAACATCGTGGTAAAAAGATTTACTGGTCGAAGTATTTTTAATTTGAAGAACTATGAATGACGGCCAGGCAGCCTCTATCTTTTCAATAGTGGTATATATATTATAGTATGAAAAAATGAAAGAAAAGATAAAAAGATCAGGTGTTGAAATCAAAAATAAAAAATAAAAATGGCATATCCTGCCCAGGAGCACATGTGCTTTACAGAAGGCAGAACGCCATCTGGTGGAACAGAAATCAACTAATCATTGATTTAGACTGTTCCCTGATATTTGACCAACCCAATTTCTTGATAAATCAAGAAAAGCCATCCACGAACGCGTTTCGCGCTTTTTGGCGCTCGTCAGCGTGGAGTAGGCTGTACTACTGCGATCAAAAAGATTTTTTGGTCCCAGAGGCTTCTTGAAAAACCAAGAAATGGGTGTTTAAGGCCAAACTTGCGTAAATACGCGTAACACATGAAAAAAATGAAAGAAAAAAAAAAGATAAAAAGATCAGGTGTTGAAATCAAAAATAAAAATGGCATATCCTGACCAGGAGCATATAGTATGAATAAATTATAATGTTAATATATAATATTATAGTATGAATAAAAACATTATGGTGAATGTTTATTACCAATACAATTTAAACCTTTTATATTTGGGATATTTATTGTATAGGTTGTGTGTATGTGCATTTGGAAAATGGCAATTAATAGACTTGAATAATAGTGATCTTGAAAAATCTGAATAGCTTTTTTGTATTGATGCGTAGAAATACAAATGAAGTTATTCATGATAAAATTGTGAAAAAAGTATTGAAATTACAATTAAATTCTCACAATGAGTATCTATTTTATTTAAAAAACGCTAGCTTTCAAGCGTTAATCGCTCTTCAACGGGCTTACTATAATATCGACTTGATCCCACCAGAATACTAAATACTGTAATTACAGTAGCGATAGGCTGGTGGTAATCAGAAGGAAACAAGCGATAAGAGCAGTTCAATTAACATATATGGATTTTGTTACAATGGTGGGATCAAGTCGATATTAAAGTAAGCCCGTTGAAGAGCGATTAACGCTTGAAAGCTAGCATTTTAATTAAAGTTATGTTGAATAATATTTGAATATGGTAAATAATTGTTAAATATATAATTTTGTTTTTAATGTATTAAGCGTCTTTACGCAAATTTGCCCTCAAATACCCATTTCTTGATTTCTCAAGAAGCCTCTGGGACCAAAAATCTTTTTGGTCGCAGTGGTTACAGCCTACTCCTCGCTGACGAGCGCCAACAGCTCGAAACGCGTTCGTGGATGGCTTTTCTTGATTTATCAAGAAATTGGGTTGGCCAAATATCACGGAGCAAGTTGAATTACGTTTAGTTTTGCTTTTGCAATTTTTGCTTTTGCGCTCTGCCATCTAAAAAGCACATGTGCTCGTGGTCAGGAGATGCCTTCTTTATTTTTAATGATATTGTTTGTGTAGTGTTATGTATTCATAAAGTTAATATGAATATTCTTAATTTAATTGTTTAAATAAACAGAGTAACATCATAACTGATTATAGTATTCATTCTATCATCATTATTATGTAAATAATAGAGTTTAAAAAGACTATGTAGATTGATGGAATAATAATAAAATTAAATCTTCAATATAGGACCAACGAGCAAACAATTCTTTTTCTCAACATAAAAAAACTTAATATGTAGCCAATCTACTGGCACGAAAATACCAGAAGCAACTTTAAGATATTTGGGGGGATATAGTGTACTAGTGGTATATATGTTATAGTTTATAAAGGTATATATTGGATCAAAATATCATTTATTTTAACCAATATTTCAGTTGGCTGAACGCCAACCTTTATAAAGGCAAAAATGTCAATACTTTTTGTATATATATTTTTAATTATATAGCAACAAATATCTTTCAAGAAACTGATAATTAATATTATGCTTATTGTACATATTACCAGACACCTCTTTATTTTATATACATTCTTTTTCTCGTTTTTTCCTCTCTTTCTCATTGTTAATATCATATGACTATTCTATTCACGGCCTAAAATTATTGTATAAATATTTATAGACAAATGTGAAGGCATACATGTATGATAGCACAAGTGCCCCTAGGGGGACACAGCATACATACGAAACTCTGATGATTAAATATATTTATTGAGAATGCACCATTTCTGCCCAAGAAGTAAAAAAAGAGGAATCTCTTCTACAAGAATGGCCACAGTTCAGCTGTTGATTTTCAGCGAGATTTCTTCGCGTCATTTGCTGTTGCGTCAGTTCTGGAGATACTGAAGTTTGGCTGTTTGATAGAGGTAGGATCCGGGGTGATCAGATTGTAGATATTTTCGGGGCCACATAGCTGAAGAGAAAATTGTTCAATGTGCAGATGGATATCAGGTCCAGGTATAGTTATTTCAAATCTCCATACAAGTTAAAAACAGTATATATATAATTAAAGCATCCTGTTAATTAACTATTATAATTTCGTTAATCCGAACATGATCAGTTTAGTATACTGTGGTTAAAATAATTAGTGATCGATAATTGTAAATATTATTTAATTTTTTAAATTTTAATATATTCATATGGGCGCCATCTTCAGAAGTTACTATTTCTATTTGGTGATGATTGAGATATTGAAATTCAATTTACAGATTCGGAATTGAGAGGGTAATAAACTTCAAATTTAAATGGTTATGTTCTAAGGAAGAATGTGGATGTTTTGTGGAATTTGTTTCTTTGTATTTAGTATTTGTGCGTACGTGAATATATATGTGACTGTGTTTGTATATGCATCTATGTTTTTATGTATCTATGTGAGTATATGTTTATACGTATCTTTATGTGTGTCTCTGTGTGAATATGTAAACATGTTTTATATGTGTATGTGTGTATGTGTTTGTATGTATATGTGTGTCTATATTTACATGTGTGTATGTGTCAATATGTATATGTGTTTGTATGTATATGTAAGTGAATATGTGTTCATATGTTATATCTGTATATGTGAGTGACAATTAAAATAATTCCATCGACTGTCAGTCAATGCAACAACTGTATATGTGAGTGAATGAATATTAGTGAATGAATATACAACTGTATATGTGAGTGAATATTAGTTATGAATATATATTAATATATTTGTGTATATGGGGGCGTAATTATGTATTTGTGTGCGTGTAATACTAGGCTAAAAATGCAGAGTAAATTCAGATTCTATCAGAAAAATACTAAGAAGAGTTATTCTATTTCGAAATTATATATTTGTGGATCTGAAAATATGATTTTCTATACTTTTACTAAAATAAATATAATATTGCAACTGATTATTTGTAGTAGAATTGTTAGAAATATTGCTTAGTATATACTATTATTGGTTTAAGTTCATTTAAAAAATGAGCGTATATATTTGAAGGCATTTTATGTTCAATAACTGGGTATTTCAGATGAGGAATCTTCAAGTTCAACAGAATAAAAAAAGAAAGAACTATTGTTTCTGAACAGACCTGATATCCATCTGCACATTCTGGTTTGTTTCACACTAGAAGAATCTTCTTATAAGATGAGAGCGGGGATCACTGGAAATGCTGATAAACTTTGGCAGAATTCTGAAGTCTTATTTTTGTTAGTGGTAGAGACTATTTATTTTGATGGTAGTTGGTTGAATGATGATATTCAGAATATAGTATGATGATTATTCTTGACTTAAATATTCAATTCCACATTTTGATATCTTGATATGAGCAGAAGAGATTTCATTGGTTTACGGAAGTAGTTGGCGCAGAATACTTTGAAAAAATGGATGGGAAGAGAGTTTTCATTTACTTTTTGGCAAAATATTTAGCAAAAAATATTTTAGTTCTTCTAAAATATCCGGTCGGCGTGCCAGTGGTAGAAACTTTATCTTGAGTTTCAAAGCAATCTGCAGTTTGACTGCTTTTTTCAACTTTGAAAGTTGCTTTTCCAATTGCACGTTTACTGGCCTGCACAAATACAGAGTTTAGAAGCAAAATCATTACAAATATTGAAATAATATACATTTATTTAACTTCTCAATAAAATGTTTCTCTTAAAATTAAACAATTTCTACTGCCCTCACTGCAATGGAAATTTTTTTCCATTGCAGTGAGGGCAGTAGAAATATTTAATTTTTAATAGAAATCGTTCAATTTTTAAAAGAATTATACGCGTCCTTAATAGTTTCGAATTTTAATAAGAGATGGCGCGCTAATGCATCACAAAATGTTTTTCAATCGATGTGAATATTTATTTAACATATTTGAATATTGGCATGAACAATACATATAATTAAAATGAAACATATTTATTTTATTATTAATACTGAAACAAAAGGGTATATATAAAGATCTGACTTGATACAATAAGTATTTTTCTGGTTTAAAAATATACTCAATCTATAATTTATGTACAAACGAAAGATTATAGTAAGATATGATGGTATAGAATCAGGTTTGTCAAATTATATATATATATATATAAATTCGAAACTATTATAGACACGCATGATTCTTTTACAAATTAAACAATTTCTACTGCCCTTATTGCAAAGGAAAAATTAATGGGAGGACTTTTTTCATTATAGTAAGGGCAGTAAATATTGTTTAATTTGTAAAAGAATCATACGCGTCTATTATATTTTCGAATTTTGATAACAGATGGTGCGCTAATGCATCATAAATTATATGCATATAAACGATTATTATTTTGCAATATTATTTGTCTTAGAATGTCTAGATATACACATATAAAGAAAGAGGACTCACCAGTTTGTCCAAGAGGCCGTCGGCAAAGGCAAGCTACAAACAAAATATTCAAGTTCTATAGATGAGAATAATTGTCATCTAATACTCACATGATCCTTTAGAGCTTTGATCAGCTCTTCCGACTCGGCCAGTTCGGCCTCTAGTTCTTGGCGTCTTAGCTGTCACCATTCAACATTAGGTTAGAATTCATTATCAATAAAACTTCATTTATATTATCTATAAAATTACAGTTATATTATCTATAAAACTCTATGGTTCCCTAAAGTTAGTTGAAATATAATTTATCATCATGTTCTAAATTGTCGGAGATACAGGTTTTTCTTGCGAACATCCTTTACATAGTTGTTTTAGTGAATTCATTCGAATATCTACAGAAAACTAAAAAAGAGAGTAAATATTCCTTTAAAACAAACTTTTTTTTTTAGTTCTCTGTGGGTATTCGAATGAATTAATAAAAAAAAGCTATGTAAAGGATATCCGCAAGAAAAACCCTTATCTTCGACAATTTATTTATTTAAAACAAACTTTTAAAACAAAATTCTATCAGCAATACCAGTATTAAAAAAAGAATTGTTATCAAAGTATCACTTGCCCTTCCAGTTACCGCCATTTAACTATCAGATTTTTTCTGTTCGAAAATTGAATCAGCAGAGATGCTCTTTGTTATGATTGAACTGACAAGTTAATCCGGCAATACGGCAGACTCGATTAGTAAACATTCTTATATATATATATAGAACATAGATATAAAAACATAAGTTAATAAATAAAGAACTTAGTTCAGTTGCATTCTGCGTGATCAAAGAGGCATTAACAACAACTTAAACAACACTCTTGATGCATTAAATGATTGTGTTAAAGGTCTAGAGAGAAATATAAAGTTAAACAAAAGTCTATTGACCTGTTGTTGCTTAACAATAAATAATCTTAAAGTTTTGAAATTTATTATTAGCTAAATCTCTTCTCTGTTTTTCTTTTTAATGATATTGATACGAAAAAAAAAATAATATATTGTTGCACTGGGCTGCGGTTTGGCAGATTCTTCAGTCTTGAGTCTCTCCTCAGACGTGTCTTGCATCTTTCCAGAGCGTGTTTCAACCATCCTACAAATTTATATAAGGGAATAATGAGATAAGTCTACTTTAAGTAGCCTCCAGAATCCTTTATTTATTTTTTCACATCAAAGAGAGCAGTGAAGTCACACGTGTACCTAAATACAAATGATGATAATCTAAATAATCTGTTTTAAATAAATATCATAGAATATAAAAATAAATAAGTATATAATTTAAATTTCAAACATATTAAAAATAATATAAGAAATACGCCATTAATCATGATGTAACACTTCCCCCTCTCCAGAGGTCGTCACGTCCTCGTGATTGACCTCATCAATTCTTTCAAAATAGGGTTTGATTCTTGAGACATGGACAATCAATGGGTCTTGGCCAGGATTATCTTTTGGTTCAATTAAGTAATTTACGTTGGACAGCTTCTTTAATATTCTATATGGGCCAAAATATTTTCTCAATAGTTTTTCACATTTTCCGATTTTCCTAACTGGTGTCCAAACTGCCACTAAATGTCCTGGTTCATAGATTCTCTCGTTGTGTTTTTTGTCATAGTTTCTTTTCATTCTTTCCTGAGTCTTCTCTGTGTTGTTAATGACTACCTGTCTCGTCCTTGCTATTTTATCTAAGTAGTTTTCTATATATTCGTCGTAATCGTTCATGTTACTGTCCGTTGGGATATTCTCGTCGTCTAAGAGGGACATGGGTTCCCTCCCAAACAACAGGAAAAATGGAGAGTAGCCTGTGGTTTCTTGAATTGTGGTATTATACGCGTGGGTGATAAAAGGAAGGATTTCGTCCCAGTTCTTCTGATCCGTATTCACATACATGCTGATCATATTGATTAAAGTTCTATTTAGCCGTTCCGTTAGCCCGTTAGTCTGGGGGTGGTAGCTCGTTGTGAAGCAATGTTTAACTTTGCACATTTTCATAACCTCCTTCATCAAATTGCTAGTGAATTGTGAACCTCTGTCGCTGATAAGAAATCTTGGAGCCCCGTGACGTAAAAATATATGTTCGATTAAAAATGTAGAGACTTCTTTCACTGTCGCTTCTGGTACTGCCTTTGTTTCAGCATACTTGGTATAATAATCCGTCAACACAATTATCCATTTCCTTCTTCTTTTCGTTGATGGCAAGGGGCCAACAAAGTCAATTCCGATTCTTTCAAAAGGGTAGTTAGCTGGGGGAATAGGTTGTAGAAGTCCAGATGGCAATTGATTTGAACCTTTCCGACTTTGGCAAAGATGGCACGTCTTTACAAATTCGGAAACATCTTTCAGCATGGAAGGCCAATAGTATTTATTCTTCAATCGGTATGTGGTTCTGGCGACGCCCAGATGGCCATTCAGCATATGGTTGTGGTATTCACTCATGATTTCTTTCCTTCTCTTCTTTGGCACTACCAGCAACCATTCTCTACCTTCAGGATTTGGATTTTTCTTGTAGAGACACCCATTTTCTTCTTTAAAGTTCTGTGTAATTGAACGCTTGTTTCCACTAAGGTTCTCCTTAATATTCTCAATAAAATCATCCTTTTCGTCTATTATTTGATTCAAAAATAGTCTTTCATAATCCTCGTTCCATTCGTTTTCTGGTAAGGGTCCTCTAGATAGACCATCAGCGTCCAGATGTTTTTTTCCCGATTTGTGTATAATTTCGAAATTATATTCCTGAATCTTCAGTGCCCATCGTGCTAATCGACCGGTCGGATCTTTTAAATTCTTAAGCCAGCATAGTGCGTGATAATCAGTTACGATTTTAAAGTGCCTTCCATATAAATAGGGCCGTAATTTTGATATCGACCACACTACAGCTAAACATTCCTTTTCGGTGGTTGAATAATTTTGCTCAGGTTTACTTAGGGTTCGGCTCAAATATGATATTACCTTCTCTTCGCCACCGATATTTTGAATTAGTGTTGCGCCTAAGCCGATGTTAGAGGCATCTGTGTGGATGCAGGTGGCTGCATTTGGATCAAAGTGACCTAAAATTGGCGGATTCATAAGAGCTTTTTTAAGGTTTTGGAACGCTTCTTCCTGTTTTCCTGTCCAGATAAATTGAACATTTTTTCTGATGAGACTGGTCAATGGGTCAGCGATTAATGAGAAATCTTTAATGAATTTTCTATAATATGAGCACATTCCTAGGAATGATTGCACTTCTTTGGCCTTCTTGGGCTGAGGAAAATCTCTAACGGCTTTGATATTATATTCGGCAGGTTTTATACCCTCTTGGTTGGTTATATGTCCAAGGATCTCAAGTTCCTCGAAAGCAAATCTGCATTTCTTGGCGTTCAGTTTTAAATTAGATTCGCTGAAGCATCTGAGGACAGCTTCAAGTCTTTTAATGTGGGTTGGAAAGTCCGAGCTGTATATAATCACATCGTCCAGGTAGCAAAGGCAAATCTGCCATCTCAGATTTCCGAGGACATTGTCCATGTTCTTCTCAAAAGTAGCAGGGGCGTTGCATAGACCGAAGGGCATTACGTTGAATTCATATAACCCATGTGCAGTAGTGAAAGCCGTCTTCTCTTTGTCTCTCTCTTCAATTTCGACTTGCCAATATCCCGATTTGAGATCTATTGCTGAGAAGTACTTGGATCCTTGGAGAGTATCCATTACATCATCAATTCTTGGGATTGGATAAACATCCTTCACTGTTACTTCATTTAATTTCCTGTAGTCCACAAAAAATCTGTATTTGCCATCTCGTTTTTTGACCAATATAACGGGAAAGGACCAGGGACTTGAAGATTGTCTAATTATTCCTTCTTCGAGCATCTCGTCTATTTGATCCTTTATGATGGTTCGTTCCTTAGCGCTTACCCGGTAAGGCTTGTGCTTTATCGGTTTTGCGTCTTCTGTATGAATCTGATGTTTTGCCAAATTGGTCCTACCTAACCTCGATGAGAACAAATCAGTATACTTGGCCAAAATTTGTTTTAACCTCTCTTGTTCTTTAAATGATAAATTTTTGTTTATTTGAAATTGTATTTCGTCATTTTCATTCTGCTTCTCTTTATTCTCTATAAAATTTACCCCTGCAGGAAGACTTCCATAAGCCAATGTTTGGTCTTTCATGATTTTTAAAGGTCGAGGATAAGGGTTCGTTATCCAGATATGGGTTTTCTTATCCGTGACAGTAAGCAAACTTCTTGCCAATCGAAGACCATTTGTTTGAGTCATTCTGTTGTTCTCTTCGATGACATATTCGCCATCCTCTGCTTCTATTGAGGCCCTAATCAATTTAATAGATAGTTTAGGTATAACGGTATCTGTAGTGCTCTTTATTTTTTTTAGATCATAATTGCTTACGTCATGATTACTCATCAAATTATATTTTATTGTTTCTCGTTTACAATCAATTTTAGCATTCATTTTTTTAAGGAAATCTCGTCCAAGAATAAGAGTTCGTAGATGCGCGTCCATTACTACAAATTTGTGGGATAATTCAGTGTCATCAATTTTTATATCTAAAATAATGCTACCTACCATATCTAATTTTTTCCAATCGGGTCCTGAACACGTTTTAGTGAGACTATTTATTTCACGGCCAGCAAAAAGTGCTGTTCTTAGGTCGACCACTGAAAGATCGGCGCCTGTATCAATCAAAGCTTCGCATAACCCTATCTTGTCCACATTAATATTAATTTTGTACCTAGGGTCCAACTTTCTAATTCCATTTATGGTCGACTTGCTTTGATTGAAGGAATCAGGCGCGACACTTAGTTTAAATCTTCCAACACGGAATATCTATTCCGTGTAGGAATATTCGTTTGTGTGTCATTACAAACATCCGCATAGAGGCGAGGCCGTGTATAATCTTTCCTTTCGTCCATTTGAAGATTTTCTTGGCTCTTGTCTTGGGAAACTGAGGGGTCCTCTTCTACGATCCTCACAAACTTGACTCTGCAATACCGCGCTACGTGTCCTGGCTTGTTACACTTGAAACATATTGGTCTCCCGTCTTCTGTCCTATTCCTGTTTGAATCTGGACTCTTATTGTATGTTTTCCTTGGGTAGACCGGTTTTGGCTCATGAATGGGAGTGTAAAATCGTCTAGGGGCAGATACCTGGGGCACCGGCTTGTTCTGGTAGTACCTTGGAGCGGGGGCCTGGGGCTTGGGGGTGTTCTGGTAGTACCTCGGAGCGGGGGCCTGTGGCTTGGAGGTGTTCTGGTCTGGTCTTCTGAACGACGGAGCGTTCTTCCATTGCTCTTGATGATGGGAACGAGGAGAGCGTGGTCCATTATATAGAGCCTTTGATTTTCCTATACGTTCTTGATAATTATTTTCAAACAAGTCCATCTTTTTACACAATCTTAGGAGTTCGTTGGTATTCTTAGGAGGGTTTAAGTAGAGGGCAAAAGAGTATTCTTTCTTTAACCCTCCAATAACCCAATTTATTTTATTCTCTTCTTCCATTTGGGGATCGACCTTGTTGCACAGAACCAGGATATCCTCTGCAAACCTGATTGCAGGTTCATTCCACTGCTGCATTCTGTTCAGCCTCATCTTCAATTCTTCTTTGTTGGCATCTGAGCCAAAATCCTGAATTAGGCGGCTCTTGAAATGTTCCCAGCTGGTAAAACTTATCTTGTGTAGGTCCAGCCAGGTTTTGGCGCTACCAATCATGTTCATAGCTGCATAGCGAGAAATAATATATTCTGCCCAGTGGTACAGGAAGCCAATTTCTTCAAGGGACTCAATCCATGGGCGAGGGTCTTCTGTTCCATCATATTTGGGGATGTCTATGTTGGGGTTCAAAACAACTGGGTCGGCACTTGCATCTCTACCAATTGTTGCACTGGGCTGCGGTTTGGCAGATTCTTCAGTCTTGAGTCTCTCCTCAGACGTGTCTTGCATCTTTCCAGAGCGTGTTTCAACCATCCTACAAATTTATATAAGGGAATAATGAGATAAGTCTACTTTAAGTAGCCTCCAGAATCCTTTATTTATTTTTTCACATCAAAGAGAGCAGTGAAGTCACACGTGTACCTAAATACAAATGATGATAATCTAAATAATCTGTTTTAAATAAATATCATAGAATATAAAAATAAATAAGTATATAATTTAAATTTCAAACATATTAAAAATAATATAAGAAATACGCCATTAATCATGATGTAACAATATATATGCTGTAAACATCTCAAATTTATTATTCTCATATTTAATTTTTCATAGAACTTTATTCCAATAATCATCATTACTTAGCATTGTTTACATGAGGACTTTGTAAAAAATTAGACGTTGGTTAAAAATAAAAACTAACTAGACATACATTCTTGATTTTTTATTTCCTTTACATTAAAAATAGCTATAAAAGAAAAACTTACATACATCCTCTACAATATAAATCAAATTGTTTAATAATAGTAGTTATATTTCTAACTCAAGGTAATAAGACCATATCCAAATAAATAAATAGTGTTTGACGTTTCAGTAACAGCGTTGTTATCGAAACGTCACACACTATTTATTTATTTGGATTTGGTCTTATTACCTTGTGTTTATAATCTATAATCCAAATTGTGTCTTATTATTTATATTTCATTTTGTGACTTTTATTTACTTGAACGTATTTTTAAAAATGTTTTTATTATAATTTATATATTTAAATTTTCTTTCGTTGAAGCAATACACTCTCCAAATATAACCTGAAGATAATTTGAGCCTTAGAACAAAGTTTATCATAAGATTTTCTCAGAATCTTAGAGCATGTAATGTTCAGAAATTAGTGTTGTTGTCAAAATATTAGTGGAAATATCACACATGACAAATGTTAATAACGTAATTAGCATCAATTAAAGATAAGCTCTTACTTCTTTTGGAGAGAGGACCTCCATTTTAACGACAGGGATGGTAGGAACTGAAAAACAATATAATATTTGAAATACAATCTAACACGGCTGATGATTGTAAAACGAAATTTGCAATTATACCGCGAATGTTTCTTTTTAAACAAAAATCGAAATCTATTTTTAAAGAGAAATAACGATTATTTCTAACTTTAAAAGGATGAAGTATACTTCATCCTTAAAGTTAGAAATAATCGTTATTTCTCTTTAAAAAATAGATTTCGATTTTTGTTTAAAAAGAAACATTCGCGGTATAATTGCAAATATAATATTTGTAAATTAAATTTAATTGCCATCTATCGTTAAAATTTTACACAAATAAATTTACTGGCAATGCGTTTCTTTCAAATATCATCAAATATTATCTCTACAGACCTTACTGCAATCATTCAATAACTCATATCATTGCAGCAAGGTCTGTAGAGGTAATATTTGATGATATTTAATAGAAACGCATTGCCAGTAAATTTATTTGTGTAAAATAATATTTAAACATCTTGAAACTAATTTGTGAATATTCATTAAAAAATTGTAATATTAAAATCAAAAAAGGCTATCCCAACCACGATCATATGAGCTTTTTAGATGGCAGAGCGCAATCTAGTAGAACAGAAATCAACTAAACGTTGGTTTAACCTGTTTCCTGAGATTTAAGCAACTATTTTCTCGATAAATCAAGAAAAGGCAACCACGAACGCGTTTCGGGCTGTTGGCCTTCATTAACGTGGTGCAGGCTGTACCACTGCGACTAAAAATGTTTTGGTCCCAGAGGCTTCCTGATAAACCAAATAAATGGGTATTTAAGGCCAAACTTGCATAAATACGTTAACCATGGGAAAAATAATGAAAAATAAAATAATAAAAAAGGTCAGGTGTTGGTATTAAAATAAAAAAGGTATATTCTGATTATAATATATAAATCATACTCTAGACTTGAAATCGGCCATTCCACTTTTCCAGATTAAACATCATTTTTAGCTAATTCGACCGATTTCATATTTCCTCTCGATAAAGATGGTGACATCGAAGGATTATCTATACTGATGAAGGCCATAGACCATGGTATGTAGTTAGCTTTTTCTCTTAATTTGCTCTTTACAAGGTAAATTATTAGGTAACCCCATGTTTAATTTGTGTGTATGTGAGATACATTATTTACATTACCTGATTTAATACATACTACTACATTACATAGGGATGATGAAACATGGACTTAAAAATGTATTTTTATTCTTTAGAGAGAGAGAGATATTGAAACTTCTTTATTACATCGTTCATTTATGGTTATATAAAGTTAAATTATGATGCATTACTGCGCCATCTGTTATCAAAATTCGAAACTATTATAGACGCGTATGATTCTTTTTAAAAATAAACAATTTCTACTGTACTTACTGTAATGGAAAATTTAATGGGAGGGCCTGAGTCATTTTGATAACAGATGGCTAATGCATCATAATATAATTGCTATAATAAAAGATAGAAATTGATATTTGCGGAAGAGCGATTGCTCGAAGCATTTTATATATTTATACATGTATGTAATTCTGCTGTCCTCAAACTTATGTCTATAGTTCATTTAAAATACCCATTACAAGAATCTAGCATCAGTATCACTATAAAAGGAATATCGAAAAATGCAATATAACAGCGGTATGGTAGATAAAACTGGCGACACCGCTGGGAGGGTTCACCACTGTTGAGCCAGGCCCTCCCATTAATTTTTCCATTGCAGTAAGGACAGTATAAATTGTTTAATTATTTAAAAGAATCATATGCGTCTATAAAAGTTTAGAATTTTGATAAAGTTAAATACGAAATTGAATAAATAAGATTAATTAAAGATAAATATAAGTATAAATATATATGAAATAATTAATATGAATATACACATATGAATAAAATATATACAATGTCGTTATTGGTAGCGCCCACCGCGGGAAAGACTCCGCCACCGATGGACTGCGAGAGTTCTTTCCCACAGAGTGGGCAGGTCGATGTGATGGCTGGTGTTACCCAACTCAAGACCAAGATGATGCTTGCAGATGGTAGCCTTCGCCACACTTGTCATTGCCTCGAGATGGAGGCCGATGCCGAACGCAGAGAGAGAGAGAGTAATCAAAATTAATAATATTATATGTATTTCCATATGTATGAAAACCTAAAGTTTTTCTTTTTTATATTTTGCAGAAATAGAATTTGTATACACATATCCCCTGATTTACACCGTTGATACGTTCCTGAGAAAAACGTGTAAATCGGGGGATAGTTGTACACAGAAATAAAAATAAAATGCATTGACAGGTTAAAATATGTAGTCAGCACTTAAAGCTCGGGATTCCTCGTGAGATGTGTACACAGTACATGTGTTCAATCACAGTAGCATTTAGTATAGTGCGATAAAAACAAAAAAACGTATTTGGAAAGCCGTGTAAAAGCGAAAACGTGTAAAACAAGTACCGTGTAAATCGGGGGATAGGTGTATATGTTGTTGTCGTGTTCAATGAAGAGCCTCAGATGTCTCCATGCATCTCTATCACAGCAGCAGCAATGTCCTCTATCTTGGGTGTGTAAAGCTGCTGTTCTGGGTCCATGTAAATTTTCTGTAAGGCTGCGACCATTGCTGGGGGCATGATAATATGTAGGTAGGTGTTAGTTCCACACCAGGACAGTTGTTGCCTGTCCTATAGGTTCTTGTGCCATCTGGATGTATTGTCATTCCTTTATAGTGTTTTGCTCTGAGTCTTGTTATAGTTTTTGTAATTCTTCTCTCAGAGTTTATTTCGCATATTTGATCTTTTCTTATTTTTAATTTTAATATATATAAATAATATATTAAAAATTATTTTATACCAAAATTATAATTTATAGAACAAATTACTCCTTTCAAATCGACCGCCAGATGTCGTGGCTTTCCCTATATGAACCTATTGTTGATGTTTCCCATTGGCCGGCTCAAAACATCATGTAGATATGTAATATTTTATTTTCTTCTACTCGCCTTTAACTCAGGTAGTAGTTTCTCAAATTATGTATTCAATACTTTGTTGGCTCAATTAAACAATCTATCAAATAATGATCTAAGCAGCTATTTGTATTAATATTACACGACTGCAATATCACAAACATTCTTATGTATCCTTAAACAACCTAAGAAAATTCTATATCAAACAAATTTATCATTATAAATTCGTCTATTACAAACATATAATTTTATACAACATATATTTATAGAAACTCCATACATCTTGTTGTCTATTGATAAACAATTCAAATATTCCCCTAATTTGAAAAATAGATCACTCTCTCTCTCTATTTTGTAACATGATACACCTATGACTTTAAAGCATCAATATTGATGGGTGTATCTTATCCGTGATATAATAGGCAGACATTGGTCCTTCTCTCCTTTCATTTGGTCAAATCCTTTCCAAAAATTCCTATTCTACATCCTCAAAGTGGTGGGAAAGTGTAAACGGGTAGCACAAGACGTCGGGAGTTTAACTCCTGGTAGGGCCACCCTGTGCTACACACCCGGCTAATATATCAATTGGTATCGTCTGTTCTCCATAGGAGCGGCTACACTCCATGTCAGGAGACCAAAAGAAGCAAAGTCACACTGAGTGGTACTTCCAGGTCTTTAGACCAACAGCAGGTGTACCCCTCTTTACTTCTCCATGATGTCTACGTAGAAAAGCTGAGACAATGAAACCTAATGGAGATGGTTTAAACGACTTGAGAAATAAGCAACAACAAAAATTGGATAAATAGGTACAGCCTGGCACAATCACGAAGGGACAGCCTGATATAAATACTGTGTTTCGAATTCCTTAATTATTCAGTAAATCTTTTTTAAATTATAAAATATTATAATACACACACACACACATAGCAATAACACGCGTCATCTATATAATACAAATGAAAACACCAAAACGCGAATGTTTCTTTTCACAAATCAATCAAACTTCTACTATCCTTACTGCGATGAAAAAATATTGGGATAGCTTGGCTCATCAGTGGTGAAACCTCCCAGCAATTTAGCCAATTTAATCTACCAGACCGCTTCTTTAGAGCTCTAATATTGTTTTGGATTATTCTCCTTTTATATGTTACACTGAAGGGTGGAATCTTTGAAATGGTATTTTAAGCAAACTATGGATATAAGAAATTATATGAAAATTTAAAAACTCTTAGTCGTTGTTTTTTTTTTTAAAGACTATTGGCAATAAAAATATTTTATTGACATCTTGTCAATACATGCAAAATTGCACAGTTTGCATTATTTTAAAAAGGTAATTATATATGCATATTACTA
>CP092874.1:57373515-57522590 GCA_030710605.1 Cordylochernes scorpioides | reverse complement strand
TCTGTTAACTACCACTTCCTTATGTTACAAAATAATATATGTACTTTGACTATAATATTTTATTAAACTGACGTGACATACATGAATCCTGCCAAGAAGAAAAAGAAGGCCTACAAGCCCATTGTGAACGTCGCCGACCTGGAGAGGGAAGATGAGATGGTGATCTCACGCAACTGCAGCATCCTGAGCTCCATTGGCCATCCTGCCCTGAAATCCCTGCATGAGGACCTGATCCGCTACATCGCCTCGCGGACTGAAATGATCAAAGCCCTCGCTACCAATGTAGAGAACCTCACTGACACCCTCGAGTCATTCGCAGAGTTGGACGAAATTGAGGAGGCCAACAAGCCCAAGACTGCTTGCCGCGGCACTCAAACCTGCCCTGCTCCTTCCTGCAAGGAAACCAGCTCCCAGACTGACCCAATCAAGCCCGCCAATCCTGCTCCTGCTGCTCTCCCTGCCAAGAAGCCTGCCTCCACCTTGCCTGCTCCTGCTCCTACCAAAAGGAAGCAGTCTGAGGCTCCCAACCCGCCTGCAAAGAGGACAAACCTGAATGGTCCTTCAAAACCTGCGCCTTCCCGCGTATCCAAGCCTGCGGCCGCCCAAGTGATCCTCCACGGAGAAAAATCGGCGGCCCACACAGTGGTCATCTCTGATGACCCACAGGCTGACCCAAGGGAGATGCTAAAAGCTGTCCGCGCTGCCCACACTCTCCCCCAAGGCGTTTGGGCCTCCCTACACACCAAGGGGAAGCTGGTCCTCCACTCCAGTAATCCTGACACCATCCCTGAGGTGACAACCTCCCTGGCCAGCAAGTTGAATGGAATGAAGGTCCGCCAGCAGAAGGAGATCCTGCCAGGGATCTGCCTCTTCAAAGTGGATGAGGAGACATCCAACTCCACAATTGAGGAGACCTTCCTGGAAACCGCTGCTGTTAGAAAGCTTCCCGGGGACAAGGTGGTGCGCGTGGCGCACCGTTCTGCACCCAGAAGCGGGACTTGCACCGCCTTCATCGAGGTGGACCTCAATACCTTTAGAGCCCTGGGCGTTCGCGGGAGAATCGTGGTTGATGGAGTAATCCTCAACTTCGAGGAGTCCATCCGCGCCCGCGTCTGCTTCCGCTGTTGTGGCTTCGGCCACAACTCTGCTCAATGCTCCAGAGCTCCTAAGTGCTTCCACTGCGGTCAAGACGACCATGAAGGCCGCGCCTGCCCATCCATTGCTGACCAGCGCACCTCCAAATGTGCCAACTGCTGCTACAAGGGCCTTCCTGACAAGCACGAGGCGAGAGCCTCAAGCTGCCCCATCCTGAAGTCTAGGGCCCTCAAGTTCTAGGCTTCAAGGACCTTCTGCCTCCAATTCCATCTGCCACTTCTACTGGATTCCTGGCCAATTCAATGCTACTGCCTCACTTCACCTTGGCGCTGTTCCCCTGCTTGCCCAACGTTTCCACTGCCCCTGCGACACATCTCCTGCAGCCAGATCCTAGGGTCCCTTGCCACCTGACATCGCGCTTGGGCTCAAAAATAATAACTTTTGGTTAGTAGCCCGTGAAACCATATTTTCTCTCTTTTATTAAACTGATTATTTTTGGCGAATCGTGTTTGTAGTCATTTACTATAATACTACAACCATCCTTCCAACGACCCCCCTAGCATAACACTAAATAGTCTTAATAGAAAATGCGACAGCCCTTTACTCAGTATCACAGATAATAATTTAGGATTCCCAACAATAAAATTTCTTTCCATACTGCCTCATGTTCAGTTTAAACAACGTATATTTTGAATTCACTTTCCAATTTTTATTTCATTTTTAATATTTAAAATTTATAAATTATCCAGAGTAGTGTGTGTGTGTGTTCTTCTTTAAGAAAGTTAATTTAACACTATCATAAATTTTCTCAAAAACTTGACATAAATCAAATAGAATTTATAACATATATTTTTAAATAAAAAGGAATATATTGGATCAAAATATCATTTATTTTTACCAATATTTCAGTTGGCTGAACGCCAACCTTTTTCAAGGTATTATAATGACACACATTAATATGTTATAATACCTTGATAAAGTTTGGAGTTCAGCCAATTGAAATATTGGTAAAATAATTGATATTTTGATCCAATATATGCCTTTTTATTTAAGATTTATTTATGGATTGCTCTATTTTCAAAACATATATTTTATGATTCCCTTTGAAAATTCATGTTTCCATGACTCTAACAAATATTTAGAATTACATTTATAACTTCCAGCAATATATCTCAAAAACAGTTGCCAATCTAAAAACTAGATCTTATATAATAGAACATGTGTTTTTCTGCGCCATTCAAGAATATCTGCAAAAGGATGCCCAAGCTTATTAAGATAAAAAAGAAAAATATCTTCAAAATATTTCGTCTTAATAAAACCAAAGGTCCGTGGAAATTCATCTAAAAATTTAGCAATATGGGTTGAAATTCACAATTATAAGCTCAATAAAACTTAATATCATTATAAGGAGATGATTATGACAAATAATTTGATGGTTTATGTTCAATTTATTCTCCTGATGATAAGAATTCATATATGGTTCGGAAAATAACGAATATTTTTAATTTTGATAATGCTATGCAATTATGTTTAATATGTACATCTTCTTTTCTCTATTTCATCATAAAATATCATTTTTCTTTTTAGTGTTTCTCGAGCCTTATTCGATGGCATTTTTACTTTTAAAAAATAAAAAAAAAATGAATTATGTACCAAGCCATGTTACTTAAATAATAAAAAAAGCATATCCGAGTGTAGCAAATGTCTTGCGTTATTGGGGTAGCAGAGACGCCATATTCATTGTACGTAGTAATATGCATATATAATTATCTTTTTAAAATAATGCAAACTGTGCACTTTTGTATGTATTGACAAGATGTCAATAAAATATTTTTATTGCCAATAGTCTATAAAAAACAACGACAAAGATTTTTTTATAATTATATAATTTCCTATATCCATAGTTTGCTTAAAATACCATTTCTAAGATTCCACCCTTCAGTGTAACATATATAAGGAGAATAATCCAAAACAGTATTAGAGCTCTAAAGAAGCGGTCTGGTAGATTAAATTGGCGAAATTGCTGGGAGGTTTCACCACTGATGAGCCAAGCTATCCCAATATTTTTTCATCGCAGTAAGGGCAGTAGAAGTTATATTTATTTGTGAAAAGAAACATTCGTGTTTTGGTGTTTTCATTTGTATTATATAGATGACGCGTTATTGCTATGTATTATAATATCTTATAATTAAAAAAATATTTACTGAATAATTAAGGAATTCCTAACACAGTATTTATATCAGGCTGTCCCTTCGTGATTGTGCCAGGCTGTACCTATTTATCCAAATTTTGTTGTTGCTTATTTCTCAAGTCGTTTAAACCATCTCCATTAGGTTTCATTGTCTCAGCTTTTCTATGTAGACATCATGGAGAAGTAAAGAGGGGTACACCTGCTGTTGGTCTAAAGACCTGGAAGTACCACTCAGTGTGACTTTGCTTCTTTTGGTCTCCTGACATGGAGTGTAGCCGCTCCTATGGAGAACAGACAATTGATACATTAGCCGGGTGTGTAGCACAGGGTGGCCCTACCAGGAGTTAAACTCCCGACGTCCTGTACTACCCGTTTACACTTTCCCACCACTTTGAGGATGTAGAATAGGAATCTTTGGAAAGGATTTGACCAAATGAAAGGAGAGAAGGACCAATGTCTGCCTATTATATCACGGATAAGATACACCCATAAATATTGATGCTTTAAAGTCATAGGTCTATCATGTTACAAAATAGAGAGAGAAGAGAGAGAGAGAGAGACGGTTAAAGATCCTTTAATCTATCTATATAAAATTGAATGTCTGTCTGTGTGTGTGTGTCCTCTATGGATACAAAAACCATACATCCAATCGCCGTGAAATTTTGGGATATTATTAGGTGTATCCCCGGAAAGGTTTACGAAAAATAATTTCTTGAATATCTTAAATATCCTTAGAGTTATTTGCAGATTTGTAGCTTTAACTCGCAAGCAGCGCCACCTTGCGACGGAGATAGGCTTAGGTCTGCCCCCCCCCCCACCGAGAAAATGTAGTCCGGCCGCCGGCCAAAGTTCCCACCGACCAATCAGAGGGATCAAGAGGTCCTGGCGCGCGGGGGCAAAGTTGGTTACACAGCTGTGCCGACCAATCAGAGGGATCAAGAGGTCCTGGCGCGCGGGGGCAGAGTTGGTGACACAGATGTGCAAAGTAGACAAGAAAAAAGCCTCGCGGGTGACCTCCGGGAACTACGTCCATCTTCCATAAACGACCATGATTTTATTCAACTTATCGAGTATTTTTCAAGGGACCGGGAAAATATGTTCACTAGATAAAACGATGATTTTGTAATGTAGAAAATTAAGAAAGACAAAATTCAGGATGACACGAATGTCTGTCACTTGAATGTCTGTCTGTGTGTGTGTGTGTGTCCTCTATGGATTCAAACACCATACATCCAATCGCCGTGAAATTTTGGGATATTATTAGGTGTATCCCCGGAAAGGTTTACGAAAAATAATTTCTTGAATATCTTAAATATCCTTAGAGTTATTTGCAGATTTGTAGCTTTAACTCGCAAGCAGCGCCACCTTTGGACGGAGATAGGCTTAGGTTTGCCCCCCCCACCGAGAAAATGTAGTCCGGCCGCCGGCCAAAGTTCCCACCGACCAATCAGAGGGATCAAGAGGTCCTGGCGCGCGGGGGCAAAGTTGGTTACACAGCTGTGCCGACCAATCAGAGGGATCAAGAGCCCCCCCCCCCCGTCCGGCCGCCGGCCGGTCAGTCCAAGTTCCCACCGACCAATCAGAGGGATCAAGAGGTCCTGGCGCGCGGGGGCAGAGTTGGTGACACAGCTGTGCAAAGTAGACAAGAAAAAAGCCTCGCGGGTGACCTCCGGGAACTACGTCCATCTTCCATAAACGACCATGATTTTATTCAACTTATCGAGTATTTTTCAAGGGACCGGGAAAATATGTTCACTAGATAAAACGATGATTTTGTAATGTAGAAAATTAGGAAAGACAAAATTCAGGATGACACGGCACACAGGGACCGGGAACAAATAATCACTTTATCGAGAGATTCACGACCATGATTTTATTCAACTTATCGAGTATTTTTCAAGGGACCGGGAAAATATGTTCACTAGATAAAACGATGATTTTGTAATGTAGAAAATTATGAAAGACAAAATTCAGGATGACACGGCACACAGGGACCGGGAAAAAATGTTCACTTTATCGAGAGATTCAAATTTACGAGTTTCAAATTATCAAAATATCTTTTTTTATAAGTTTATAGAGAATTGTTTTAACAAATGTTCGTTAGACAAACCTTTACTCGGGTAAAACCTCGGGCAAAGCCGGGTACATCCGCTAGTGTTCATATAAAATTATATATAGTGTAATGCAGAAAAAAGAAGGTCTTTTCAGCCGGTGATGTCTTCCTCCATTGGGAGTTGTTTTTTCCTGGTCGACGAACTCGGCCCAGTTGGTAGAAGGTTTGCCTGTTCCAGGCCCAGGTTGCTCTGTTTCCCCAACAAATGCCGCAGTGGCCTGAGGGGCGCTGATAACATCAGCAAGTCCAGATGGCCATTAGCTTTCAGCCAAGGCCATTGTAGAGTCGGTGGGGGGGTTCCATAAAAATTCTAATATTTTTCTTCTCTTCGGAGGCGGTTAAAATGCCAGCAAAGTTTGGGGCAGGAGCGCGCGCCCGTGCATCCTCGCAGCTCAAGTTACCGCTCGAGAAGAGAGAGAGAGAGAGAGAGAGAGAGAGGGATAGTTTTCTATTTTTCAAATTAGGGGAATATTTGAATTGTTTATCAATAGACAACAAGATGTATGGAGTTTCTATAAATATATGTTGTATAAAATTATATGTTTGTAATAGACGAATTTATAATGATAAATTTGTTTGATATATAATTTTCTTAGGTTGTTTAAGGATACATAAGTATGTTTGTGATATTGCAGTTGTGTAATATTAATACAAATAGCTGCTTAGATCATTATTTGATAGATTGTTTAATTGAGCCAACAAAGTATTGAATACATAATTTGAGAAAGTACTACCTGAGTTAAAGGCGAGTAGAATAAAATAAAATATTACATATTTACATGATGTTTTGAGCCGTCCAATGGGAAACATCAACAATAGGTTCATATAGGGAAAGCCACGACATCTGGCGGTCGATTTGAAAGAAGTAATTTGTTCTATAAATCATAATTTTGGTATAAAATAATTTTTTTATATATTATTTATATATATTAAAATTAAAAATAAGAAAAGATCAAATATGCGAAATAAGCTCTGAGAGAAGAATTACAAAAACTATAACAAGACTCAGAGCAAAACACTATAAAGGAATGACAATACATCCAGATGGCACAAGAACCTATAGGACATGCAACAACTGTCCTGGTGTGGAACTAACACCTACCTACATATTCTCATTGCTAGCAATGGTCGCAGCCTTACAGAAAATTTACATGGACCCAGAACAGCAGCTTTACACACCCAAGATAGAGGACATTGCTGCTACTGTGATAGAGATGCATGGAGACATCTGAGGCTCTTCATTGAACACGACAACAACATATACACCTATCCCCCGATTTACACGGTACTTGTTTTACACGTTTTCGCTTTTACACGGTTTTCCAAATAAGTTTTTTTGTTTTTATCGCACTATACTAAATGCTACTGTGATTGAACACATGTACTGTGTACACATCTCACGAGGAACCCCGAGCTTATGTGCTGACTACATATTTTAACCTGTCAATGCATTTTATTTTTATTTCTGTGTACACCTATCCCCCGATTTACACGTTTTTCTCAGGAACGTATCTACCGTGTAAATCGGTGGATAGGTGTATTCAAATTTTAATTCTGCTAAATATAAAAAAGAAAAACTTTAGGTTTTCATACATATGGAAATACATATCATATGATTAATTTTGACTACTCTCTTTCTCTCTGCGTTCGGCATCGGCCTCCATCCCGAGGTAATGACAAGTGTGGCGAAGGTTACCATCTACAAGTACCATCTTGGGCTTGAGTTGGGTAACAACAGCCATCACATCGACCTGTCCACTCTGTGGGAAAGAACTCTCGCAGTCCATCGGTGGTGGAGTCTTTCTTGCTGTGGGCGCTACCAATAACGACATTGTATATATATATATTATATGTGTATATTCATATTAAATATTCTATATATTTACATATATCATACTTATATTTATCATTAATTAATCTTATTTATTCAATTTTGTATTTAACTCTATATAACCATAAATGAACGATGTAATAAAGACGTTTCAATCTCAATCTCTCTCTCTAAAGAATAGAAAGACAATTTAAGTCCATGTTTCATCATCCGTATGTAATGTAGTAGTATGTAGTAAATCAGGTAATGCAAATAATGTATCTCACATACACACAAATTAAACATGGGGTTACCTAATAATTTACCTTGTCAAGAGCAAATTAAGAGAAAGATAACTTACATACCATGCTCTATGGCCTTCATCAGTACAGATAATCCTTCGGTGTCACCATCTTTATCAAGAGGAAATTTGAAATCGGTCAAATTAGCTAAAATGGTGTTTAATGTGAAAAAGTGGAATGGCCGATTTCAAGTCTAGAGTATGATTTTTATATTATAATCAGAATATACCTTTTTTATTTTTAATACCAACACCTGACCTTTTTTATTATTTTATTTTTCATTATTTTTCCCATGGTTAACGTATTTATGCAAGTTTGGTCTTAAATACCCATTTATTTGGTTTCTCAGGAAGCCTCTGGGACCAAAACATTTTTAGTCGCAGTGGTACAGCCTGCACCACGTTAATGAAGGCCAACAGCCCGAAACGCGTTCGTGGTTGCCTTTTCTTGATGAAAATAGTTGCTTAAATCTCAGGAAACAGGTTAAATCAACGTTTAGTTGATTTCTGTTCCACTAGATTGCGCTCTGCCATCTAAAAAGCTCATATGATCGTGGTTGGGATAGCCTTTTTTGATTTTAATATTACAATTTTTTAATGAATATTCACAAATTAGTTTCAAGATGTTTAAATATTATTTTACACAAATAAATTTACTGGCAATGCGTTTCTTTTAAATATCATCAATTATTACCTCTACAGACCTTACTGCAATTATATGAGTTATTGAATGATTGCAGTAAGGTCTGTAGAGATAATATTTAATAATATTTAAAAGAAACGCATTGCCAGTAAATTTATTTGTGTAAAATTTTAACGATAGATGGCAATTAAATTTAATTTACAAATATTATATTGTTTTTCAGTTCCCACCATCCCTGTCGTTAAAATGGAGGTCCTCTCTCCAAAAGAAGTAAGAGCTTATCTTTAATTGATGCTAATTACGGTATTAACATTTGTCATGTGTGATATTTCCACTAATATTTTGACAACAACACTAATTTCTGAACATTACATGCTCTAAGATTCTGAGAAAATGTTATGATAAACTTTGTTCTAAGGCTCAAATTATATTTAGGTTATATTTGGACAATGCATTGTTTCAACGAAAGAAAATTTAAATATATAAATTATAATAAAAACATTTTTAAAAATACGTTCAAGTAAATAAAAGAGAGTCACAAAATGAAATATAAATAATAAGACACAATTTGGATTATAGATTATAGACACAAGGTAATAAGACCATATCCAAATAAATAAATAGTGTGTGATGTTTCGATAACAAGGCTGTTACTGAAACGTCATACACTATTTATTTATTTGGATATGGTCTTATTACCTTGTGTTTGAAATATAACTACTATTATTAAACAATTTGATTTATATTGTAGCGGATGTATGTAAGTTTTTCTTTTATAGCTATTTTTAATGTAAAGGAAATAAAAAAATCAAGAATATATGTCTCGTTAGTTTTTATTTTTAACCAACGTCTCATTTTTTACAAAGCCCTCATGTAAACAATGCTAAGTGATGATGATCATTGGAAAAAAGTTCTATGAAAAATTAAATATGAGAATAATAATTTTGAGATGTTTACAGCATATATATATATATATATATTTTGTATCAATATCATTAAAAAGAAAAACAGAGAAGAGATTTAGCTAATAATAAATTTCAAAACTTTAAGATTATTTATTGTTAAGCAACAACAGGTCAATAGACTTTTGTTTAACTTTATATTTCTCTCTAGACCTTTAACACAATCACTTAATGCATCAAGAGTGTTGTTTAAGTTGTTGTTAATGCCTCTTTGATCACTCAGAATGCAACTGAACTAAGTTCTTTATTTATTAACTTATGTTTTTATATCTTTGTTCTATATATATATAAGAATGTTTACTAATCGAGTCTGCCGTATTGCCGGATCAACTTGTCAGTTCAATCATAACAAAGAGCATCTATGCTGATTCAATTTTCGAACAGAAAAATCTAATAGTTAAATGGCGGTAACTGGAAGGGCAAGTGATACTTTGATTACAATTCTCTTTTCAATACTGGTATTGCTGATAGAATTTTGTTTTAAAAGTTTGTTTTAAAAACAATAAATTGTCGAAGATAAGGGTTTTTCTTGCGGATATCCTTTACATAGCTTTTTTTATTAATTAATTCGAATACACACAGAGAACTAAAAAAAAAGCTTGTTTTAAAGGAATATTTACTCTCTTTTTCAGTTTTCTGTAGATATTCGAATGAATTCACTAAAACAACTATGTAAAGGATGTTCGCAAGAAAAACCTGTATCTCCGACAATTTAGAACATGATGATAAATTATATTTCAACTAACTTTAGGGAACCATAGAGTTTTATAGATAATATAACTGTAATTTTATAGATAATATAACTGAAGTTTTATTGATAATGAATTCTAACCTAATGTTGAATGGTGACAGCTAAGACGCCAAGAACTAGAGGCCGAACTGGCCGAGTCGGAAGAGCTGATCAAAGCTCTAAAGGATCATGTGAGTATTAGATGACAATTATTCTCATCTATAGAACTTGGATGTTTTGTTTGTAGCTTGCCTTTGCCGACGGCCTCTTGGACAAACTGGTGAGTCCTCTTTCTCTATATGTGTATATCTAGACATTCTAAGACAAATAATATTGCAAAATAATAATCGTTTATATGCATATAATTTATGATGCATTAGCGCGCCATCTGTTATCAAAATTCGAAAATATAATAGACGCGTATGATTCTTTTACAAATTAAACAATATTTACTGCCCTTTCTATAATGAAAAAAGTCCTCCCATTAATTTTTCCTTTGCAATAAGGGCAGTAGAAATTGTTTAATTTGTAAAAGAATCATACGTGTCTATAATAGTTTCGAATTTTTATATATATATAATTTGACAAACCTGATTCTATACCATCATATCTTACTATAATCTTTCGTTTGTACATAAATTATAGATTGAGTATATTTTTAAACCAGAAAAATACTTATTGTATCAAGTCAGATCTTTATATATACCCTTTTGTTTCACACAGTATTAATAATAAAATAAATATGTTTCATTTTAATTATATGTATAGTTCATGCCAATATTCAAATATGTTAAATAAATATTCACATCGATTGAAAAAAACATTTTGTGATGCATTAACGCGCCATCTCTTATTAAAATTCGAAACTATTATGGACGCGTATGATTCTTTTAAAAATTAAACAATTTCTATTAAAAATTAAACAATTTCTACTGCCCTTGCTGCAATGGAATTTTTTTCCCATTGCAGTGAGGGCAGTAGAAATTGTTTAATTTTAAGAGAAACATTTTATTGAGAAGTTAAATAAATGTATATTATTTCAATATTTATAATGATTTTGCTTCTAAACTCTGTATTTGTGCAGGCCAGTAAACGTGCAATTGGAAAAGCAACTTTCAAAGTTGAAAAAAGCAGTCAAACTGCAGATTGCTTTGAAACTCAAGATAAAGTTTCTACCACTGGCACGCCGACCGGATATTTTAGAAGAACTAAAATATTTTTTACTAAATATTTTGCCAAAAAGTAAATGAAAACTCTCTTCCCATCCATTTTTTCAAAGTATTCTGCGCCAACTACTTCCGTAAACCAATGAAATCTCTTCTGCTCATATCAAGATATCACAATGTGGAATTGAATATTTAAGTCAAGAATAATCATCATACTATATTCTGAATATTATCATTCAACCAACTACCATCAAAATAAATAGTCTCTACAACTAACAAAAATAAGACTTCAGAATTCTGCCAAAGTTTATCAGCATTTCCAGTGATCCCCGCTCTCATCTTAGAAGAAGATTCTTCTAGTGTGAAACAAACCAGAATGTGCAGATGGATATCAGGTCTGTTCAGAAACAATAGTTCTTTCTTTTTTTATTCTGTTGAACTTGAAGATTCCTCATCTGAAATACCCAGTTATTGAACATAAAATGCCTTCAAATATATACGCTCATTTTTTAAATGAACTTAAACCAATAATAGTATATACTAAGCAATATTTCTAACAATTCTACTACAAATAATCAGTTGCAATATTATATTTATTTTAGTAAAAGTATAGGAAATCATATTTTCAGATCCACAAATATATAATTTCGAAATAGAATAACTCTTCTTAGTATTTTTCTGATAGAATCTGAATTTACTCTGCATTTTTAGCCTAGTATTACACGCACACAAATACATAATTACGCCCCAATATACACAAACATATTAATATATATACATAAAAACTAATATTCACTCACATATACAGATATATACATATAAACACATATTCACTTACATATACATACAAACACATACACACATATACATATTGACGCATACACATATATACATACAAACACATACACACATATACACATAGACACACACATACACATATAAAACATGTTTACATATTTACACAGATACACACACATATATACATATAAACACATATACTCACATAGATACATAAATACATAGATGCATATACAAACACAGTCACATATATATTCACGTACGCACAAATACTAAATACAAAGAAACAAATTCCACAAAACATCCACATTCTTCCTTAGAACATAACCATTTAAATTTGAAGTTTATTACCCTCTCAATTCCGAATCTGTAAATTGAATTTCATTATCTCAATCATCACCAAATAGAAATAGTAACTTCTGAAGATGGCGCCCATATGAAAATATTAAAATTAAAAAAATTAAGTAATATATACAATTATCGATCACTAATTATTTTAACCACAGTGTACTAAACTGATCATGTTCGGATTAACGAAATTATAATAGTTAATTAACAGGATGTTTAAATTATATATAATGTTTTTAACTTGTAGGGAGATTTAAAATAACTATACCTAGACCTGATATCCATCTGCATATTGAACAATGATCTCTTCACCGATTTGGCCCCGAAAATATCTCCAATCTGATCACTCCGGCTTCTACCTCTATCAAACAGCCAATCTTCAGTATCTCCAGAACTGACGCAACAGCAAATGACGCGAAGAAATCTCGCTGAAAATCAACAGCTGAACTGTGGCCATTCTTGTAGAAAAGATCCTTCATTTCCTTCTTGGGCAGAAATGGTGCATTCTCAATAAATATATTTAATCCCCAGAGTTTCGTATGTATGCTGTGTCCCCCTAGGGGCACTTGTGCTGTCATACATGTATGCCTTCACATTTGTCTATAAATATTTATACAATAATTTTAGGCCGTGAATAGAATAGTCATATGATATTAACAATGAGAAAGAGAGGAAAAAACGAGAAAAAGAATGTATATAAAATAAAGAGGTGTCTGGTAATATGTACAATAAGCATAATATTAATTATCAGTTTCTTGAAAGATATTTGTTGCTATATAATTAAAAATATATATACAAAAAGTATTGACATTTTTGCCTCGATAAAGGTTGGCGTTCAGCCAACTGAAATATTGGTTAAAATAAATGATATTTTGATCCAATATATACCTTTATAAACTATAACATATATACCACTAGTACACTATATCCCCCCAAAATATCTTAAAGTTGCTTCTGGTATTTTCGTGCCAGTAGATTGGCTAAATATTAAGTTTTTTTATGTTGAGAAAAAGATTTGTTTGCTCGTTGGTCCTATATTGAAGATTTAATTTTATTATTATTCCATCAATCTACATAGTCTTTTTAAACTCTATTATTTACATAATAATGATGATAGAATGAATACTATAATCAGTTATGATGTTACTCTGTTTATTTAAACAATTAAATTAAGAATATTCATATTAACTTTATGAATACATAACACTACACAAACAATATCATTAAAAATAAAGAAGGCATCTCCTGATCACGAGCACATGTGCTTTTTAGATGGCAGAGCGCAAAAGCAAAAATTGCAAAAGCAAAACTAAACGTAATTCAACTTGCTCCGTGATATTTGGCCAACCCAATTTCTTGATAAATCAAGAAAAGCCATCCACGAACGCGTTTCGAGCTGTTGGCGCTCGTCAGCGAGGAGTAGGCTGTAACCACTGCGACCAAAAAGATTTTTGGTCCCAGAGGCTTCTTGAGAAATCAAGAAATGGGTATTTGAGGGCAAATTTGCGTAAAGACGCTTAATACATTAAAAACAAAATTATATATTTAACAATTATTTACCATATTCAAATATTATTCAACATAACTTTAATTAAAATGCTAGCTTTCAAGCGTTAATCGCTCTTCAACGGGCTTACTTTAATATCGACTTGATCCCACCATTGTAACAAAATCCATATATGTTAATTGAACTGCTCTTATCGCTTGTTTCCTTCTGATTACCACCAGCCTATCGCTACTGTAATTACAGTATTTAGTATTCTGGTGGGATCAAGTCGATATTATAGTAAGCCCGTTGAAGAGCGATTAACGCTTGAAAGCTAGCGTTTTTTAAATAAAATAGATACTCATTGTGAGAATTTAATTGTAATTTCAATACTTTTTCACAATTTTATCATGAATAACTTTATTTGTATTTCTACGCATCAATACAAAAAAGCTATTCAGATTTTTCAAGATCACTATTATACAAATCAAGTCTATTAATTCTCATTTTCCAAATGTACATACACACAACCTATACAATAAATATAAAAGGTTTAAATTGTATTGGTAATAAACATTCACCATAATGTTTTTTATTCATACTATAATATTATATATTTATATTATAATTTATTCATACTATATGCTCCTGGTCAGGATATGCCATTTTTATTTTTGATTTCAACACCTGATCTTTTTATCTTTTTTTTTTTTTCTTTCACATTTTTTTCATGTGTTACGCGTATTTACGCAAGTTTGGCCTTAAACACCCATTTCTTGGTTTTTCAAGAAGCCTCTGGGACCAAAAAATATTTTTGATCGCAGTAGTACAGCCTACTCCACGCTGACGAGCGCCAAAAAGCGCGAAACGCGTTCGTGGATGGCTTTTCTTGATTTATCAAGAAATTGGGTTGGTCAAATATCAGGGAACAGTCTAAATCAATGATTAGTTGATTTCTGTTCCACCAGATGGCGTTCTGCCTTCTGTAAAGCACATGTGCTCCTGGGCAGGATATGCCATTTTTATTTTTTATTTTTGATTTCACCACCTGATCTTTCTATCTTTTCTTTCATTTTTTCATACTATAATATATATACCACTATTGAAAAGATAGAGGCTGCCTGGCCGGCATTCATAGTTCTTCAAATTAAAAATACTTCGACCAGTAAATCTTTTTATTACCACGATGTTTCGACAAAATAGAATAAATTTTAACGCTTTGCCAAATGTTTTGATTTTGCGTGTGACGAGGACAAAGAATTTTGTCGAAACGTCGAGATAATAAAAAATTTTACTGGCCGAAGTATCTTTAATTTGAAGAAATATATACCACTAGGGCACAATTTTCCTTTACAATATTTGAAAATTGTTTCTGGTATTTTCTTCCCTGTAGATAATTAATATAACTTTAAATTTTTGAAAATAAAAGCACTTTTCAAAAATCTATTGAAAATATTCAACAACAAAAAGAAATTGATATCAACTTTATAATCAAAAATTTTAAAATATATTAACTCTGTAAGGATAAAATTTAATCATCATTAAGAGATACATAGCATTGGAATTTTATATAAAAAATGTTGAGATTACATTGTTTTTTATTATAATAAATATAATGTTTCGTAAATATAAAGCTAATCCAAAATATTCTGCTACATTTGTGTGAAATTTACAATTCCCAAACATAAGAAACACATTAGACCAAAGATAAACAAAAATACACAGAAGCTTTATTTCTAGATTCATCTACAGTTTCGATTTATAGACAAATACATGTATTATACATTACATCAAAGATAAAAATGCTATAAAAATAATTTGATGTCTATTTAATTGATCAGAACGAAAGGTCTTTCTTTCTGTGCTCGGGACCGACGGGGACACCACACCTGGCCTAAAGAGGCTCCTCCCGAACAACGGCTCCAGTCCCCTCATTACCGACCTCCCAATTCTCCAAAGAGGTCACACCCCCCTCTACGCTCCAGGAGGAGGACGATGCTCTAGGCATCGCAGAAAGATAGTGTCCCCATAGAGTGTGTGTGTGTGTGTGTGTGTGTGACAATTTTGACAATTAAAAAATATTTATTGTCATCTAGACAATATTACATATTTTCAAACAATAAAGTAGAGAGAGAAAATATATACATAAAGAAAGAGAGAAAGAAAATATATACATATATGAAACTACAAGATGATGATGGGAGATGATGGAAGGAAACCTCGACGTTGGAGGGTCCTGGACCAGGCGATGAGCGGGTCCTCCACCGCTTCTCCGAGCCCAACCTGGACAAAGTAGCGATAGATTCGCAACTTTGCCGATGCCAGGATGGAAAGGGCGTCGTCCTCAAGGCCGGACCCGCCGAAGATCCAAGCCTGCAGGTCAGGGGGCCGCCCTATGATGTTGAAGGCCTCTCTGATGAGCGGCCTGATGGAGCGGCAGCACCAGTAACGGTGGCCGAGGGAGCGGTCGATGGACCCGCAGGCAGGACAGGAGGGACCGACCGAGGCAGGATGGGCCGGATGGGGCAGGGCGTGGAGGGCTAGCTTGAGAGCTGCGTCGGCCTCGTGACCCGAATAGGCGCAGCGCCGCAGCGAGGCCCAATCGATCCTGGATGGTGGATTGATGGTGGGCGTCCATCTCGCCAGGAATCTGGAGATGGGCGTGGCGGCGAGGCGCGGACGATCCAGAGCCCGTCGGGCCGAGCGCGTCGTGAGGCCGTTGAGGAACGGCGTAGCCATCCCACGCAGCACCACGGCCGCAGCAAGGGAACTGGATGAAGGCGTGGACTCCGCCCCGAAGCCCACGGCGTTCTCGGAGGTCAGCCTCCGACAGAAGGCGCCCAGGGCCGCGGCGTCAGCCAGGGCCGAGCGCGTTGGGCGGGTGATGAGATTTTCCTCCACGATGAGATCCCGGACTCGGGTTCCGCGCCAGCGGGCAGGGGCCAGGAGGTCGGGAGGGCGAAGGAACCGGCAGCCGCCGATGATGGGGAGGTCCAGCAGCTGAGCCGTGGGGAGCGCCCGGTGGTTGAGGCTCAGGATGTTGGAGGCCTCCTCCCAGAGCTTCAGCAGCCGTAGACGGCGGGGCTGGAGACGGGTGCCGTCCGGTGGAGGGTGGATCCAGGCCTCACCGCTTTCTACCAGCCAGCTGAAAGCATTTATGCCTCCGCGGAGCGCGACCTGCACCCCCTTGAGGCAGGCGAGCTGGAGCTGGGTCGCGAGGTCGTGGAGGCCGAGGCCTCCGATGGTGACCGGCCTCGCCATGACGTTGGCGGGAAGCCACGCCGTGTGGTCTGGCCCCCAGACGAACCTCGCCAGTCGGGCCTGCAGCTTGGCGATGGTCGGGGGGTGATGGGAGGTATCCATGCAGGTGGTGCTGGATCGTGGTCCCCACCAGCGTGTTCGCCGCTCTTGCTCGTCCGACGAGGGAGAGGCCGCGGGTGAAGGGCGTCCATCTGCGGCACGCAGTCTCCAGGAGGGCTAGGAGATGCTGCTCCCGGTGGGCGACGGTGCTCCTGGGGGCGATGTCGAGCCCGAGGATTCTGATGGAGGTGGTCGACCAGGAGGCGCCGAGAGGGGAGTCGCTGCGGTTGCGCCAGGCGCCGCACCAGAGGCCAGCGCTCTTCCGGAGGTTCACGCCAACCCCGGAGGCCTGCTTGTACTCTTCGAAGACGGTTGCCACCCGTTCGAAGTCTCCGTCGCGATGGAATAGGAGGACGATGTCGTCGGCGTAGGCGATGACATTGCCCACGCCGAGGGTCAACTCCAGGCGACGTAGCAGCGGCCCCGTGGCGATGCTGAAGAGTGCGGCACTCACGGCGCAACCCTGTCTTAGGCCGTTGAGGAGGGGGAAGGCGGTGGTGTAGAAGCCTCCGGACCGGATGGTGGCGTCCGCTCCGGCGTAGAGGATGTTGATCCAGGCCCTGAAGGCTGGCGGGAGGCGGAGGGACGTTAGCAGGGACTCCAAGAAGCCGCGGTCTAGTGAGTCAAAGGCGGACTCCAGGTCTACGCCCATGACGGCCAGCGGCGAGCCCAGGGCGGTGGCCTCCTCGACGGCGTCCGTCACCATGGCGATGTTCCATGACGGGGACCTCCCGGGGACGGCGTAGGTCTGGCATTCCGGCACAAGGGTCCGCAGGTGGGGCTTGAGGCGCCGGTGAAGGATGGCGGCCAGGACCCTGTAGTCGGCCGAGGGCAGCGCGACAGGCCTGTAGCCATCAAGGCCGCGACCTCCGCGGGCCTTGGGCACGAGGCAGATGGAGCTGCGCCGCGTCGACGGAGGTAGGGCACCGCGGAGCCGTGAAGCCGCGAACACCCGGGCCAGAGCTTCCGCGAAGAAGTCCTCGTTGAAGGCGACGAGGAGCTCGCACGGCAAGCCGTCCCAGCCGGGGGCCTTTCCGCGAGGGAGGTGCTCGATGGCGTGGGCTATCTCGCTGGGGCTGATGTCTGGCCGGTGGAGCGGGTCCTCCTCACTCAGCTCGCGGGTGGTGGTGGTGGGCGCGCTGCTGGCGATGAAGGCAGCTCCCGCAGCTGGATCGCTGGTGGGACGGGCGAAGCGGGGCTGGAAGGTCGCGAACGCCCTCCGCCGAAGCTCTGGGCCCTCGATGACGTTGTCCTCCTCGTCCCTGATGACGCTGACCGGGCGACGGAGGCGGATGGCGCGTGCCAGGTCCGGCAGCGATGGGTAGTCTGCCCGGATGGAGGAGGCCTCGAGCTGCGCCGCGATGTAACGTCTCGCCCTGTAGACGTAGCTGTCGCTGGCAGCGTGGCGCGGGTCGTGCAGGGATCTGGCCTCCGCCAGCAGCCCCGCCTTGATGGAGGTCCACCTATCCCAGAAGGTCCCGTCGTCGTCATCGTGCGCTGTGTCTTCCTCCAACTCCCGGATGTAACCAGCCAGATGTTCGAGAACGAGGCCCGAGCGGAGCATCGCGGCCAAGCGAGGCTGGGTGAGGGAGGAGACGGCGGTGGTGGGCGGGCCCACCTGGAGCAGCACGAGGCGGTGGTCCGAGAGGTGGTAGTGGCTGGTCGCGTAGATGGACACGCGATCCAGGACTCCAGCAGGGACGAGGATCCGGTCCAGGCGGTTCGATTCGACTTGGTCGCCGTGCATGGCGACTCTGGTGGGCAGGTGGGCGGCGTCGAACTGGGTGGCCTCGTCGACCAGCGCGGTCAGGTCCAGAAGAGCGGCGAGGGCATCCGATGATGATGATGATGAGGGGGCCCCGATCCCTGATGTTAAAGTCGCCGATGATCCAGCAGGCCCCCTCCTCCTCCTGTGCCGCTGTCGCCGCCAGGAGCTCCAGTTGTCGGTTTCTCTCCCGGGGTTCATGCGCCAGATGAACGGCAATGGCCGTCATCTCCTCGCCGCGGACATCTATGGTTGCCAAGGCGATGTGGCCCGGCCACAGGATGCGTTGTTGTAGCACGGTTACGCCTGGTCCGAAGACGCAGGCGAGTCCGGATCCCGAGATGGCTACGGGATGGGCCAATACAACAGCACTGTAGCCGAGGCAGAGGTCTTGGCCGCTGCCCAGATGAAATGCGTTTGTCTCCTGGACAAACGCGATGTCCACGTGATGTTGCCTGAGGAGATGACAAAGGGCAAGGCTCCTCCTCCGAGTGGCGAGCCCTCGCGCGTTGATGGTTGGAGTCTGGGATCGAGGCCTTGATGGTTTTGGCCACCTGGTCGAGGGCGGCGACCTGTGCCTTTGACAGCGAGGGCGCTCGCTTCTCCATTTTTCCTTTAGAGGTGAGTAGCCGCTGTGCGTCCTCGCGGTCTATACCGGGCAGCCCGTCCCAGTCGATGGAGAGGTTGGGGGACTGCTTGAGGTGCTCCTGCAGCTGGACGAATGCGGGTTTGCCCCGGGGAGACGCGGAGGGAGTTGAGGTCAGCTCCTCCTCCGACATCTCAATGTCGAGCGGAAAGGTCTCGGGCTCGGGGGGGCCGCGGGGCAGCCAGAGGAGCAGGGAGGGCGACAGGGGCGGGCTGGGCAAGATCCCTCGGTTCGGCAGGATGGTGTGCGGAGGGGGTCACTGGAGCCTCAGTTGAAGACTTCGCCGGTTGGACAGGGGACGCCGATGTTGCGGGCGCAGGTGTCGGCCTCCTTGGCTGCTGAGGAGGAGGAGGAGATGGGGGGGGGGGGGCCCTTGCGTCGGTGGGAGACGCTGCTTGCCTGGGGCTGCTGTTCTGCCTGGCGAGCGATGGGCAGTTTGCTCTGCGGTGGCCCTGCTTTCCGCATTTAGAGCATTTTATGCCAAAGGAGAGGAAGGCGGGCAGGGAATCTCCCTTGGATTGAATGTCCAGGCGGGTGGGCAGCCTGTCTAGCTTGATGCCGTCCTTGAGCAGGATGAAGGCTTCCCGGCGGCCGTCGGTGAATGTGAACTCCCCCATATTGATCAGGATGGGGGCGATGGAGGTGACCCTCCCGTATGGGCTCAGGGCGTTCACAACGGTGAAGTCGTCCACGAAGCCTGGCAGGTTGGCGACGACGATTCGTTCGGCCCTCTTACGGTAGGGGAAGACCCTAAGGGTCGTTCCCTCGATCTCAAGGTCGCCCTCAGCCAGACGGCGCGCAAGATCTTTGGTCGCCAAGCCCACGAGGAAATGGCCGTTCATTTTGCCGAAATATGTGATGTCATTTGGCCCCCCGACCAGCTTGGATATTGCCTTTAGGTAGGTGTAGTCCGGGAACTCTGGGCATCGCTCCACGAAGATGTAGTTTTCGTGGGTAGATGAGTTCTGCCTCGCCTTGGCCTCGGCGATGTTCTTGCGTGTCGCCTTGATCTCCTGGGGCGGCACTGCTCTTGGCCCTGTTGGCCGCTTCCGCTGCTGGGAGCTGCGCTGCTCTCCAGGCTTGTTGGGCTGCCTGGCAGCGTGCTCAGGTGAAGTTGAGCCGAGGCGCCTCTTCTTGGCCTTCACGACGATGAAGCCCTCGTTGTCGTTCACCTCCGCCATCTCGCTGTCGGCCCAGTTGAGCGAGGCCGGGCTGGCTGAAGTTGCGCTGGTCGTAGCAGCAGTCTTCGGAGCCGTGACGTCACCACGCGCGGCGGCCGGATTTACATGCAAGTCGCCTGCCGGCGAATTTGCATACTTTTGATTTTCAGAAGAAATATCAATTGTTTTCTTCATATTTCCTTCTTTTGGCGATAATTCTTCGCCTGTTTGTAGCAGGATGCTGGGCCTTTCAGGCACTTTTTCAGCACATCCTGGGCTTTCCGCCAATACTACACTTGCCAGATTAAGCGCCTTTTACACGCACTCAAAAGGCGAAAACGGCGGAGCTCGCGAAAGCGCGGCCGCTCGCCCGAGTGTGTGTGTGTGTGTGTGTGTTAAACACGCTATCAATGGATTTTGCAATAGTAATCAGGGAAACCATTAGGCATGTCCTTTGGTGTACAAATACTTTGGTAAGAAGTAAAAATCACCACGACTATTATTTATATGACTTCAAAATTCAAAAATTGTCACACACACACACACACACTCGGCCGTGCGGCCACGCGTCGCGCGAGCTCCGCGTATTTTGCCTCTGGCGGATGTATGAGTTCCGGCAATACGCCGAGTTTGGCACGGGCTGAAAGCCCTTCAAAAGCCGAGGAAAAGCCTGCAAGGCTCGGCTCAAAAGCACAGCCCAGTGCGGAGTTACCAGCGAGAAACGCTTTGAAGTTCAATTCTTCAATGAAATCGACGAAGAATCAAAGATATGCAAATCCGGCTACCGGCGGCAAGGATGCAAATCCGGCCGCGCCGACCGACTTTTCCGCTGCTTCTTCCTCTGAGGCTGCTGCCCAAGCCCATAGAAACTGGGCAGAATTATCGGAGGATAGCAACTCCGAATATGAGGGCAACTTCACCATTGTCCAGAAAAGAAAGAGACGTCGCGGCTCGGCGAATTCGTCTCCAGCGGCCGCACCTTCTTCCAATTTAGAAGGTGCCAGAACTAACCGCCGTCCGCAATCTTCGGCAGGATGGGCGCCGCGCGCCCAGGAAGTCAGGACTACCCGAGCGCACATCGTGGAGGCCAGGGCGCGGCAGGCGTCCTCAACAGAAGACCACTGCGTCTACGTAGAGCGCAGCCCTGAACTGGAGCCCTACCATTACATGAGGTCCATGGATCGAATGTTTGGGAGCACCAGGGAGGTCTTCCAAGTGACCAAGATGAACGGCCACTTCCTGGTGGGACTGGCAAACAGAGGCATGGCCGAGCGCCTCGTCAACGAAGGCCTCGAGGTGGAGGGGACACTCCACAGGGTCTTCCCGTTCCGCAAGAGGGCGGAGCGAATAACGGTGGGCAACCTCCCCTTCTTCGTGGGGGATGCAGCCGTCATCAGCGCCCTTACACCTCTTGGGCGAGTTACATCCATCGCCCCCAAGCTGATGAAAGCGGGCCCATACACCTATAACGACGGCCGCCGAGAGGCGTTCATCATCCTCCGCGAAGGAATGACCATCGAGGGACTGCCCACCCGTCTCAACATCACCATCAAAGGCGAGGCCTGGCCCGCATACCTATCCTCCGGGATTAGATGCTCCAGGTGCCGAGGCCAAGGACATCGCCGGGCCAACTGCCCCCTGCTTGCAGGGCGAACCAACGCTCCTGGACCGGCCACACCTACCTCTCCCACCAGCGTCCCTTCAGCGTCTGCGCCTGGCCTGCCTCAGCAGCCATCCGCCCAGCCTCCACCACCGGCGTCCCCCAGTCCAGCCATGGAGGTCTCCGAAGTGCCCTCCACAAGCCGAGCTGCGCTTCCACCTGCAGCACCCCGGCAATCACCACCAGTGGCCCCGGCCATACCTACGGAGATGGCGCCTCCTGCCTCTCCACCTGTCGCCCCTGCTCCGTCCCTGCGGGCTCCTGGGAGTCACGGGCCTGCAGTCCCTACACTGGACGTTGAGATGTCAATCGAGGAGACATCGACATCTAGGGCGGCGCTCAAGACCTCGCCAGCCGCAGTGCCTCCAACACCCCCACTCCTTGCGCCTCAGCCTGCCGGGCCGATACCACCTGCTCCCGACGAGGAGGAGATGACGCCGATCATGAGGGAGGAGTGTATGGTTATTGAAATCTTCAAGAAACTGAAGCACTTAACCTGCCTAAGGCCCTTATATCAATCAGGGATCCAACCGAATGACATCAAGGATGCCATTCTCTTCATCGATGAAAGAGAGTCCCTCATGGCGAGACTGACACCTGCGATGAGGGGAGTCCTCGCTGAGTTCCTCAGCGCGGCCATAGAACCGGCTCGGGGCAACCATCCCGATGTTAGCTCCGATTTGGCCAGTCTTAGGCGGCGATGCCTTGATTCCTGACAACTGTCAATGTAAATATTTCTTTTTCACCCTCCTGGTTGAGATGTAACATTGTCTAGAAGACAATAAACTATTTTCAATTGTCAATTGTCACACACAGACACACACTTCACAGTTATTAATATAAAAAAAGAATCAAACTTTTATCCTTAATACCATTAGCTATGCAATCTATTCCTTGAGACACTGAGAACCTAATACTGATTATTTTTTGATATTTTTATTGATGAACAAGTATTATTGTACTGATACATTGTAATGATATTGATGACGTTTTTAAATATCGGCAAAATAATTAAAATTCTACCGATTATTTGTAGATTTTTCTAAACAAAGTTTGAAGTATTATTTGATACATTATGGTGTATGTTGGAAAAAGAAAAAAAGGGGGGAAATGTAAGTTTTATATCTAAATACTGTAATTACAGTAGCGATAGGCTGGTGGTAATCTGAAGGAAACAAGCGACAAGAGAAATTCAATTAACATATATGGATTTTTATTACAATATGAAAGAATGATATAATAAACAAATCTATTTCAAATCAGAGAAATTATCTGTTACTATCTATCCGATTACCAACCTTTTTATCGTAGAGAATATCCGCTTCTGTTTTCCTTCTGAGCTTGTTCCCTTGTCTTTCTTGCTAAGGCATTCCAATCTAATTCATAAATTTCTTTTTGGAAGCTCTGAAGAAGTGGGATTAGTTTTATTCCCTTTGTCTTCCCGTCACCAATCAATTCCCTTTACAAATTCAACTGAACAACACTTATAAACTAAACAATCTGCCGCCAGTCATCCTTCTGTGTTTTTATACAGTGTTCAATGCTTCACCTCATTGGTTCTTTTCGGCACTTGATCAGTAAATGATAATATATACAAATTAAAGAGTTTCACCATCTAACTGTTAGAGGCGACAACACACCATATTAAGTCATCAAATATTGGTAAATATCTGACTTTTGGACCAATTAACATAAATTTGCATAACTCTATAAAAATAATTTTAACAATAAATTAATTTTGTTAACATTATTTGTCTTAGTTTTGTCTATTCACCTACAAATTCTTGTTCAAATCAATTCTATATTTTTAATATAAACTATCATTAAGTGTTTGTTACCTTAATTTTGGACACCAGTGTATTTGATTACCAACCTCTTTTTGACCGCAGAGAAAATCAATTTCAGTTTTCGATCTCAAATTTCTTCTTTATATTCTTGCCCAGGCATTCCAATCCAATTCAACAAATTTCTTCTCAGAAGCTCTGAAGAAGTGGGATAACTTTTCTTCCGTTCAGCTCAAGTCATATCTCAGCTAAAACCTTTTTTCGTTCTTTTATTTTGTATCGTTTTTCCTCGGATTTACCCTTTCAAATCTGTTTATAAGCCCAATTGTCTTAATTAGGTTTTCTTGTATTTAGATGCCATTATCTCAATATTAGTTGTGATTAGAGATTTTACTTTGTTATCTTCATTTTCAGAGAATCCATGGTAAAGCCATGCATAATAAATTTATTTTCCTCCAATTTGCCTAGATAAACTTATTTATTTGCTTGAATGTCTTTATATAATTTTCCTATATAAAAATATCATATTACCATTAAGGTACTCTTGCTGTTTTTCCTGCATGTATCCTACATTTCTGCTTGGAGAATCTGTATAAGACTAAAAGGTCTTAATAAAGCTTTTTGTTGTTGTTATCTCTGCTTACTTCCTTATATTCTTGTCCAGGCATTTCAATCCAGTTCAACAAATTTCTTTTCGGAAGCTCTGAGAAAGTGGGATCGGTTTTCTCCCTTTGAGTTCAAATTAACCGCCAAACAATTTCAGCCTTTTCCCCCTTAAACGTCAAATAAGCAAATATTCCAATAAACAAAACAATCCACCGCAGGTCATCCTTCTGAGTTTTTTATGCTATTGTTCGCTCAGCTGACCTTATTGTCTCTTATCGGCACGTGATCATAAAATGATAAAAATTTTAAAATAAAATTGTTTTTACATAAATAATGTTACAAATTATTTCCTCACAATGAGTTTCTTTTTATTTTAAATTTCTGCTTTTAAGTGATAATCGCTCTTCAACGGGCTCAATAAAACATCGACTATATCTAACAAGAAATATTTACAAATACAAATTTTTTGCGTGGTTTTTTTTAAAGCCCGTTGAAGAGCGATTATCGCTTGAAAGCTAGCAATTTTAAATAAAAAGATACTCATTGTGAGGAAATATTTTGTAATTTTAAAAGTTTTTCACAATTTCATTATGAATAGATATTAATTAACACAAAGCAATAACGCGCCATCTATACATATAAAATGAAAGGATTTAAAAGCACGAATGCTTCTTTTATACATAATACAAACTTCTACTGCCCTTACTGCGATTAAAAAATATATTGGGAGGGCTTGGCTCATCAGTGGTGACCCTCCCAGCGGTTTTGCCAATTTAATCCACCAGACCGCTTCTCAGAGCTCTAATACTGTATTGGACGATTCAGCTTATATACGCAGCACTGAAGGATGGAATCTCAGAAATGGTTTTCAAGAAAACTATGGAAATAAGCTTATAGGACAGTAGAATTACATTTAAATATTTGCATCGAGCAATGCTCTTTCGCAAACAATAAAGACAAGGCCAGTTAGGCATAAATTAACACAAATCGCAGTAAGGGCAGTAGAAGTTTGTATTATGTATAAAATAAACATTCGTGCTTTTAAATCCTTTCATTTTATATGTATAGATGGCGCGTTATTGCTTTGTGTTAAATACTGGTCGTTGAGGTATAGCTTGCACCACGCTGATGAGTTCCAACAGCCCGAAACGCGTCCGTAGTTAGCTTTTCTTGATTAATAAAGAATGGGCATTTGGCCAATTCTGGAATAATTAAAATTCAATGAGAATAGTTGATAATTATTCCGATAGATGGCGCAAGCCATCAGCAACTTTCAGTTGCATAAGGAGATGCCTTTTTCATAATATATGAACCTTATCCCTGTACAATATCATATTTGTACTATTTTTTCATATTAATGTGTGTCAACAACATCTCAATGCCATAAAACGTCATAACTTAATTCTATTGACGTTATGTGGCGTTGAGTTTGTTGTTGACACACAATATGTTATAATACCTTGATAAAGGTTGACGTTCAGCCAACTGAAATAGTGGTAAAATAAATGATATTTTGATCCAATATATGCCTTCTAAATTAAATATTAACATGTATATCGGAATCCAGACAATAACTCTGAAAGATATTTGATAAACAGTGATCTTTATTGAAGACATTAGGTACTCAAGTTTGAACAAAATTGCATATTGTAAATTATAAATTGCATCCTTCAAATAAACAGACGACCGGCAACAATAAATATTTTACATTATATTAAGTTTTATCCAGGAGTATAATGTTATAAAGTTGTGAAAATCTGTATAGAGAGATAGAGTACCAGTACAGAACAATAATTGTTCTCTATTAGAACAGAATACACTTATATAATGGTTCAGAGAAAACTCAGCCACATCAACCAATGATTTATTCAACTCCCGACATATCAGTGAAATCCTGTCACTCTCCTCAAGGGAATGATTATTTCGAATCCCAGTTCTACTTATATACATACACAGTTTTCTAAAAGAAGAGTGACAGCAGGTGACTGTAACATCGGTAATTAATTAAATCATTTTTTTATGTAGCTATATATTTTTCTTAATTAACTTCTAACTAACAAATGACTTTCGGAACTTATACACTGAAGAGATCTGTTTAATAGTTTTTTTTTATTGTCCCAGGCCTGAACTTCAGGTCTAGACCAGATCCTTAAGGCCATGCCTCTTTATCACCTTGATGACCACAGCTGGGTCAGTGTAGATGTCTGTTCGGCAATGCCCGATGCATTGCATGATGTGTTCTGGGCTCGCTGGAGAATCCTGACATTTGATGCAATTCGGAAAGGTTTTGGATCCACTTGTGAAAATCATTGGACGTAGATGGCTTGTTCTAAGAAAAGGAAAAGCACGGTGAAGTCTGATCTGTTAAGTTGTGAGTTGGTTTTCAAGAGGGGAGTTTTCCCATCGAATCAGCGGTGTTTGATGTTATTTTTCCAATCTTGATTAAATTTGATTTTCAGTCTGTTAGAGTTTAATAGTTTTTAAATCTACAGACTGATTGTGAACTTAGTAATATCAATATTCTTTCCTTCATTATTTTAATAATTTGTTTAAACGATCCCCTCGGAAAGTCTGAAAACGTAAACCTTTTACAAAATCACTTATAATTTTAGATATTTCGAATATTTAGAAATAGTGGTTTTATGAATATGAATCAATGATTGTTCTTTCAAATAAATATAACATCACACGAATCACGCGCTTTTTTCGCGATTTACCGCGTTTTTTGTAAAATCGTTATTTTAAAAAAATAATATCCTCTATATAATATTGATAAATCTATGATATTGTTTGTATATGAAATTATCGAAACTTTTGGGATTAAATACTTTATTGATATGCACCATAATATGCCCAAAGAAGAAAATATTTGATCATTTTCTCCAGTACAACCACAAATCAGAAGTTGGTGTTCAGCGAAGTATTTTCCGTCATTTGCTGATGTGCTAGTTCTGGAAACACTGCAGCTTGGCTATTTGATCGAGGTTTGAAACGGGTTTGATGAATCCGGAGATATTATGGAGGTCAAATAGCTGAGAGAAGGATTTCTCAATATTCAGATGGATATCAGAATTCAGAACCTATTGACTTTTTAAAAAGCCATTAAACTTTTGAACGGGGGTAATATATGAGTAAAACATTCTATTAATGAGCTATATTATATTTTGCTATAAACTGAAGCAGTTAATATGTTTACGATATTCAGGGACAAAAATATGAGTAATCAGTAATTGGGTACAATATTTTATTTTGAAAAAGTGGAAAAATTCACCTATTAACTCAGTCTTCTGAAGTTACAATATTTTATCTGTGTGGCCGATGCTTGAGATATCAAAACTTATTTATTAGTTCCATATTTAAAAATGCCATACACTTTTTTTCCAGAGATATCTATTTTTTTTGAGAAGGCTATGGTATAAAGGAGGGAGGATGTGTATATTTTGTGGTATATATTTGTTTGTATTTTAGTATTTGTGTGTATGTGAGTAAATATATGAATTTGTTAGAGTGTGCATCTATGTTTAGGTATATTTATGTGTGTATATGGTTGTATGTATATATGTCTATGTCTTCGTGTGTACATGTGAGTGAATATAAGTTTATTTGTGTATGTGAGTGAATATGAGTACATATGTATATTTGTTATATGTTAGTGAATATGAATTCATATGTATATGTGTGTATGTGTTTGTATATGAGCGTAATTGTGTTTGTGTGTTTGTAGTATTAAGTTTTTAAATTCTTTGTATCTGTAAATTCGGATTCGGAAAAGTTATTCTGTTTTTAAATTACCCATTTCTGTAGCTGAGATTTCAATGTCCTTTTCCTCAACAAACAGAAATTATATATATTAATTTAAGATGTTGATATGCAGTAGAATTGTGATATATTTTGCCTGTGTTCTATGCTAGATATAGATTTATATCAGATGAACGTTCTTAGTTATTACGAATTGTGATTATTTACTGGGTATTTTTAGGTAGTAATGAAATAAGTTAATTAATTTAGAATTTCAACAATCTATTGCTTTATGGATAACCCTGATATCCATCCGCACATTTTGGTTAGTACATACTTGGTAAGTTGATCTTGGCAGGATCACTTGACATTCTTATGTACTTCAGAAAAATATCGAATTTCTATTGTTTGCAATATGGTCTTGCTTGTGAGACTGGAATGATAAAATTCATATTATGCAAGCAATACACAATCTTGGTTTGAATATTGATATACACGTTAATTCCTGATGTGAGAAAATGGGATTTCTTTGGTTTCGGAAATAGAGATAGATGCGCAGAATCAATTGAAAATGTAGAGATATTCATTTACCTTTTGATGATAAAGGTTTTCTGTTTAGATGTTATGAAAGGTTGGAGGTGCCGTCTTTGAGCTTGCAGGTAGAAGAATCTTCATCTCGGTCTACGGTGACGTCACCGTTTGAATGCCTTTGTCAACTTTGAAAGTTGCTGTCCCGGTGGTTCGTTTTTTGGCCTGCACCAATTCAAGACTTAGAAACGAAATTTTGAAGGTATTTAAATAATATTACATTTATAACTTCTCTCCAATTCCATTTCATACAAAATTAATATTAATGTTAAAATTATTTTTTATATACATTAATTTATTTATTTTATTTCAATTTAAAGCGCTATGTCTCCCTAGGGACACTTGCGCTTTCATACATGTATGCCTTTACATTTGTCTATACATATATGTTATAAATAAATAAAAATGAGATTTTCTGTTGTATTTTTGATCATGTTGAAGATTATGGTATGGAAATTTCAGTCGTGGTTTAAATCTTTAAAGTATGATAATGAAGAATAACTTTGATCAGTAATTTGATTGAGTTAAAGGAATATATAAAAAACACATAATTTGATAAAAGTAATGCCTGGCTTAAGGCGAGTAGAATAAGGAAACAAAAGATTATTTACATACTGTACAAAAGTTTTGAGCCGGCCATTGGGATAAAACAACAACGAGGTTTTATAGGGGAAGAGTGACCTCTGGCGGTCGATTTAGCAGAGTATTTGAATCTATGAAATTATAATTTAAAATAAAATAATAATTTTATACAACATATATATACAATAATTTTAGTCGGTTAATAGAATAGTCATATGATGTTAACAATGAGAAAGAGAGAATAAAACGAGAAAAAAGAACTGTGTACAAAAGAAAGAAGTCTCTGGCAATATATACAATAAGCATATATAAATTATCAGTTTCTTAAAAGATATTTATTGCTATATAATTCAAAATATATCTACAAAAGGTATTGAATTTAATATACATTTCTTTACTGGAAATAAAAATACTTGGATCTATTACTATTATATTATTGTCGATTCTATAGTCTTTAAAAACAGAACATCTAGTAAAAGATGTATTGAGTTACATTTATAAGGGGATTAACAATACATACAAATGAAATATATTATGAATAATAACATGGAATGAAGATATCTCTATATATATAAAAATGAATGTTTGTATGTTTGTCTGTTTGTCTGTCTGTATGTCCGGTATACAAATTCGCAATAGTTCACTAATTCAAACCAAAATTTCCATACATAGGTAAAAGAATACGGGGAAGACGATAGGCTATTTTAAAAAATAAATAAATCAATTATTAGAACTATATATTTTTAGTCAGAAAATGATGATGACGATATTGCTGTATCATGTTTGATTATCAGATACAAAATTATATCGGGGAAAAATTCCAAAAAGCAGAGACCACGGGTGAAACCAGATCATTATTTTGTATACAGGAACAAAATTCTAACAGAAAAACATTCATTCAAGCAGAAAACAAAAGCCAGATCATCTTTCTATAAAAATATCGCTTCTCAGACACAAAGTTTGGAGCGAGACGTTTCACAAAAGTGACATCCACGGCGCCAATTTATAATTGTAACGAATAGTATTTGAATAGGGTACATTTAATAGGGTAAAACCCGGGCGTTGCCCGGGCTATTCGGCTAGTTTATTATAATACAAAGAGGTAAATATTATGTATATTTATAATAAATAATTCATTTGATATCGTTAATTATTGTATAAATGAGAAATGGTAGTAAGAGTGGATGATATAGCATCCGGTTGGTCGAATTATCAACGATTATTCTTTTAAGAAAAAGGCATCTCCTTATCGTGCAACTAAAGTTGCTGATGGCTTGCGCCATCTATCGGAATAAATATGCACTATTCATTGATTTTTCATTATTCCAGAATTGGCAAAATTACCCATTCTTGATTAATCAAGAAAAGCTAACCACGTACGCGTTTCGGGCTGTTGGCCTTCGTCAGCGTGGGGCAAGCTGTACCTAAACGACCAAAAAGCTGGTCATTCAGACATACTGAAAAACCATGTGAATATTACTTTGCAATATGAGTTTTCATAGAATGTCAAGGCATATATAAAAAGGAAGTGGGCTCACCAGTTTGTCCAAAAGGCCGTTGTCGAAGGCAAGCTACAAACAAAACATTCAAGTTCTATATATTAGAATAATTGTCATCCAATACTCACATGATCCTTTAGAGCATTGATCAGCTGTTCCTTCTCGGCCAGTTCGGCCTCTAGTTCTTGGCGTCTTAGCTGTCAACATTCATCATTAGGTTAGGTTCTATAATCAACTATTTTGATATAAGTTTCATTATACTTTACAAAATTTATATCATGCAAAATTGTATTATTCGATTTTAAGAGTATCATAATCGTTTAATAATTTTGAAAATTTTGATATTCAGAAATTTTAAATCGTATAAAGTTATTATTGATAAAAAGGTTATTTTATAAAGGAAAGTTAGTTTGGGGTCTTTTGCCACCAATAAGTAAGTTTGTATTCTTAGAGTTCAATATGACCATGTGTGGAAAAAAATGAATATTATTAAAATAATAAAATGAGTTTTCAATGAAATATACCCACACAATACAATCAAAATAATTTTGAAGAATAAAATTATAGGGAGAAATCGATTTATTTTATGAAAGTGTTGTTTTAATGCTTTTTTTTCCTTGTCTGTATACAGATCTTTTACATGCATACAGAATGCCAGGAAGCCTAAAATATCACATTTTCTAATTTGATTTGCATACTTGATAGTATTTTTCCTTAAAATGCTCTTACTATTTTTATTTATTGATTTTAATTTTCATAAAAACAAGATCTTTTGATATAGAAAAACAAAAGCTGAATATTATTCGAAATCTTTGAATAAAAATTATCGAAACATATTTTCAGAATTCATACAGCATGTAATGTCCAGATTTTAGTGTTGTTGTCGAATTATTAGCGGAAATATCACACAATATTGATACCGTGATTAACATGAATAAAATACAAGCATCCTTACCTCTTCTGAAGAGAGCACTTTCATTTTAGGGTCGATCAAATCTGAAAGCCAAAAGTTTTTTCGAACATCTCGAAACCTAATTTGAACATATATAGATAATTTATAATATCGTGATACATCACATCAAAATAGATAAATATTTTTCAATTGTGCCTAATTTACTTCAAATTGTCATTATATTTTTGTGTGTGTTTTTATTTAATTAATTTTTAATTGATTAAAAGTAAATAATGTACATACCAGTTTAGTGAACTAAAAACGTGTATATGTAAAAAATAAATTATAAAAAAGAGGAATAAAAAGTCGGTGGACAAGTGGGTAACACCCTCGATTCCCGACAGTCATGAACCGCGATTGAATCCCGTGTTAACATTTTGTTTAATATGTGAATAACCTTCATATATTATTCACTGTTTCAATTATCATAAACTAAGTTGCTCTTTTTGAGCGGTACCTAATAAAGTGATTTTGAAACCGGAGGTAAAAAAGAGAAAAATAAATTAGAAAAAATGTATATTTTGTTAACAAACACTTCATATTTTGAAACAGTAAAAATAATAAACTTTCAAAATGAGGTACATAAAAGCTATATAGAGCGTAACATATATATTTGTGTATTTTCGTTCTGCAAAGGAGTTTGGTGGAGGGATGGTCTAAACCATTGGTTTTCAACCGCTACGACCTGGTATCGAATTCCACATTAGGCACTTTTTTCTAATTAAATAAAATTCACTCATCGCCCCGATTTTTGCAAGAGTCCAGCCCCACCAACGAGGGCAAGTAACCTCTGACATTCATGATAAAATTGTGAAATGAAAGTTTTAAAATTACAAAATATTTTCTCACAATGAGTTTCTTTTTATTACAAAACGTTAGCTTTCAAGCGATAATCGCTCTTCAATTATTTTTAGAATTAATTTTTACTTGTCCTTGTGGATTTCAGAATAGGTATTACCCTGATTAATCATTTAGAATCATTTCCTGCCCCTAAATATATATTAGTGGCTTGAAACAAAACATTTATTAATAGAAAGAGTAAAAATAATTCGATATCGTGGCGTAGTTTGTAAAGTTCGCTTTCATAACCTCTGACATATTTGTAAGTGCAAAAGTCGAACTGCTTTTCACATGTGTAGACATGTGGTGCACTTATAGTAAAAACAATCGACAATTACCTACCATGATTATCATGGCATGTACTAAGTGTACTAGGGATTTAAAAAAAAATCCCTCTTTTATTTATTTGAGCCATATATATGAATATAATTCACAGGAGAAATTATAAATGGAAATCCTATTGAATTCTTTTACAATAATATTTATTTTTCTTTTCTGCTTATCCCTAGTACACGTGGTACAGGCCATGATAATCATGGTGGGTAGAAGTAGGCGATTGCTTTTACTGTAAGTACACCACATGTCTACACATGTGAAAAGCAGTTTGACTTTGCACTTAAAAATGTGCCAGAGTCCCGTTTGGTTACTTACACTCGCTGGTGGTGGATTTTTGCAAGAATCGAGGACCATTGGAGCATTTCTTTTTTAAATCAGAAAAAAGTACCCGAAACGGGAATCGAACCCGGTTCGTAGCGGTCGAAAACCAGCGGTTTAAACCATCCTTCCACCGACCCCCATCCTCTTATATACCATCCTTGTATACAAAAGAATAGATAATTCTGATTGAAATTATAATGGTGAGAAGTTCTGAATGATAGTTAGTGAATGATGAAGTTCAACGGACCTTTGGGTTTTTTTAGGCAAAATAATTTGGCAAAACCTTTCTTGATCTTTGTGAACTTGGGCATATTCTTACATATTTTCTTATATGGTGCGCAGAAACACATATTGTACTTTTATAAATACGAATTAGCTATTTAAAATTGCAACTGTTTTAGATAAATGGCTGGAAGTTGTATCCTTCTTAATTTTTGTTAGAGTCATGGAAACACATGGAATCAAAGAGAATATTTGAAAAGTTATATAATGTATTCAATTCGATTTAATATAAAAAGATTGTGATATCAAATATGCTATACTTATTTTTTTATTAATACCTACTCTTTTGATATATATATTGATATTCACATCTATAACGATGAAAAAATGAAAGAAAAAAATAAAAGATGAAAAGATCAGGTGTTGAAATCAAAAATAAAAATGGCATATCCTGACCAGGAGCACATGTGATTTACAGAAGGCAAAGCGCCATCTGGTGGAACAGAAATCAACTAAACATTGATTTAGCCTGTTCCCTAATATTTGGCCGAAACCAATTTCTTGATAAATCAAGAAAAGCCATCCACTTGTACCATACTGTACCACAGTAGGTGGTACAGCCTATTCCACGCTGACGAGCGCCAAAAAGCGCGAACGCGTTCGTGGATGGCTTTTCTTGATTTAACAAGAAATTGGGTTGGTGAAATATCAGGGAACAGGCTAAATCAATCATTAGTTGATTTCTGTTCCACCAGATGGCGCTCTGCCTTCTGTAAAGCACATGTGCTCCTGGTCAGGATATGCCATTTTTATTTTTGATCTATAACAATAATTTGTCCATTTCTCTATTCACTAAGTTAATCAACCTTTTCATAGTTTGTTCTTCAAAGATTTTCAATTATGTGGATTCCTAAATTATTATCTTCTATATTTGCATATATATATCCTTAAAATACTATGTTATCTCTCTCCATTACCTTTTTCATGTTTTAATTTACTGAGGAAGGGCTTGTCTGAAGGATTCTTTATACAATTAATAAAAAGGAGTTGCAGCTTCTTATGGCTTTTTGTAATTGCTTATAAAATTGCCTAATTTATGAAATTTATAATTTTCAAAATTAAATGAAAATTTGAAACAGAGAAATGTTATTCAAGGCGACATATTGTTATTAAGGCTAATGATACAACTACACTTTCGTCGTGTTGTTGAGTTCTGCGCTGCCTGGAGTACAGGAGATCTATCTATGCTTCCTTCCTGTGGTGAATCTGTATAGGACCGGTGGTCTTAATAAAGCTGTATATGTGTGTGATTAAAAAAAAAAACATTTCACTATAGAACATAAGAAGATAATCAACGCACCAAGATGAGGTTGTTAGATTGTGATTGAAAAATAGTGGATGTGAATAACACGTATGAAAGAAAATACGATCAAAATATCGGAAAATATTTCGTAGTTTGATGGTCACAAATTGAGAAAGTCAATATGTCGTTGGACTGGCCTGGATGTCACCTGGCATGTCATGGACTGATAAGGTTCTTGTGCTACGAGATATTTTCTAAATTGTATCCAACTGTCGGGCTGATGAGTCAACCTCCCCGGATGGTTGAAATCGCATTTACATCACGTCCTAGATGTGTTCTATTGGTGAGAGATCAGGCGACTTTGCTGGGCGCGGAAGGGTTCTGCGAGATTGAAGACAAATCCATATTAACACGTGCCGTGTGTGGTCAGGCATTATCTTGTTGAAAAGTACTACTTGGTGATGTAAGAAGAACGAAAACAAAACAGGCCTTAGGATTTTATCTACGTACCGTTGTGCTGTCTAAGTGCGAGGTAGAAATACCAATTTGGTCTGCTTTCAAATGAAATAGCATCCCAGACCATATCGCCATGTTGTGGATCTGTAAGATTTCGAAAGTAAGGCCAGGATCCACACACTGTCCAGGACGTCTTTAGACACGTTTGTGACGGTCGTCAAAACACAATAAGAAACGGACTTCTTTAAAATTCTTGTAATTATGTTCGTAATAGGCACGAATCATTCTGCGAGGCATAGAAACAGTAGAAATAGGCTTACTTAAAACATAATTAAACGTAAATTTTGAAAATCAGCTCGTGCCAATCCGAATATTGAGTCTAGAATACTCGTGCTAGATACGCAGTTCATAATTCTCTTGAGCTTTTGCTTTGCATAAATCGACTAACAAATTTCAATCATTTGCATGTTTGGCCAAAATGTTTTACATACAGAGTTTCATATAAATCAGATAACTCCTTCTTGATGCCTCGATTTTTTCTATAGCATATGTAATAGTATGTAAGTAAATTTATTGTTGGTAATTTTATTGAAATGGTCAAGAATATATTTTAAAAGAGAAAACGAAAATATAACGTGGTGAGTTTCTTTTTATTGAAAATATAAGCTTTCAAGCAAAACGCTTTTCTTCAGGTAATCCAAGAAAATGTGCGGAGAGGTATATACGAGTACACCCAATGACTTTTTCTGTTAACAATATTTAATATTAGATTTCTTTGAATGATGATCTTTAATGATTTTGATATTGTAGCAAAGAGTTATTGCATATTTGATATCGAATATATGCACGGGAGTATGCATTTTTTGTTGTATATAAGTTCTATATATGTTATGTTATATTTATGTCATATACAGGGTGTACTAGGTAAATTGGGAATTTCAACAATGGTATTTTAACTGAAATTTTTTGCAAGTAAAAATTAAAATATCCGAATGAAATTTGACACAGTAGTAGATAAAAGGATATAGTTTTTATTTATTCAATGTAGTTTCCATTATTAGCTACAACAGTCTCGAGGCGAGTGCGGAATGAAGCACAGGCCTTGGCGGCGATGACCTTGTCCATTTGGGTCATCACCGTGTGAACTGCTTTCTTGACAGACTGGATGGTGGTATGAGGAGCTTTGTTGACATCTCTCTCAACAACGCCCCATACATAGTAGTCGAGGGGATTGCAATCTGGAGAATTAGGGGGCCAAATATCAGGACCCCAGTGACTAGGGACGTTAAGTGTCAGCCACGAATGTGTCTTTTTTGCCTTATGGGCTGGAGCTGAGTCCTGTTGGAAGACATACTTCCTTCCTGCGGCCACCATGTCCATCCAAGGCTTCACAACGGTCTCCAGAACATTGATGTAGGTGTCAGCGTTCATCCTAAGGCCCTTCTAAAAGAAATGGGGAGGCATGACATCACCTTCACTGCTGATAACGCCAAGGACCATTACGGAGGCAGGAAATTTCGTGTGCATCACGACAGGTATCTCTGAGGGGTATTTACAGATCCAGCGATCATTCCTGGGATTTACCTTTTGGTCCACGTCAAAGTTCTTTTCGTCAGAGAAGAACCTTAGCATGCCAAAAGAGTCGTGTTTCAGGTTGTTGAGGAGGGCAGCAGCCTTTCCTTTTCTGTTATTCTTCATATTCTCAGTCAGCAACTGACCTTTCCGAAGGGCATAAGACTTGAGACCAAGGTCCTCATGGATAGTTCTGACAATTGTCATAGAGCCAACGTCCATTTCCTTGGCTATGGCCCTCATGCTCTTCCCAGGGTTTCCATCAATCTTCTCCTTGACATTTTTGACAAATTCTTCGCCTCTTACCCTGTCCGATCGACGCGAGTGCTTTTTCCTTGTAGCTATCCCCTCTTTGTTACTGTCGGCCTCATCAAACTACTTCTTGACACGATAAATAGTGGTTTTGGGCAACTTAAGAAAATCCACTATCTCTTTGGGGCTCCTTCCGGCGCGCAGAGCAACGATGATGGCAGCTCGATTTTCAAATTCTCGGTTACTCTTCATCACTACACTGCGCACACATGTACTGTTGCATTTTACATGAATATGGCTACGTAATGAAAAAAAACAAGTTTTTAATCTCAAGTAGTTTTTGTTTTATGGACTGTCAAAGTTAGTCCCAATTTACCTGGTACACCCTGTATATGTTCTAAATATCATCAAAAGACTAGAATTGATAAATAATCGAAATCTCAACTCATCCTGGAAAATGTTTTATAATTTCCAGTAATGCAGTTTTCTCCCACACTGTCTCACGTACAATAAACATTGATTCCAATAACACATGCTCAATAATTTTGAAAGCATCATAATATATTTTGTTTTTGGCGCGCGCGTAACCTTAAAAATAATATATAATTTTTTTTTATTTTTAAATATTCAGAATATACTTTTCGTTCTAAATTTGTATTAGATAAACTCAGCAATCATCTCGATATGTAAATATACCGATTCTTTTATAATGTTTTTTTATTATATCAGTATTGTTAGGTTATATATCTGGACTCAATAGAAGATATCGTGTTTTAAAGTTCTTCTTTCATTTTTTTCTTTAATAGAAAGACGCATTTCACCCAACAACCTTCTGTCTTGAATAAACGCAGGAGGAATATTCTTTGATGCGATCTTTATGAATTTCAGTTAGGTGTATGTAATTTTTGATACATACTGAAGTTGCTTGAAATTTCAAATTTTCTACTACATTAAATTTAAATATAAACAAAATATATTTTAGGCGGAATTTTTTGAATAACACAAACTTTCTTCTATTTTTACTGTGACGAATCTTAATATGGTTCAGAGAGAGAGAGAGAGACAATTGAAACACTTTTATTGACACACACACACACACATCTAGACAATAATACATTGTAAATCAATAAATAAAAAGTAATGGGAATATACAATGATTTATAAGCTAGGGAGGCTCCACCATCTTGATAGGGTCTTCCTCCAGACCAGGAGAGGGTCTTCTTGGTCCCTCCGCATCTCCAGGCCCAGGAAGGGCTTGTAGATGCGTGTCTTGGTAGACGCCAGGATGGTCAGGGCGCAGTCCACCAGGTCTCGCCCGAAGATCCAGCCCTGCAGGTCAGGAGACTGCTGGATTATGGTGAAGGTCTCCAGGATGACAGGCCTCATCCGCCTGCATGACCAGTAGCGGTGGGCCAGTGACAGGTCTCCGGACCCACAGGCGATGCAGGACTCCCAGGCTAAGGCCAGATTCAGAGAGAAAGAGAGAGAGAGAAGTAATATATATATGTCATAATATATACTCTTCCAGGAATAATAAAACAAACCTAAATGTGACCCGCCCGTCAACACCTGGAGGACTATTTTGGGACAGTAGTCGGGGGGGGTGGTACACAACAGACAGTCGTTCAGCGGACAGCCCTCTCGCTCTCTCTCTCTCTCGGATGGCTTCCAGATTCCTCTTCCAACTCGTCGTGTGATTATTTCTCTCCTCACCCCATTATTACCACTATATTGTCACATATATATATGGAAATATAGCCGAGGGGAAATTGATCCATAGAAGCATAGGGCGCTTCTCCCGTCAAAATAAACGTCAAAACCTAACGCCATCTATTGATCGTCGCCGCAAACTATCCTGGAATGAAATCCGGCCTAGTCTGACGAGGGCCATTAGCCCGAAATGGTCTTTAGGTGGACGCTTCTCAGTTTTCCAAAGATGGTGTTGTGGCTTTGTCGCTGACCCTAAGGCGCTAGTTTTCGGCGACGGTCAATAGATGGCGTCTAGTTATTGACGTTTATTTTTGACGGGAGAGACGCCCCATGCTTCTATAAATATATAGAAAAGAATTTAATTTATTTGGGAATGAAAAAATTCCGTGTTTAATATTTTATTTCTATATAAAGGTGAAAAATCGGAACCTTAACTTACAAGTTGTATGTCGAACTGGACCTAAATAAAGTGATTTTGGAAGACAAATACACAGTTACTTAATGCAAATATTTTATTTTGTAATTCTAATATCCTAGATGCTATTTCCATAGTTTGCTTGAATACTATAACAAGGATACCCTCACAATGTAGCTTATATAAGTAGAATCGTCCAATACAGTATTAGAGCTCTGAAGAAGCGGTCTGATAGATTGGGAGGATTCACCACTGAGCCAAGCTTTCTCAATATTTCTTCAACGTTTTAAGGTCAATGTAATGTTTATTTTATTTGAAAATAAAAAATGATATTAAAACAAATTATATAAAGACAAAAGTTTCTTTTCTTGCAACCTTAAATATGATACAATTATTGTTAAATGTTTAATATTGTTTGTGTTAAACTCTATATAAAGAAAGGAAAGCTAAAAAGGATTAAATATTTTATTTCCATGCACCATTTTCTGCCCAAAGAAGAATATTACTTGCTAGTATAGCCACAAATCAGATATTGATTTTCAGCGAAGCATTTTCACGTCATTTTCTGATGTGGAATTCTGAAGAAACTGAAGTAAGGTATTCTGATGGAAGATAAAGCCGGGATGCTGATTCTTGATATGTCATTGGGGACCAAAAAAGCTGAAGAGAGGATTGACGAATGAACAGATGAAAATCAGAATGAAGAAATTACGGATGGGTAGTTATTTTATAAAGCCATTCAATTTTATAACTTAATATATGGAAATATATGGTTAATGAACTGGATATGAGCTCTTTATATTGTTTCGTGTTGTAGGGGTTGAAATATAGGTTACCGGTTATTGTATAAAAGGTTTTTTTTTTAATTGATAAAATTGAACTCTGGGTCACAGTTTCATGCCGCTACTATTTCAATATTTGTGGTGATGCTTGATGCTTTAAAAATATTAATCATTATTATCAAATGCTATATCCTATGAGGAATGTCTGTGTATGCTGTGTGTATTTGTATTGGTATGTGAATATATTATGTTGTATGTTTATAGTCATGTGAATCTATTTGTATGTCTATATATGGGATTGAATGTGTATATGTGTGTGAGTGTGTGTATTTTTATGTGTATGTTTATATACATGGGTATTTGTGTTTCCTTTTGCAAATGAGGTGTAAGTATATGTGCATGTGTATGTGAGCGTGTTTGTGTATAAAAGTGTATTTTTATGTGTATGTTTATATACATGAGTATTTGTGTTTTTGTGTATAAAAGTGTAAGTACTCGTGCATGCTGTTATGCATATGTATGTGAGTGTGTTTGTATAAAAGTGTATGTTTATGTGTATGTTTATATACATGAGTGTTTGTGTTTTTGTGTATAAAAGTGTAAGTATCCGTGCATGCTGTTGTGCATATGTATGTGAGTGTGTTTGTATAAAGGTGTATGTTTATGTACATATGTTCATGAATGTGTATGTGAGTGTATTTGAATATAATGTTTTATGTGTTTATATATATGTTCCTGTTCATATTTATAAATACAGATATGATTGAACTATTGGTTAATGAGTTAAACTGATTTTCATCTAAATTCGTTCTAGATGAGTAGAGATGCTGAAAAGTAGATCACTTTTTAGATGCTGATGTTAGCAGAATGGGAGGTTCTATCATTGCTTGATATTCAGTCTTTCTTTTGAAGATAGATTTCTGAATGATATTATAAAATATGTGATTATTAATCTCTCTCTAGGTTTTTGTTATTGGATTTCAATTTGATATATTTCTGATTTGAGCTGATGGAACTCAATTGGATTACTGAAATGCAGTAGAATTCTGATAGGTATTGATTTGACGCCGCCATGATCCCAGGTTCAATCTTGAAAGCTTGTAGATAAACGGATTATAAAAATGGTTCTAGAGTGAGATTCTATTGTAACGTTGGGAGGGGGTTGACTTGAAATTCTTTTTTTTTTGACTTGTCAAGCATCTTGAGGAGTATGGATAAAAATATCTTCAATATTGATTTGATGGTTTTAAATGAGATAGGAATATGCGGTTTAAACTTGCGCTAATATTTCTGGAGGTAGAAAGGTTTGATAATTGCATTATATATTCAGGGGCAGAATTCTTTGAAAATGATTCTTTTTTTACTTTTTACTTAGAAAGTTAGATAAACGCAATTTATATTTTATAAAAATGCCAGAGGAGTTCTTGTCATTCGACGATCCTGTAAGCATTTTGATTTTAGGAGTAGAGCCATCTTTGTTTTGATCATTGGTGAAATCTCCAGTTTGGGTGCTCCTGTCAACTTTGAAGGATGCCATTCCAGTTGCTCTTTTCTTCGCCTGCATCAGTTCAGGATTTAGTAGCGAAAAGTTATAGATATATCCAAAATATATTTGTATAACTTCTTTAATGTCTTTTTAAACGATATATATATATTTTTATTAATCATAAAATTAATGTGTTAACAATACGCAAGTTATAAAGAATGAAGACATTAAGATGCGAATGTTTCTTTTCACACATATATTAAACTTTTACTGTCCTCACTGCGATGAAAAAATTATATTGGGAGATCTTGGCTCATCAGTGGTGAACCCTCCCAGCGGTTTCGTCAATTCTCTCAATCCACCAGACCGCCTCTTTAGAGATCTATTACTGTATTGGATCATTCTGCCTTTATATGCTACACTGAATGGTGGATTCTTAGAATTGGTATTTAAGTAAACTGTGGACATAAGCTTTTAGGATAGTATTTATTTGTGAAAAGTAACATTCGCGTCATAATGTCTTCATTCGTTATATATAGATGGCGTGTTATTGTTTTGTATTAATTTACAAGTTGTGTATACAATTTGAATAAAATTACAACTTTGAATAGCAATGTGAGATTCAATAGAAGCTAAAAAAACGAGCAAGATTTCGAGTGAATAAATCTCTGTTCAACTGCTTTCTTCATCGATATTGGAAATCGATATCAGCGATCTATTTTTGAGATTGAATTTAGCAATTTATATCGGCAATTGCTATCAGGAATAGATATTAGCTTCTACAATGGATTCCTGCCCATGTTGAGCCAAAGGAAAGAACAAAGGTTAGTATTTGTCACTAATGCTTTGGAAAAATACAAGATAATTCAACAAAAAAAAAGAAAACTTCAAATATGTGAAATAAACTCTGAGAGAAGATTCACAAAAACTATAACAATACTCAGAACGAAACACTACAAAGGAATGACAATACATCCAGATAGCACAAGAACCTATAGGACATGCAACAACTGCCCTGGTGTGGACCTAACACCCACCCACATATTATAATGCCCAGCAAAGGCCGCAGCCTTACAGAAAATTGACATGGGCCCAGAGCAGCTTTACATACCCAAGATAGTGGACATTGTAACTGCTGTGATAGAGATGCATGGAGAGATATGAGGCTCTTAATTGGACACGACAACAACCGAAAATTGACATGGACCCAGAGCAGCAGCTTTACACACCCAAGATAGTGGACATTTCGACTGCTGTGATAGAGATGCATGGAGACATTTGAGGTTCTTCATTGGACACGACAACAACAATATATATTAGCGCTTGATTTTAGCATTCGTAATCAGCGATTGATATTAACTATTGTAAAGCCAGTCAAAGAGCCGTTTATTTGCTTGAGAGAATTCTCGTGTTCAACTTTAATATATATATATATGAAAAAACAATAGAAAAAAATAAAAGATAAGTGGGTCAGGTGTTGATATTAAAAATAAATAAGGCATCATTACCAAGTGCTTGTGGTCAGGAGATTCCTTATTTATTTTTAATATATATATATATTTCTAATATTATTCAAATGTTTCACAGCGATTCTATTAAATCAACTTGATAACAATATAATATTATAATATATTATTAATATATATATTGAAATAAAATATAAACATATAATATTTTTATATAAAAAGCGCCAGTGCTTGTAGTCAGGATAGGCTTTCTTTATTTTTAATATATATATAGAAGAATAGGGCGCTTCTCCCGTCAAAATAAAGGTCAAAACCTGACTCCATCTATTTATCGCCATCATATAATTTTCCATCCATATATATAAGGTAGTTCTGAGTAAAGAAAAATATTCGGAAATTTATAGAATGTTTAAATTGTAGCAATAAATGACATATATATAGTGTAGGTTAGGTTTATATATATACAGTAGAACCTCCCTATGAAGGACATCTAATTGCAGAGCCATAGTGTCCTTTAGGGAGAGGTCTCCTCTTACCGGAGAGTTTCTTAATAGTAAAAATGGAAATTTTGCAAATGAAAACTGTCCTTTGTAGAGAGGGGTCCGCTGAAGGGAGTTTCTGCTGTACTCAATAATAAAAAAAAAAGAATATTATTTTCACAATAACATTTGTAACAAGGTGGCTATGAGCATAAAGAAATAAGCTTACCAATTGGTCTAAGAGATCGTTAGCGAAAGAGAGCTGTAAACAAACAATCAAGTTCTATAAATGTAAATAAACATCAAACCAACACTTACGTGATTCTTGAGAGCTACGATGAACTCCTCTCCATCGCTTACCTCTTGCTCCAATTCACGGATTCTTTTCTGTCACCATTCAATCACAGGTTAAACACGTCAACCATATACATTCTAACTATATAAACCAATTGTTATCTTATCCCTAGTACACATGGTACAGGCCATGATAAACATGGTGGATAGAAGTAGGCGACTGCTTTTACTGCAAGTGTACCTTGGGGGTATGTGGAAAGGTGGTTTAAACCGTTGGTTTTCGACCGCTACGACCCGGGATCGAATCCCGCATTGGGAACTTTTTTTTTCCAATAAAAAATGCTCCTATGGTTTGTGAATCTTGCAAAAGTCAAATCCCACCAGCGAGTGCAAGTAACTAAACGGGGCTCTGGCACATTTGTAAGTGCAAAGTCGAACTGCCTTTAACATGAGTAGATATGTGGTGTATTTACAGTAAAAGCAGTCGCTAACTATCCCACCATGATTATTATCATGGCCTGTACCACGTGTACTAGGGATAATAAAAAAAATATATATAAACCATATTTTTACTAACTATTTGTAGAATCTCCACTATTTAATATATTTCCTCAACCTTTTTAAAATATTCATGAGTTCTCTTTCGTTATATATAATATATATATTCCATTTTCTTATTTAAACATTAGTATCTCGCTCTGAACAGTCTTAGAGGCTTCTAAACTGTCCTGGATATTTACAGTGATATCGCTGGAGACCCGCTGGAGATTCTCCACCAAACACTGCAACGGTGTCAGAAACGCCATATTCATTGTACATAGTATCATGTATACATAATATTATTTATTAAAATAGTGCAGACTGTCCACCTTTGATGTATTGACAAGATGTCGTTAAAATAATTATAATGGTCTAAAGTGTCTTACTATTGCTAATTAATGTATTTTAAGGGGACAAAGTTTGACTGTCACCTCAATGCGGTGCCCCCTGGATTGGCAACCATCGACAGCCGCTTTTGAATTGTATCAAATCCTCCAAAAAATACCTCTAGAAAAACCCAGGACTATAATAGAAAAGCTGAGACAATGTAACCTAATGGAGCTCGCTTAAACGACTTGAGGAATATGCAACAACAACAGTAGAATAGAGTAGACAATGGAAATATATGGACTACATTTTGGATATAAATGCTACAGCGTACGGGGAAGCCGACACGACCTATGTTCCAGGGATGATAGAAAGGTCGAGAAATATGATAGTTATCCCAAACATCAATGTTGGGATTTTTCAATGTTATTTAAATGGTACATATGGTAGTAGACAGAAGTTGACTCAACTCCCACTGCTGGCTGACAAAGTGAGTGTAATATGAAATCAAGAGACCAGGCCTAAATCAAGTACAAAGCTTGAATTAGGGGCTTTCAATATCATTAGACAAGAAAGAGAGACCGAAAAAAAGGAGGAGGTCGCAATATCTTCTGTCATTATTGTAACAATATACAGTTAAACTTGTCTATAGCGCTTCCTCTAAATAGCGCCTCCCTCTCTATAGCGCCCGATTTTAAATATTTAGTACGATGCGATTTACATTAAAAGTGACCTGTCTCGAGCACCCCCTCTCTATAGCACCATATTTTGATGAGTCCCAAGAGGAGTCGCTATAGACAGGTTTAACTGTATTATATAACTCAAATTTTCAAATAGAGAATATAACTACAAAATAATAAGTTAAATTCAACTAATAATCCAACACTCAAGATATAATAAACAACAAGTAATATGCAAATAATAATCAGCTCAATAAAATTAATGCCAATATGCAAATATCCGGCCAAAACAAGTATATATATATATATACACAGTGTGGCAAATAATTTTTAAGACTCGCGCTAGATAAAAGCCAATAACAGAGCCAGTTATGAAATTGCGCATGCGTATATATATTCGAAGCCTTATCTAGCGCGTGGCTTTGTTTCAGCCATTTTGGTTAACTCATTAAAACCATACAGGCGATTTTTGAAAAGTAAAACTTTTTGTACGTCGGAATTCTGAGATGGAACAGAGAGCGGTCATTAAATTTAATTCAAAACTTGGTAGAAGTGCATCGGAAACATATATTTTGATGAAGCAAGTTTATGGTACGTTATGCTTGAGTAAAACAAATGTTTTCATTTGGCACAAACGTTTTTCGGATGGAAGAAATACGCTAGAAGATGTTGAGCATACTGGACGACCAAGTTCTTCGAAGACACCAGAAAGTGTAGAAAAATTGCGAGAATTTGTTGCAAACAATCGCAGTGCATCCCTGAGAATGATGGCAGAGGTTTTACACTTCAACAAAGAAACGATTTGAAGCATTCTGCATGAAGATTTGGGTAAAACTAAAATCTGTGCTAAATTTGTTCCACACACTTTAACGGGCGAGCAGAAATCATTGAGTATTGCACATTGCAGAGACATCATTTCTGCCTTTGAAAATAATTCAAACTTCCTGAAATCAATTGTTACGGGTGATGAAACATGGTGTTTTCAGTATGACCTAAAGACAAAGCGCCAAAGTGCCGAATGGAAGTAAAAAAACTCTCCACAAGCCAAAAAAAAAAAAAACGCGAAAAGTGCCATCAAAAATCAAAACAATGCTGATCACCTTTTTCGATAGTAGAGGTATTATCCACAAAGAATTTGTTCCCGCTGGACAAACCATTACTGGAGAGTATTATTTAAACGTTTTGAAACATTTGATTGCCAGAATTCGTTGCATTCGTCCAGAATATCGCCATGAAGACAATGGTGTTTGCTGCATGATAATGCACCGAGACACTCCTCACTCATTGTTCGTCGCTTTTTGGCCAAAATAACGTCTGTGTGTTGAATCATCCTCCGTACTCGCCTGATATAGCACCATGTGACTTTTATTTAATCCCAAAAATAAAATTGAAGTTAAAAGGTTGTTTTTTTCATGATATCCCGACCATCCAGAAAGCTGCGACGAGCACTTTGGAGGCGATTCCTCAAAGTGGCCTGCAAGAGGCATTTAATTCCTTATTAAATCGTTGTAACATATGTATTGAATCCGGAGGGGATTATTTTGAATAGAAAATAGTATAAATTGAATTAGCTTGCTTCTGTTTTATTTTACAAACCCATTCTTAAATATTATTTGCCACACTGTGTATATACAAGTAGAATAGTTATCTAACGGTGTGATATATTTGTTTTCCCGTTGAAGGGCTACGAAAGCTAGAGTTGGCATTAAACTCATCTCCTGAGACTTATTGACTTATAACAATATATTATAACGTCAAACTTCTACTTACTTCTTTTGGCGATAATTCTTCCCATTTTACCAATGGAGGGGCGGGTGATGCTGAAATAAATCAATGTTTAATCACTTAAAATTAATTAATAATAAATGGCAATTGAATTTATACATTTAATTTACTAATATATATTTGTTATGAAACCATATTTGCGGAATAGCTTTGCTCGATTCAAAATGATGAGCTAAGCTCTCTCATTCAATAACTTATTTCATTTCAGTAAAGTCTGTAGAGATAATTTTTGTTGATATTATTGTAAAGAAACACATTTCCAGTGAATTTATTTGCTCCAAATTTGATAATAAACACATTAATTTTAAAACTGTGTATCACTATGCCCATTGATTATCACATGTTAGAATGTAAGTGTGAGATATTTCGATTACCAGAAACTATAAGGTCATCTTAAAAGTTCGTGTTTTTCTTAAAATGTTGTTTTTCTTATTACTTGGCGAATAATACTATTACAAGGAATATTTGGGAGGGTTTCCAATTCTTAAAACATAATTAAACAGGGCTCTGGATCACTTGTAAGTGAAAAATTTGAAAATTCTTTCAAAATGTATAGACAAGTGTTGAACAACAGTAAGCACAATCTTCATTAAAATAGCTTGGTTATAAAGATGGTTATTTTCTCTTTTTCCAATTGAGAAAGTTATCCAAACACTGTATGGAGTTTCTCGAATCTGGCGTAGCTTCTACAAAGAGTTAATGTAAAGAAGGTTTAAATCCTCTAAAGAATGTAATTAATAGATTTAAAGCGTTCGAGGATGCGTTTCTTTATAAGTTTTAATAAAGCCGAGCTTTCGGGTCAATAACCCTTCTTCAAGACATCATATCTAAATAACCTTGCATCTTATATACATATCCATATTGAGATAAATTAGCATATATACAAGAAAAATAATAAAAATTCTCACCAATTTGCTAATACGTTTATTATTTTTCTTGAATATATGCTAATTTATCTCAATATGGATATGTATATAAGATGCAAGGTTATTTAGATATGATATCTTGAAGAAGGGTTATTGACCCGAAAGCTCGGCTTCATTAAAACTTATAAAGAAACGCATCCTCGAACGCTTTAAATCTATTAATTACAAAGAGTTAATCATAAACATTTTTACCACAGTTATTTTTATTTTATTTCAACACACAAAACGCGATATCCCGGCTAGGGATAATTGCGTCGATTTACATTTTTTTTAAAACAGAAACAGTTATAAACATATTATACAAGAAAAAGTAATCGGAATAAAAAGATAAACAATAATATATATTAGGAACCTGAGCCTTTCAGTTTGAAAGTAAATCATAAATATATCTACAAAAATAGTTAAATATATGATAATTCTCTCTGCTATTTACAAATTGATATAGATATACAACATTATTTATTGTCTGTTATCTAGCGGTGAAGAAGAGTGGGCATTCCAGCAGTAGGTGTCTCGAGTCCTGGAATTCGTTGCCACAATGACAGCTAGAGTCTTCAATCGCGCCAATTTTTGACAAAATTCCCTTAAAATTTCAATGGTTCGTTATAAACTGGGTATTATAAAAATTGGAGCGGAAACCACAGTTATTTGTGGATTAGCTTTATCTCGTTGAAAGTGGAGAGAGATATTCAGAGATATTTCTACAATACAATATTCTTGTGATTTGCCTATTGTTGTAAGGTTGTCTATACTAATTTGTATATCAGCCTATATATCACAGCTTTGTTAGATTGGTTGTTTGTTGGCTAGCGGTTTTTGGATAGGGCAGACCGCTGATAGACGTGAGCTGCTGGTATGTATATATTTTTATCATGTTTCTTCAATATCTTGTCCTTCCTTATTGTTTACAATGTATTTTTTTTCTAACAAACACATACATTGAGAGAAGTACCAACATTTCATTAAATCAGCGAAATATTAATCCATTTGGAGAACGCAATAGGATAATCCACTGACTTTAAAGTGAAGAATATGTTTGGAATTATGCTAAATGTATTTAGGAAACTATATAAAAGATTACACTGAACCAAATATTTTGTTAATTTATATATATTTGGAAAATATTATTTCATAATATGCTATTTGAATTATTTTCAATCGAATATTTTAAAGTCATTCGAATAGAAGTCCAACAGAATTTTGAAATTCAACTATTTTTAATTTTTTAAAATAAATATATTGTATATAATTTATTGTAAAACAATAAAAAATATATTATTGTAATACAATATACATATTTTTATCAAAAATAAGATAAACTTATAAATATCTATATATATAAAAATGAATGTTTGTATGTTTTGTTGGTCTGTCTGTTTGTATGCAAGGTATAGAAATTCGCAGTAGTTCACTAATTCAAACCAAAATTTCCATACATAAGTAAAAAATAACGAGGATGACGATAGGCTATTTTAAAAAATATATAAATCATTTATTAAAACTATATATTCAAATTATTCAACTTAGCTCACGAGCAGCGCCCTCTAGAACACTCAGGCGGGCGACGGTGGCGCGCGACGATTGGCTGCCGGCGCAGCACGTGACTTCCCTGCACCCTGCCCCCCCCCCCCCCCCGCCGAGTAAATGAGATCTCCCGGCTGTCCGGCGGGTTGAGCTCACGAGCAGCGCCCTCTAGAACGTGTGATGATTTTGACGGCGCTGGGCGCTCCCAGTTGGACAGTTGCGCGGGGGCAGAGTGACCTCGCGGGTGCCCTCCGGGAACTACGTCCATCTTCCATATGTAATATACATTTAATCGTGTAAACCCGGGCGTTGCCCGGGTCATTCGTCTACAAATTCGCAGTAGTTCACTAATTCAAACCAAAATTTCCATACATAGGTAAAAGAATACTGGGAAGACGATAGGCTATTTTAAAAATTTTGCTGTATCATGTTTGATTATCAGATACAAAATTATATCGGGAAAAATTCCAAAAAACAGAGACCACGGGCGAAACAGGGTACATTTAATAGGGTAAAACCCGGGCGTTGCCCGGGTCATTCGGCTAGTATTATATATTTGTGATTATTTTATATTCATAAAAATATAAAAAACAGCCATAATATCAATGTAATTCGTTTATGTTTCAATATATCAATATATGCTACACTGATGGTCAAAAGTTGAGTTACATCTGGTGTTTGCTCTATAACTTCTAAAATAAGACACTTAACAGCTCTTAACACAGCAGTTATATATTTAAGATGACATGATGCGTAAGAAATTATGTAAAGTTATTTATATATGCAAATTAGATACGGCCACTCAAACATTTATTGTTTCTCTGGCTAGGTCTCTCTCCTGACTCTGCTGCTTTTTGTTGTCTGAACATTTTTGAATTGTTTCTTTTCAAATTTATTTTTATTCTCTTTTATGCTTGAAAAAGGCTTCTAAGAATAGTTTAGATGAATTTTTTAAGGTGGCGTGCTATAAGATGGATGGAAATGGGATTAAGCCAAGATGATGCAGCAAGATGCCTAAATGTTACAAGAATGGCGGTCTCATGCCTCTGGGAATAGTTTCAAGATATAGAAGATGTCTCCAGAAGACCTGTTGCTAGACGTCCAAAAGTTACAACATTACAAGATGGCAGAATTTTGGCAATATCTGATAAACGCAATAGATTGGTCTTATACAGAAAGCTTGTTTCTGAATCCGTTACTGGAAAACAAATATTTGTCCAAACTCTCTGTCCAGAAGACAATGCTGTTGGTCTCTATGCATGACGCCCAATTGCAAGCATCCCATTATCTCAAATACACAAGAGGACACATTTAAATTGGAGTCGTCAGCATCGACCGGACAGAAAATGATGTGAGAAAAGTTCTCTTCACAGATGAATCCTGATTCAGCCTCCAGAGTAATTCTCAACGATACAAGATATGGAGAGAGATTGGGACATGATATAATCAATCAAATGTAAGAGAAAAACACAACTTTTCTGGTGGCGGTGTGATGGTGTGGGTAGGCATCTCTTTCAATGGACACACCGATCTGCATGTGTTTGAAGGAAGTTCCCTGACTGGGGTCAAAGGTATCATGATGAGATCCTAGAGCAATATGTTCTTCCGTTGGCTCATACAGAAGGAAAAGATTTTGTTCTAATGGACCATATCACTCGTTCCCACAGATCGAACCTGGTGACTCAGTATCTTCAAGACACTGTAATTCAAAAATGGACTGACCATCCAGGTCTCCAGATTTGAATCCGATAGAACATGCCTGGGATGCCCTTGGGAGACAAGTAGCCGGTTTTTGTCCCTCTCTCAGAGACCTTGATGAGCTCAAGACTGCTCAAAAAAGAATAGACTCTAATTCCTATTGAAATGATCAACAACCTTGTAAAGATTACGACAAGCAGATGTCAAGAACGTATAGCTCCAAGAGAGGATCAAACCCATTATTAAGTGATTAAATTATTTTTGAAAACATTTCTATAAATCTAATTTCTGAGATTTCTAATTATTAATTATACCTAAATATTGATAAACGTATTGTAGAGTATTACAATATAAAAATAAAACACAAAAATGGTTCAGGAAAATATGAATACATGTTTAAAGAAATCTATACAATTTTAAATTAGTAATGAAATATATTAATTTTAACTCAACTTTTGACCACCAGTGTATCATTTAACTTATTACAAATATTCAATTTGGGTGCAAGCAAAGAAAATTTCGTATCTCTCTATGTTGCAACATGATACACTAATGACTTAAAGTCGTATATTTTGATAGAATAACTTTTAAAGTTTTATCAAGAAGTCTATATCTCCTTCTCCTCATTAATTTGATCAGTTGAGTGCAGCCTCGTCCATACTGTCGACACCAGCCCGATACACATGTTTTTGAATATTCTTGATCATTTTGGTGAATATTTATTCTTAAATATATATTCTGAAATAATATTGAATTAACTTTAGTTGATACTTATTTTATAGATGACACACCAAAGCCATCATGGACGTTTATTTGTTTCACCAACATATTCTGTTTTTTTACTTTCAGTGCCTGGTCTTTCTTGGTACGTTATTCTTTTTAACAAAATAAATAATCAACTCAGTGCCAGGTATATTTTAACCACTTTTTTTTCAAAATTTCAGGCCAATTTGCCCTTCAAACAGGAGAATTAGAATTACCACTTTCAGGTGTGTATATAATTGGCTGGAAGTGGTACTTTTAGATCTCCTGTTGAAGAACATATTGACCTAAAATTTGATAAATAAAACGTGGTTAAAAGAAACTTGGACCTGAATTGCTTATTGAATTTGTTAAATTTTAAAAGCAGGGATGAATATGTATTATTCCTCTTTTTCTCTTTTCGTGAGGTAAAAATTTCCCTGGTTGATGTTTGAAAAAAAAGAGAGAGAGAGGAAGAATTTAAAGTTATACAGTGAAAATTTATTTCTATGAAAAATAGACACTTCGACCAGTTAGAGTTTTTTTTATTTTTCTCAACGTTTCGACAAAAAACTTTTGTCTTCGTCAGGAGAAGTAAATAAAAATAAAGTATTTGTCAAGGCGTTAAAAATTGTTCTGAGGTTGCAAGGACGTTCTCACTTGATTTTTTAAATTTAGTACAACTTAAAACAGTAAAATATTTACATTTGAATCCACATACATTAAATACTTATATTAAGAAATATTTCTCTTTCAACTTAGGTATATTCGAATAAAATATTCATAGGAGAATAAATAGTAGGGTGAGACCATCGGTTATTTAGTAACAGAATACTCTGTTAAATCGACCGCCAGAGGTCGCGCTTTCCCTTTATATAACCCGTTGTTGTTGTTTTCCATTGGCCGGTTCAAATATCTATGTAATTATGTAAATAATATTTTGTTTTCTTTATTATTAAGGCTTAAATCAGGGAATACCTTTATCAATTTATGTTTTAAATATTTCATAAGCTAAATTAAAGCGATAAAGATCTAATCTGTTTTTATTTATATTTTCAAGATTTTCAACGACTGAATACCAATACCATTTAGTACCAATGTATTCAATTGAACCAGCAAATATCATAATAATATTCATGTATCAAGCAAATTATCAATGATTCTATATCAAATCATCATAGATCAACAGAAATATTTTTTTCAAATAATATATATATGTGGTAACCGAAAGGGAACACTCAGGTATGGAGAGCTTTCCAATATCTCTTTGCACCTTGGAATACCTTTCACAGCACTCGCAGAGTACAGACAGTCGTGGTCAAGGTAAAATGAAAGACTTGGGATTTTCCACACAGAGAATGAAGGACACAGTTGTACTGGAAAAGTTCCGAGAACAGAAAGAGTTGAAAAATGCTTAAAAATATGGAAAGTGAAGAAAATTTACAGCACTTTTTCATCATATAATTTTGTTATATTACACCAATAATAATTTGTTGATTCAGATTATCTCTCTCTCTCATACATATATATATAATATTAGATAATAAAAAGGCATATATTTAATAAAATATTTATTTGTTAATATTTCGGTTGGCTGAACGCCAAACCGTTATCAAGGCATTACATTTATGTATAAACAAACTCAGCGCCGCATAGTGTTATAATATCACAGTTGATATAATTAAAAAAAAAATACAAAGTAGGTGAGGAAAATTTGTGCAAGCAAATATTATTATAAAAGTTACAATAAGAATAAGTTAAATATCTTTGAATATTAAAGGATTTAAATACAATATATAAATAGATAATTTCAGCTCATAACTTATAATTGTGAAGTCCAACTTTATAAAGATCACACTTTAGATATTCCACGGACCTTCCGATTTTTGCAGACGAAATAATTTCAGAATGTTTTTCTTCATTTTTTTAAACTTGGGCATATTTTTGCAGGTTTTACGGAATGGTGCGGAAAAACACATTATCTATTTTCTAGGAGATGTTTTCTTCAAATCTTTAAAACTGTTTTAGGTATAAAAAAAGTTTGGAAGTTTTAGTGGTTTTCTAAATATTTGTTAGAGTCATGGAAACGTGGATCTGATTATAATCGTAGAAACTTTTGTATTTGATCAATTTGATTTCATATCGAAAAATTGTGATATTTTTGAAAATGTATATCAACTTTGCTTATTAAATATCTTCTCAACGTATTTAACATTTTGCTAATATTCAGAATGAATTATAAATTGGAAACGAATATAATATACATTGAAAAAAATAAAGCATCAGAAATAGGTACTACTCATCAAAAACGAAATTTTTGATGAACATTTTGTCTGTTTTGAATATTAAATGTAATGAAACCTTTCGAAAATGGAGCTATTTTAGTAACAATATGCGCGATACAAAGATAACATTTTAATAAACATTAGAATCGCATATAGAGCAGTCTTTATTAAAAAGTTACAAATGGTAAAAAAACTCAGTTTTATTAAATGAATGCGAAAAACTGATATTACGATTATTATTAAAAAATAGTAAAAAACACTTCATACTAATCAATGAATTAAATAAATAAAAAATCTCTGAAAACTGAAATTATTTTTAAAAATATATATTTCTTTAAAATTACAAATATTAATTCTCACAATGAGTATCTTTTTTATTTAAAAAACGCTAGCTTTCAAGCGTTAATCGCTCTTCAACGGGCTTACTATAATATCGACTTTATCCCAACAGAAATAATTACAAAACCTTTTTTAAAAAGTTAAAAGGTTTTGTAAATATTTATAGTGGGATGAAGTCGATATTATAGTAAGCCCGTTGAAGAGCGATTAACGCTTGAAAGCTAGCGTTTTTAAAATAAAATAGATACTCATTGTGAGAATCAATATTTGTAATTTTTAATACTTTTTTTCACAATTTTATCATGAATAGAAAATATATTTCTGTTGTAACAAATGAAAACATTAAGATTCGTGTGTTTCTTTCACAAATGTAATCAAACTCTACCGTCCTTACTGCGATGAGCCAGGCCTCCCAATATATATTTTCATCGCAGTAAGGACCGTAGAAGTTCGATTTATTTGCGAAAGTAACACTCTCGTCTTAATAATTTTGTTGTATATAGATAGTACGTTATTGTTTTGTAATAGTTCTGTTGCTACATGATAGCTGTACATCAATTTCACACAAACCATGATAGAATGATGTTGTGTGATTTGGCTGTTTTCTTTCTCTCCGGATAAAGATTTTTTGTTAAGTCGTCGAGCGACCTACAATCATTTCATTCTGCTTAAACATAGGTAAAATATCCCTTTGTTTAGGGGGTCGGTGGAAACATGCTCTAAACCATTGGTTTTCGACCGCTACGACCCGGGTTCGATTCCCGCATTGGACACCTTTTTTTTTAAATTTAAAATTCAGCTCCAATGGCCCCCGATTCCTGCAAAAGTCCAACCCCACCAGCGAGTGTAAGTAACCAAACTGGGTTCTGGTACATTTTGAAGTGCAAAGTCGAACTGCTCTTTACATGTGTAGATATGTGGTGCACTTACAGTAAAAGCAATTGACAACTTCTACCCACCATGATTATCATGGCCTGTACCACGTGTACTAGGGATAAGCACAAAAAAAAAACCTCTGTGTGTCACCTGATAAGAATCTATTTGATTTCTAACTGTAGGCAAGTTAACGAAAATGATAACGTATTTGGAAAAGTGACAGCGTATATAACAGATAGGGATCCATGAGAGAATGTAAAATTTAAGGTTGAGTATTTTTTAATTTAATTCATTTGTATAATAATTAAACAAACATTATAATCAATAATTAACATAATAACAAATTCCAATCCATTATCACATTTTTCTCTAATTGCTGATACGTAATATTCTTCGATATTCTCAAATTAAAAATCTTACCATCTCAATTTTTTCTTGGGTCACTGCCTTGGTGGTCGACCTGAACGAGGTTCATCTTCAAAGTTGGGTTTTCAAAATTTAAATTCATTAAACCAATTAAAAACTCTTTTAATAGAAGGAGCTTTATCTCCTAAAGCTTTCATCCATCTTTAATGGGATTCTTTAGAAGTTAAATTACATTAAAAATCATAAAAGATCATGGCGCGTAAACTTTCTCTAGTCAACTCCATTGTGTCTGATGCAATGTTTAGAAATTACCGCTGCCGCTGTAAACAAAGTCGCGCCGTCTATGAGATATTGTTGTTTCTATTTAATGAAATATTTGTTAGGTAAAAAATACATATATATTTTAATGATTTGATTAATTTTTTTATAATTCTAATTATTTAATATTGATTGCAAAATCATTTGGAGTGGCCCTTGTATATATAAATATATAAGCGTATGAGTATATATATGTTATGAATATTTTTTGTTGTTGTTAGATAAAGGGTTGATAAGACAAAGGATCGATAAGATAAAGGGTTGAGGTGCAGTCGTGATAAAAAAGATAATATTATTTACCTTCAAGTAGCCTTATTTTCAATTACTTGAGGAAATATTACACATTCGTTAGTTTCACATTATATAGAATTTATAAAGTTAATCCTGTATTTGTGATTTGAAAGGATATGTTAACTACGCATATTTACAACAAAACTGAAAGTCTTTCTAAAACGATGATACCAAAAATAAAATTATCAATGAATAAAATAAAATATATATGTCGTGGCTAAATGAAGAGGCGCAGCCGTTATGCCTAGCGAACAGCGCGCGCCGCGATGTCTGCCACTTTATTTTTTGTACCGCCTTTTATACATGGATGAATTTACATATTTACATTTTAACGCAAGCGTAACATATTTACATACTTATTTCGACGAGAATAAATTGTATCTCTTGACATTAACTATACAAATTATGACATATATATTTTTAAATATTGAAATATTTGAGTTTTTAGATTATATAATATATATATATGCCATGTTAAAAAAAATAATAATGAAAAAGGTCTGGTGTTTGTATTGCTATTGAAGAAGGCATATCCTGACCAGGATGGCAGAGAGAGAGAGCGCCATCTAATGGAAAAAAATCAACTAAACTTTGAATTATCCTGTTCCTTGATATTTGGCAAACCCATTTTATTGATAAATCAATTTATTAATTTTTAAAATTCATCTAATTTGGGAAAGAAACTATTTTTTATAACCTTTTAAGAGTGTTTTATAATCTATATTGGAGTGCGATAAGTAAATTTCACTTCAGAGGTGAGTGATATATTAAAGTTTTAATATGAAAGAAATATGTTGCATTAAAATAGAACCATATCACTTTTTTGACTGGATAAAATTATCTTTTGCTTTTGAGTTCCATTGCCCACTTCTCCAGTCTTCTCATTGATGTGTTTGGTATTTTTTCTGATTTTTCTAAACTGCTACTTGTGTGCCATATGGGTATATCATCTGCATAACAGGCAACCGTTGTGTCTTCAGTGAGGAAAGGATGGATGTCGTTAATATATAGCAGGAAGAGTAGAGGACTGAGCACAGATCCCTGAGGTACACCAGCCCATGTTCTTCGGTCCTTGAAAAATGCTCCATTGACCCGAACCTTTATCCTTCTTCCCCTTAAGAAGTCTGCAATCCAGATTAAGGTTTTTCCAAGCTAAATTTCTGCCTGAATAAAATTATATCTTTTTTATTGAATAAAATAGGTAATTTCAGTCTTCCAATTTGAGTTTTATACTAATATTGTAATTTATATTATGAATTATAAATATTATTATTGAATGTGTTTTTGTTATTTATCAAACCAATTTTAAAATATCAGTAATTATATAATTTATGGTTTATATTGTATTTGTCAAATGGTAATTAAAATATATGATTTTGAATGAAAAGGAACTTGAAAAGTCAGAATTGTATTGATATTTTAGAGTAGAAATTAGGAGATACAAGCTTCAGGATGACAGGAAAATTCATTTAATACAAGCACAAAATCAAAATTTCTAAGATACTAGAAAATCAATGAGGGAAGTTTCTAGAGTAGCAAAATACAGGGTGATCCAAAAGTCTCGCACAACTTTAAAAATTAATAACTCCGCGAATATTTGCGCTAGAGCAATGCGGTAAACACCATTGTGTTCAGAATGCAATGGGATTTTTTATGGCAAATATTGAAAATTTCGAAATTGATTTTAGTTACAATTTCATTCCCTAGATGGCGCTGTACCAGAATCAGAAATTCAGCGGCCAAATTGTTTGATTAATTGAAAAATATAACTGATCGACACGTATTTTTCCTTTTTGTATACCAGGAAAGAATCCTAATAATATCAAATCGTTAATTAATAAAGCACCATTTCGCCAAAAGTTAGAAGAAATGGTTAACGATTTTTAAATACAATCTGAGATATGTAAAATAGGTATATGCAAATTAAAACATGTATCAAAAAATATTTATATTTTTGATAGAGTTTTGTCAAATATATTGAATGTTTGAAAAACATAGCTGAATTCAATACACGATTTTTTGAAATGTTAATATAGTACCAAAAATTATGATGGTACTACTAATAGGATTTCTTGCTATAAGGAATGTGTAATTTCTTGAATAATTGGCGACACTCGACTATTTAACTGGAAATTTGTCATGATCCAACAAATGAAATATAGATTGGAGTGACAAAATACATTTGTCGTACTTTATTCCAAATATCCTATGGGCTTGTCAAATGTTATCATTGTTTATTATACTGTACACGATTTTTAAAAATGTATCCCCTCAAATAAATATAATTTTTAAATCAACCTTTTGCGTTGAAAAACGTGGTAGTAAAATCATTTTGTATTATTTTTTTTTGCCCAAAATTTCTAAAGGTGGGGGGTTACAGAGAATATTCCTTATGCTATTTCTTTTAATGAGCGAAAAGCGATAAATTAAACATAAGGGGTAAAATTGTGTGTACAGTGTTATTCGAGAAGTTATGACACTTTGGTCTGCACGACATAATATAAGATGTGAGCAAATGACAAACAAACAAAAATTACTGTTCACAAATAAAAAAGAGACAAGATATGAGGACAGAATTTATTTACCCATAACCCAACACAAAGAGCTGCAAAACATTGGTAGATAATATAATACATGGCAGCTTATATAACACATGAGGTAACTTGTCTCTTGGAAGCCATGTCTCTTGTATTAGATAACAATCCTTGCTCAATGTGGCGCCCTTCATTCTCAAACACCGCCTGCAGACGATAGATTACAGAATGGACAGTTTAAATAAAATATCTGATGAAATTGATGAAACGTGCCGTCTGATAGAAGCCTTCAACATGACCAATGTGGTAGGCCGGCATCGATAAACACGCGACTTAATGTACCCCCATAGCCAAAAATCGCAAGGCGTCAAGTCTGGTGATCTTGAAGGCCACTGGTGTATAAAGTGGCGACTTATCACCCGATCTTCACCGAACGTATCCTTCAGCAATTGTTTGGCACCGCGGGAGATATGAGGAGGTCCTCCATCTTGCATGAATGTTATTTCGCTCAGTGCTTGTCTGTCCTGCAATATGGGGGTAACCTTTTCTCTCAAAAGTTGAACATAACGTTCACCAGTTACAGAAACGGTTTTAAAAGTTCTTCCATTTATTTCTTCAAAGAAAAATGGCCCAATAATAAAATAAGAAGTGAACCCACACCAAACTGTAACTCTGGGCTGATGAAGTGGCATTTCTGTAAAAATCCTAGGGTTTTTTGTTGCCCAAATGCGGCTGTTTTGAGTGTTGACTTCTCCATTTAGAGAAAAGTGAGCTTCATCTGTCCACAGAACATTCGACAGCCAGTTTTCATCAATATCAATTTGCCGGAAAACCCATCCAGCAAATTCTTGACGCTTCTCAAAATCGCCGACTTTTAGCTCGTGAAATCTTTGAATTTTGTACGGGTATTTTTTAAGAAAAATTCTTAGAGCTCTCCAAACTGTTCCATACGAAATACACGTTTGTCGAGAAACTTGTCGAGCACTTACTTCTCCATACGTGGATAACGTTTCAATAGCTTCAACATTCTGCGAAACCGTAACAGCCACTGACTTGCGTGTCGATGGTCTTCCACTCCGAGGTTTTGCTTCCAGAGATCCAGTCTTCTCAAAATTTTTTATCATTCTCCTTAGAGAGTAGCAACTCATGGGTCCTTTACCTCTTCGAATACCTTTAAAGTTACGAAACGCTCGTAAAGCTTCAGTGGAAGATTCTGAATTGCAATAATAAAATTTCACCAAGAGTACTTTATCCTGTAGTGACGGCATCCCAGAGTAAAATAAATGATCAGGGATAGTTGAATTTTTCAAATGAATTGAAATAAACATAATCGATATATGGCTTCTGAAGCCAACTGTGCGGACGTGTTTGGCATCGCTTGTCTCGTACCGCGAATGGGATTTAACTCTGCATATCACAATATAGTATTAAAAGTAACTCCTAAAGTTTACCAAATTTTAAGAAAAATGGGTAACGAGATATACACCTATTTTGAGCGATGTTCTACACAAGACAGAATATTTGTAAGACAATGCCAAAATTGTTTTGAATTTAATACGTACCACAAAACAAAAGACTGCCAAAACATTAAAATATGTAAAATATGCGGTGTACAGGGTAGCCACAACTGTACTGAAGCGCCAAATTGTCACCATTTCTCTAAGCAGCCTAAATTTAAAAACCTTTCTACAAACCATAAATCAAATTCAAGTGAATGCCCGATTTACAAATCACAAATAGACAAAATTATCCAAAGGACACAATATTCACAAATACACGAGGGAAATGATGTAGCAAATACAATTTAAAGCTTAATCTTAAATAGATTAATATCCTATATGATTGAAAATGTGAGATGTATTCAACAAAATGTAAGAAAAAGTTTTACTGCGATAAGTAAACTACAGGCCAACACTAGAGATGACCCACCTGACAAGGACGAGTGGGTAACACCCTCGTTTCCAGACAGTCATGAACCGGGATCGAATCCCGCGTTAACATTTTGTTTGATATGTGAATATCCTTCACCTGACATTCTTTTTATTCAAGAACCATATGTTTTACATGAAAATGTTATTTATGATATGGACTCTCAAATTATATGTTCGAATAAAACTGGGGAAAAATATACGGCAACTATAATTTTAAATAAAAATATAAAGTTCAGCAAAGAGGAAAAATTCACAAATTCTTTTTGTACAACAATATCTATTTCTACAGTTAAAGCAAAATTAATTATTTCTAATTTCTACATTCATCCGAATACATTTAACCCTGTTCATCAAACATTCATTAGAGATCTGCTCAAAACGTATATAAATCAACCTGTAATCCTTTGCGGTGATTTTAATTCAAGACCTACTATATGGTTTGTTATAAACTCTAATGGATATAGATTACAACCTATTATAGACGAATGTAACCTCTTTATACATAACCTGAAAAAACACCCACCTGCCGCGGAGAGTAAGTATAATTGATCTCACAATCTCGAATAAACACTCACTAAGTTTAATAAACAACTGGCATACCTCTGATTTGACTAATATTTCCGACCATGTTGCTGTTAAATTTGATATCAGGTTAAAGAATGGTCATTGATTCAATAATCAAATTTCCACTTTGAAAAAAATGCGAATTGGGCAAATTTTTCTAATAACATATCATTACAAGATACAAAAAACTGGGAATTGATATAAGCAGAGTGAAAGATGAGGAAGACATTGATGGGATAGTTGAACGCACTCATGAATATATTGAGAGAAGCAGCATATAAATCTTCGAAGGTTAAATCCCCCATTAATAAACATGTTTCCAGAATTGACTGGTGGACTAATGAACTGGAAATAATAAAAAATCATTTTCATTATATTAGAAACTAGTATTATCGTCATAAAACAATCAGTTACTATACATTTAAGTTGGCAAGAAACAAATACACTAATGCAATAAGAAAAGCTAAAAGAACTAACTGGCGAAACGTTATTGAAGAAAATACACAGATAATCCATTTGGTAATGCTTATAAGTTCTTCAATAAATTAAGATCCTCAAATGTAAAGAATGGAATTCCCATAATTGACAATTCACCAGAATATCTAAAAGAGCAAACAATGACCATATTAATGGACGATTTAATTCCTGAAGACGATCCTAATTTGGACAATTTTCAACAACAAATAATTAGAAATTTAAGCCACGAATGAATAATCCAAGCATAATTATTATCGAAGTAGAAGAAATAATGAATATCATTTCTAATTCTGATGTTTAAAAAGCTCCAGGTTTAGACAACATAAGTAACAATATTGTAGCGTAGAAATCAAGCCTTGAAATATCCTAAGATATAAAATAATTTATTGATGACGTCACAACGACGAGTCGACAATTATTAACAAGTCAGCAAAACTATCTACAGCTAGAGAATCTTAAGCAAGCAAGCAAAGAAATATTTTAAAGATGATTTCACAAATACAGAGTAATATATATATTTTTTATAATCTGTTGAATATTTTCATTGAATTATATTAAATTAAATAATAAAATATTTCTTCGCCACAATATGATCAAATGTGCTTACCCAAAAATTAAGCATATGTCATGCAAACTATTTAATAAATGTATTCAAAAAGGGGTATTATCCGGAGAAATGGAAAATAGCAGCTCTAAAGATAATTCCTAAACCACATAAATCTAATTTAGAATCAACAAAAAGTTATCGACCTATCTCATTGATTTCAAATCTTTCAAAAATTTTCGAAAAATTTTGAAAAATCGAATTTATGAATTTTATGAAAGTAATAATCTTTTGAGCTCCAGACAACATGGATTTGTCAAATAAAAATCAACGACAACGTGCTTGAATAAAATATTTATCGATCGAGGATCAAGAGCGATACGACTTGGATATTCCAGATATAATTGAAAATTTGATTAAATATAAAATTACACTATTGAAGAAAAATACTAACCAAACATTTCAAAGTTTCTTTCCCGCTAATATTCCGAATTATTTTCGGGCAAATTTCCACAACTCTCAATTTATTACAAATCACGGAAATTTTAGAAGCTTTTTAAAATTCATCAAAGCAGTGCAGGATTCAAGATACTTCTGTGGATGTGAGGAACAAATTTCTATTCATCTGCTGCTAAATTGCCCCGTCTTCCAAGAGTATAGAGAGAGAAATAAGGATAACCCAGGCCCCTGGAGCGCAAGAAATGCCAACTGCCCGGGCTGTCAAGCTAACTAGTAGAAACCAGTTACTCTAGATTATATTTATATAGAGCCAATTGCAGAGCCGAACCAGCTGGTCAGGAAGTTCCATGCCTGCAGAGAACCCGGGAGTCCAGCCAACGAGACTGGGTCGAAGGAGGTCTTCCCAAGCAGCAGAGCTGTCTTCATTCTGTGTTGCTTGAAAGCATGGCATCTGAATAGAAGGTGGTCCACAGTCCGTTGTTCCTCCATACAATGTGGGCAAGATGGGTCTTCCCCAAGACGCCAGAGAACCAAGTCTGCCCGAACATGGCCATGTCCTGTAAGTAAGGTGGTGGTGACTTCTCCAGGACAGACCTTAGGGAGGAATTGGAGCAGCCGGTCTGGAGTATGGGCTATTCTCCTCAGGTGTCTGTTGTAGTGGTCCCGGCAATAAACCTCCGTCCATGCGTCTAGGGCTGCCGCGCGTGAGTGGTTACGGGCCAGGCTTCTAGGCAGAATGGAAAATGATGGCTCTAAGATCAAAACGGCCGCGTTCTTAGCAGCTCTGTCTGCTCTTTCCTTTCCGTCTATGCCGCAGTGTCCCGGCACCCAACACAGATTTACGTTTTGGTTGGTGTTCAGTGCGAGAATAATCTTAGCTACTAATGTCGATCGAACTGGACCTGACGTACATATGGCTGACAGAGCTGATCTGCAGTCCGACGCGATAGTGATCGCATTTCTTGAATAACCTTCCTTCACCAGACGGACCGCCCAGCGGATTGCCAGAAGTTCAGCCTGGAAGGCTGTGCAGTCGGGATGGAGCCGTAAGAGAACGGGCTGCTGATCTTCTGATGAGGGAACAATTGCAGCGCCCACCCCAGCCTCATTTTTTGATCCGTCTGTGAATATTATAGGTGTTGTTATCTCCTCGATGTTTAGACTGAAAGACAATTGACGTCTATCTGGAGGGTATGGCAAAGAAGCAGGGTCTGGTCTAGATTCAAAATTTCCTTCATTGATTTCCTTCAGGAACGCCGTACGAGACCTAACAATAATATCGAAAGGAGGGCTGCCGGTGATGGAGATGGCTGAGACTGTAGGTGTGTAAGGACCTCCTCTCAGTACACGTTTCGCAAAAGTGCAGTGAAGGCTCCTAAGTTGCCTAATGCCTTCGCTGGAGAGAGCACGACCTCCCCATTTGACGCTCCGTCCAGCTGAAAAGAAGATTCCAAATTTACCCTGTATGGTGTGGGTGAGTCGTGGGATTATTGATCTGCATCTACGTGTGATCTTGCGTAGGTGGGCGACAAATCCGCGGGTCTGGTAAAACTCCACTCCTAAGATTGTGACGGTCTTCTTGATGTTTAAAGGTTGACCAAGGACTCTAAGCCCTGTCTCGGAGTTGGGGTGGACATTACGCCATTGGAACAGGCAAGCTTGAGTCTTAATGGGGTTTATATTAAGACCATTTATCGTGCACCAAGATGTCAACCTCTCCAAGAAGGTGTTAGTGGCAGAGACCGGCAGGCGACTACGAACCTGAGTCATAAGGGTGAAGTCGTCCGCGTAAGCTATTAATCGGCTATCTATGATGGAGGGAAGGGTGAAGATGGTCCGAGCAACTATGTTCCACAGGAAAGGACTTAGCGCTGAACCCTGGGGAGTGCCGAGTTGGGAGGACGTACATTCTGTTGCTGTCCAAGCTGAGTAAGAAACCGTCCGGTCTTTCAAAAAGCTTTTTACTAAACAGGTAATAGACTCTGAACAATTTAGATGTTCAAGATTTTGTATGATTGCCGGACTCCAAACAGTGTCGAAGGCCTTACTGATGTCCGAGCTGATGACAAGAGTTTTCCTCCAGTGAGCTTGTCTTTCTTCAATTAATTGAGTGATACTCGCCAGTGCATCTTCCGCTGAACGACCATTTACGGTACCCAATACGGTTTTGTATTGATCTTCAAAGAACCATCCATGACGATCGGCGAGCCTCTGAAGTCGGGCCAGGATACATCTCTCAAATACTTTGGCCATAGTGTTCAATAAAGTAACAGGTCTGTATTTCTCCAGCTAACTGGTGGCTGAATTGGAGGATTTAGGCAGAAGTATGAGGCGGCCTTCTTTCCATTGACGGGGGAAGTGGCCTATACGAAGGCATTTGGTGAACAATTCGGCCAGCAGGAATTGCAAGGAAGGGCCGCCCAGGTCTAGGCATTTTGAACCAAGACCGTCAGGGCCCAGGGCTTTCCTTTTTCCACAGCGATGAATGGCTCGCAAAACTTCCCAGGGTTTGAATTCAGGTTCGTCTGAGTGAGCAGAAATTGCTTTCCTTTGCGGGTGAGGTCTGGTGTCAGGTAGGAAAAAGTGATTTAACGTGATTTAACGTGAAAAAAGTGATTTAAAGTGATTGTAAAGAGAGCCGTTATCATGTTTGAGAAGTGGCGGACCTCGGGGGGAGCCGCGGCCCCGGGCGATAAATCGATGTATGTCACTCCAGTATGCGGATGACACCTCCTTGCAGAGATTAAACCAGGATTTACCTTTAGCTTTCCGTATAGCCGCCTTCAGTCGATTATGGCACGCTCGGTATAAACCGCGGAAGAAGTTCCTAATAGAACACCGGACTTTCTGACTATAACGGCGGAGGGAGATAACCAACCTTCTGATCCGACTCAGTTCGGGGGTCTACCACGGCTTTGACGGTCTTGTAGTATTGGAGCGTCTCCCCATGGAAGAGACACAAGCTGATTGCAGGATGGAAGTCAGAAGGAGGACCACCCTGTCAATATCTTCTGGGCTAGAGGCCTCGTTTAATAAGGTAGTTACACCATCAAATTATAGGGGCATTGCCCTTATAAGCAACTTGTCAAAACATTTTACATCCATATTAAAAAATAGACTAAGTAATTGGATTGAAAATAGGAAACTCATAGCGGAAAACCAGGCAGGATTCAGAAAGGGCTACTCGTGCAAAGACCATATCTTCACGCTTACGTCACTAATTCAAAAGACATTAAACCGCAAAAGGAGGAAACTTTACACATTCTTTGTTGATCTTAAAAAGCGTTTGATACAGTTCCACATCTACTATTATGGAAAAAGCTAGCGCTTGTTGGTTTAAGTGGGCGATTTATCAAACTTATACAGAACTACTATGCTCAAATGATGGCAGCGGTCAGATGGAGCGGCTCTTTTACAGAATTTATCAAAATACAATCAGGTGTTCTTCAGGGTGAACCTTTTTCACCGTATTTATTTATTATTTTCAATAACGATCTGGTTGCTACGCTGGATGATTCTGACCTGCCAGGTATATACTTACCGGGCCAAGGAACTATACACCTGCTCCTGTTCGCGGATGATATAGTCTTCCGTGGTGAATCCAAGATAAATATCCAAATAAAGATTAATTTAATAAAAAATATTTTGAGGAAAATAGTTTAACTCTGAATCAATTCCAGTCTAAAATCGTAGCGTTTCTAAATGGAGGCCGCTTGGCTAGATCTGACGTTTGGTTTTGGGGCCAGCAACCTTTGACAGTTACCTCAAAATATACGTATCTTGGCTACCCCTTAACAATCAATAATCCAACTGATTACGTGGCGCAGCACTTTAAAAGCAAAGCATTGATTGATACAAACGCAGTATGGAGAATACTATCTAAGTCAAGAACCATATCGTTCGGAGCAGTGATGAAATTACTTGACTCCATAGTTTTATCCACGTTATTATACTCGGCCCCACTGTGGGCGACGAATCAGATAGGAGTTGTAAACCAGATCCAGGATATTTTTCTTACGGCGATTTCTTGACCTTCGCAAATTTACACTTTGGGCTATATCTTACGAACAGAAACCGAAAGGATGTACCTTGAATTAAACATTACGAAATTGATTCTAAAGTTCTAGATACGGATTTTAAAAATGGACAGGACAAGATTACCTTATGTTTGCTTGTTCCAGCTCTAGGAAGTTTCAATTTTGGGAAAAGCGGGAAACAACTTTATTTATAACCTGAATAACATCATTGACTCTTGGGGTTTTTCTTTTCTTAAGAACTGTGAAGATTATATGGTTTTGCGAGGATAAATGCCTAGAATAGTTCAAACCACAGTGGACCAGCTACTCCAATTTGACCGAGCTAAGATACAAAACTCAACTCATTGTATTCACTATCAATCTCTAAGTAGCTCCTTTATGACGGAGGACTACTTACTATCAAACCTCTCTTTGAAAATAGCCCGTCAAAGGATTCTATGGCTATTTTCCCCCGAGGATATCACGGGATTTTGGAAGAGCGACCCTTTAAATGTCTACTTCTGCAATGCTGGCATCCAAAAAATTTGGTTCATTATCTATTCCATTGCCCATTCTTACAGGAAAAGAGACTGGAAATTCGCGAAATTTCGGGGCTAACTCACTATAATGAACAACATGTATATACAATTTTTACTACTCTCCAGCTGGATAAAACATTTGTTTATAAATATTTAAAATTTTTCAAGGCGATTGACAAAATGAGGGAAGAAGTGCTCAACTCCCCAGACAACGGCTGATTGCTCCACCTCCTCTCTAAATTGCTTTTCCTCCTCACTCATGTACATATATAACCTCTTAGGGGAATCCTCTTGTAAGACAATAGTGTCTTAATGAAGGTTTTTGTTGTTGTTGTTATAATAGGGTAGTTACCTGGTGGAGAGAAGAGTTGAGGAAGGATTTAAAGGTCTGTTCTTTACATGAGGATTCAACCCAGGAGGATTTTGTCTCGTTATTGACTATGTCTAGGAATGTAGTCCAGATAGGTATATGGTCAGTGAAGGCCATCTCATCTAATAAACCTCTAGTGACATGGATAGCCAGTGAGCTGGATGCCAGAGTTACATCTATAGAAGAAGATAAAGGCCCATTTGACCAGGTCGATTCCACAGGAGGTCCCAAGAAATGAAGATCATTGAAGCTGGCGAACTCTTCAAGATTAGCACCCCGGAAGTCCAACCTCGCACCGATGCCCCAGGTAGGAGAGTGGGCGTTAGTGTCCATACCCAGGATCACTGGAAGAGAGGCCCGTCTTATCGTATCTTCCAGAAGAGGGATGAAATCATCGGCAGCTCTAAGCCCGTGCCAGTAGGCCGAGTGCACCACGATGATGCTCTGCTCTAGACATATGGCTATGGAGGTTATGGCGGTGTCTGGGGAGGTTAGAGGGATGGGATGAAGGTTGCTACGTGCCACAATTCCCGAGGGGATGTAGGCGCCTGGGACAAAAAAAAAAGCCTGAAACCAACGTGTGGGCCAGAAGAAGTTAGTTGAGAGTTCTTGCAGGAGCACGATGTCGGCCTGTGTCGAATTTGCCAAATTTGCAATTTCAAGAATGACAGTTGGTGATTTTTTAGCGTTCACCTGCAGGACACGCAATGGCCTAGACATTGCTACTTGTTCGGGGTATTCTCTCTTTTACAAAGGGAAAGGTAGATAATGTGGCAAAGTGGTTGTGGGAGCTCCAGATTTTTTTTCTGCAGCGGCAGCAGCGGCTTTGGCTTGGCTCGACCGAGCATCGGATGCCCTCATGCTCTGCAGAGCCGCAGCGATAGCAGATTGGATGGGCAGCTGGACAGGCAGAAGCGCGGTGGCCGAAGCCACAGCAACGGAAGCATTGCTTTAAAGTATGACTGCGTTCATACCTGTGCACTAGACCCGCCACAGGAATACGTCCATGTTGACCGAGGATTTCGGCGACTTGGTTGTCCACTTCGATGAACACTGTACTAGTGCTGTGTGCCGCATTATTCGATCGATGGACTACCCTGATTTCACGCTTTTCCAGGAGTGACTGCACGGAGTGGTTGGAGCGGAAGCTCTCGCATATCTCATCGTCCCGCACCTCCCCGTCCACTCTGAAGAGGCAGTATCTTGGTAGGATAACCGGGCACTCGGGGCAGCTTAGGCCCGTTGGCAGGGAGGTCAGCCCAGTGGCCAGCTACTTTGCCATTTGGGTTGTTTTGGGGTGAAAAACCACCTCGCCGCTGGTGTTGATGGACGCCACCACGAGTTTTGATGACGCTAGGGAAGGATGAATCTTTTGAATTTCCCTCAAAAATTCCTTTGGGTTGATTTGGGGTTAGCCGACCTGACGTCGACATGCGATTCGAAGGAAGGAGCCAGATTCACAAATGTGGATTTCGCTTTGGGTTTTGGAGGTGCAGGCTTTACCGGCTTGTCTTTCTCTGCCACTACCGAGGCGAAAGAGGTGGAGAGAATCGGGACGTTGGCTGTGGGATTGGGTCTTCCTAGACTGGCTCCCTTGAAGGCGTCCTTGAGAAGAAGTTCTGCCTCTTGGACGAGAGTCAGTATCAGTCCTTTGGTGGCCATCTGTATTTTTTCGGGGGAGTCCAGGCTGGTGTCGGCAATGATCGCTTCGAAGGTTTGGCACTCAAAGTTTAACAAGTTCGCCGTGCTGTTGAATTTAAATTGGTGATGGGAAGACGGGAGGAGGTCTTCGTCCTCAGAACGCGGCCGCTTGTTGGCCTGCTGACTTCCTCCACCACCGCCATCATACTGGTTCAGCTCCATAAATAAAAACTATCAAAAAGCAAATCTACTCCAAAGAGAGTAAATTAAAGGCAGACCAGACAAAGAACATTATTCCGTTAACGAGATGAGGTGTGTATGGTTATTGTTTCGGCCAACAACAAATATCCAATTTATATACACATATATTTTTACATAATGAGGTTTTGAAAAATGCAAATAATCTTCATCTATTTACATGCACAACAATTTATTTTACCATCACTACAGCATAAATCACTCTTGGTGAAATTTTTTTATTGCAATTCAGATTCTGCAACTGAAGCTTTACAAGCGTTTCGTACCTTTAAAGGTATTCGAAGCGGTAAAGGACCCATGAGTTGCTACTCTCTAAGGCGAATGATAAAAACTTTGGAGAAGACTGGATCTCTGGAAGCAAAATCTCGGAGTGGAAGACCATCGACATGCAGGTCAGGGGTTGCTACGGTTTCGCAGAATGTTGAAGCTATTGAAACGTTATCCACGTATGGAGAAGTGAGTGCTCGACAAACGGGGATTTGGTATGGAAAAGTTTGGAGAGCACTAAGAATTTGTCTTAAAAAATACCCGTAAAAAAATTCAAAGACTTCACGAGCTAAAAGTCGGCGATTTTGAGAAGCGTCAAGAATTCGCTTCATGGGTTTTCCGGCAAATTGATATTGATGAAAACTGGCTGTTGAATGTTCTGTGGACAGATGAAGCTCAATTTTCTCTGAACGGAGAAGTTAACACTCAAAACAGCCGCATTTGGGCAACAGAAAACCCTAGGATTTTTACAGAAATGCCACTTCATCAGCGCAGAGTTATAGTTTGGTGTGGGTTCACTTCTTCTTTTATTATTGGGCCATTTTTCTTTAAAGAAATAAATGGAAGAACATTTAAAACCGCTTCTGTAACTGGTGAACGTTATGTTCAACTTTTGAGAGAAAAGGTTATCCCCATATTGCAGGACAGACAAGCACTGAGCGAAATAATATTCATGCAAGATGGAGAACCTCCTCATATCTCCCGCGGTGCCAAACAATTGCTGAAGGATACGTTCGGTGAAGATCGGGTGATAAGTCGCCACTTTATACACCAGTGGCCTTCAAGATCACCAGACTTGACGCCTTGCGATTTTTGGCTATGGGGGTACATTAAGTCGCGTGTTTATCGATGCCGGCCTACCACATTGGTCATGTTGAAGGCTTCTATCAGACGGCACGTTTCATCAATTTCATCAGATATTTTATTTAAACTGTCCATTCTGTAATCTATCGTCTGCAGGCGGTGTTTGAGAATGAAGGGCGCCACATTGAGCAAGGATTGTTATCTAATACAAGAGACATGGCTTCCAAGAGACAAGTTACCTCATGTGTTATATAAGCTGCCATGTATTATATTATCTACCAATGTTTTGCAGCTCTTTGTGTTGGGTTATGGGTAAATAAATTCTGTCCTCATATCTTGTCTCTTTTTTATTTGTGAACAGTAATTTTTGTTTGTTTGTCATTTGCTCACATCTTATATTATGTCGTGCAGACCAAAGTGTTATAACTTCTCGAATAACACTGTACACACAATTTTACCCCTTATGTTTAATTTATCGCTTTTCGCTCATTAAAAGAAATAGCATGAGGAATATTCTCTGTAACCCCCCACCTTTAGAAATTTTGGGCAAAAAAAAAAATAATACAAAATGATTTTACTACCACGTTTTTCAACGCAAAAGGTTGATTTAAAAATTATATTTATTTGAGGGGATACATTTTTAAAAATCGTGTACAGTATAATAAACAATGATAACATTTGACAAGCCCATAGGATATTTGGAATAAAGTACGACAAATGTATTTTGTCACTCCCATCTATATTTCATTTGTTGGATCATGACAAATTTCCAGTTAAATAGTCGAGTGTCGCCAATTATTCAAGAAATTACACATTCCTTATAGCAAGAAATCCTATTAGTAGTACCATCATAATTTTTGGTACTATATTAACATTTCAAAAAATCGTGTATTGAATTCAGCTATGTTTTTCAAACATTCAATATATTTGACAAAACTCTATCAAAATATAAATATTTTTTGATACATGTTTTAATTTGCATATACCTATTTTACATATCTCAGATTGTATTTAAAAATCGTTAACCATTTCTTCTAACTTTTGGCGAAATGGTGCTTTATTAATTAACGATTTGATATTATTAGGATTCTTTCCTGGTATACAAAAAGGAAAAATACGTGTCGATCAGTTATATTTTTCAATTAATCAAACAATTTGGCCGCTGAATTTCTGATTCTGGTACAGCGCCATCTAGGGAATGAAATTGTAACTAAAATCAATTTCGAAATTTTCAATATTTGCCATAAAAAATCCCATTGCATTATGAACACAATGGTGTTTACCGCATTGCTCTAGCGCAAATATTCGCGGAGTTATTAATTTTTAAAGTTGTGCGGGACTTTTGGATCACCCTGTATAAATAATATAAATATCAAAACAAAATAATAATATGTATATAAGATATAATAAACACTCTGTTGTGTGTTGTGTGCTTCAATATATATAAAGAGCAAAGAGAAAATAAATTCTGTTCGAAAAATTTCGAAGATTGGAAAAATATTGTTAAATATCTCTCTATAATATTTATACAGTTAAACCTGTCTATAGCGCCCCCTCTTGAGACTCACCAAAAATATGTGTTATAGAGAGGGGGTGCTATAAAGAGGTCACTTTTAATGTAAAACGCATCGTACTACATATTCAAATTCGGGCGCTATAGAGAGGTAGGCGCTATTCAGAGGGGCCGCTATAGACAGGTTTAACATTATATATATATATATATGTAAGAATCCTGTCGACTCATTATAATATTGTCCGTTTCGGATTGGTTGTTGTATGGATTGGGACCCTTTTTTGTTTGTTGATTGTTGTAAGACCCTGTTGACTTACTTTCGTAATTTGATGGTCACAAATTGAGAAAGCCAATATGTCGTTGGACTGGCCTGGATGTCACCCGGCGTGTCATGGATTGATTAAGGTTCCTGTGCTACGAGATTTTCTCTAAATTGTATCCAACTGTCGGACTGATGAGTCAACCTTCCCGGAGGGTTGTAATCGCATAAATGTGTTCTATGGGTGAGAGATCAGGCGACTTTACTGGCTACGGAAGGGTTCTGCAAGATTGAAGCAAATCCATATTAACACGTGCCGTATGTGGTCGAACATTATCTTGTTAAAAGCACTCCCGGGTGATGTAAGAAGAACCGAAACAAAACAAGCCTTAGGATTTTATCTACGTACTGTTGTGCTGTCAGAGTGCGAGATAGAAATACCAATGTGATCTGCTTTCGAATGAAATGGCATCCCAGACCATATCGCCATGTTGTGGATCTGTATGATTTCGAAAGTAAGGCCAGGATCCACACGCTGTCCAGGACGTCTTCAGACACGCTTGTAACGGTCGTCAGGGCACAATAAGAAACGGGCACGAATCTTTTGCGAGGCATTGAAACAGTAGATATAGGCTACCTAAAACATAATTAAACGTAAATTTTGAAAATCAGGTCGTGCCAATCCGAATATTGAGTCTAGAATACTCGTGCTAGATACGCAGTTCATAATTATCTTGAGCTTTTGCCTTGCAAAAATCGACTAACAAATTTCAATCATTTGCATGTTTAGCCAAAATGTTTTTGCATACAGAATTTCATATAAATCATATAACTTATTTTTGATGCCTCGATTTTTGCTATAGAATATGTAACAGTATGTAAGTGAATTTATTGTTGGTAATTTTATTGAAATGGTCAAGGATATTGTTACTGACTTTTTATGTTAACACTATTCAATATTAGGTTTCTTTTAATGATTATCTTTAATGATTTTGGTATTGTATCAAAAGGCTATTGCATATTTGGGATTGAATATGTGCCCGGGAGTATGCAATTTTTGTTGTATATATGTTTTATGTCATATATATGTTTTAAATATATTCAAATGATTCTAGAATTGATAAATAATCGAAATCTCAACTCATCCTGGACCATGTTTTATAATTTCCAGTAATGCAGTTTTCTCCCACAGGTACAATAAACATTGGTTTCAATAACACATGCTCAATAATTTTGAAAGCTCATGATATATTTCATTTTCGCGTAACTTAAAAATAGTATAGAAATTTTATTTATTTTTAAATATTCAAAATATACTTTTCGATCTAAGTTTGTATTCGATTTTAAACTCAGCAACCATCTCGATATGTAAATATACCGCCTCTTTTATAATGTTTTTTATAATATCAGTATTGTTAGGTTATATATCTAGACTCAGTAGAAGGTGTCGTGCTTTAAAGCTCTTTCAATTTTTACATCAATATGTAAAAAGACGCATTTCACCCAACAACCTTCTGTCTTGAATAAATGCAGGAGGTTTATTCTTTGATGCGATTTTTATGAATATAAGTTAGGTGTATGTAATTTTTACTACATACTGAAGTTGTTTAAAATTTCAAATTTTCTACCACATTAAATTTAAATATAAAATAAAAATATATTTTAGCCGGAATTTTTCAAATACAGTAGACTCTCCTATAACGCGATGTTTTACAACGCGATAAAAAAATTGCGAAAAATGTATTTATACAACGCGAATTTTCGTATAACGCGTTATAAAATAAAATGCGGAAATTTCCATATTGACAACTGTACAATACACTTAAATTTCATGCACACGCGTTTTTCAATTTTTTGTTTTGAACGAAGTAGTGTTGTATACTTTGTCAATTTAATTGCACATGTGTTTCTGTAAGTACATTTTTTAAATAGTGTTAAATTGAGTTTTAGAGCTTAAAATAATATTTTTAACGCATATAAGGTATTAAATTAGAATTTACATGTAAATATATTGGAATTATAAAAAATTACGAAACTTGCTCCCCAGGCATGATGAATAAGTTGGAAAAAAAGAAAAAATGAAAAGGAGATATACTGTATCATGTAAAAAATGTATTGTATAAAATGATGTATATAGGAAAAATAATTATATACTGAAACAAAACTAAATGTTATATTATTTTATATACATTTGCATATAAAATAATATAACATTTAGTTTTGTTTTAGTATATAATTATTTTTCCTATATACATCATTTTATACAAGAAATTTTTACATAATATTTGTCACCAACAATTAACCCTAACAACATTCGCGTTATACAAGTTTTATTTCGCAAAACGCGAATTCCTATAACGCGATTTCATACAAAACGGAACACATTAATCGCGTTATAGGAGACTTTACTGTAACACAAACTTTCTTCTATTCTTACTGTGATAAATCTTAATATGGTTCAGAGAGAGAGAGAGAGAATTGAAGCACTTTTATTGACACACACACACACATCTACACAATAATACATTCTAAATCAATAAATAAAACGTAATGGGAATATACTATGATTTATAAGCTAAGGAGGCTCCACCATCTTGATAGGGTCCTCCTCCAGACCAGGAGGGGTCTACTTGGTCCCTCCACATCTCTAGGCTTAGGAAGTGCTTGTAGATACGTGTCTTGGTAGACGCCAGGATGATCAGGGCGTCGTCCTCCAGGCCATGCCCGAAGATCCAGCCCTGCAGGTCAGGGGGCCGCCTGATGATGGTGAAGGCCTCCACGATGACTGGCCTGATCCGCCTACAGGACCAGTAGCGGTGGGCCAGTGACAGGTCTCCGGACCCACAGGCGATGCAGGACTCCCAGGCTAAGGCCAGATTCAGAGAGAAAGAGAGAGAGAAGTAATATATAGATGGAAATTTTTCCGGGAGGAAATTAATCCATAGAAGCATAGGGCGCTTCTCTCGTCAAAACCTAACGCCATCTATTGACCGTCGCCGCAAACTAACCTGGAATAAAGTCCGGCCTAGGCCGACGAGGGCCATTAGCCCGAAATGGTCTTTAGGTGGACGCTTCTCAGTTTGTCAAAGCTGGTGTGTGGATTTGTCACCGACCCTAAGCCGCTAGTTTGCGGCGACGGTCAATAGATGGCGTCTAGTTTTGACATTTATTTTTGACGTGAGAGGCGCCCTATGTTTCTATAAATATATATAAAAGAATTTAATTTATTTGGGAATGAAAAAATTCTATGATTAATATTTTATTTCTATATAAAGGTGACAAATAGGAACCTTAACTTATGTCGAACGGGACCTAAATAAAGTGTTTTCGGAAGACAAACACAAAGTTGCTAAAAGCAAATATTTTATTTTGTAATTATACTGTCCTTGATGCTATTTCCATAGTTTGCTTTAATAACATAACAAGGGTAATTTTACAATGTAGCTTATATAAGTAGAATCGTCCATTACAGTATTAGAGCTCTGAAGAAGCGGTCTGGTAGATTGGGAGGATTCACCACTGAGCCAAGCTCTCTCAATATTTCTTCAACGTTTTAAGGTCAATGTGAAGTTATTTTTATTTGAAAAGAAAAAAATATATAAAAATATATATAAAAAGAAAAAAGTTCTTCTGTTCTATCAACCTTAAATATGATACAATTATTGATAAATGTTTAATATTGTTTGTGTTAAACTCTATATAAAGAAAGGAAAGCTAAAAAGGATTAAATATTTTATTTCCATGCACCATTTTCTGCCCAAAGGAAAATCGAAGAATATTTCTTGCAAGTACAGCCACCAATCAGATATTGATTTTCAGCGAAGCATTTTCACGTCATTTTCTGATGTGGCAATTCTGAAGAAACTGAAGTAAGGTAATCTGATGGAAGATAAAGCCGGGATGCTGATTCTTGATATGTCATTGGGGACCAATAAATCTGAAGAGAGGATTGTCGAATGAACAGATGAAAATCAGAGTGAAGACATTACGGATGGGTAGTTATTTTATAAAGCCATTCAATTTTATAACTTAATATATGGAAATATATGGTTAATGAACTGGATATGAGATGTTTATATTGTTTTGTGTTGTAAGGGTTGAAATATAGGTTACCGGTTATTGCATAAAAGGTATTTTTTTTTAATTGATATAATTGAACTCTGGGTCACAGTTTCATGCCGCTACTATTTCAATATTTGTGGTGATGCTTGATGCTTTAAAAATATTAATCATTATTATGAAATGCTATTTCCTATGAGGAATGTCTGTGTATGCTGTGTGTATTTGTTTAGGTATGTGAAAATATTATGTTGTATGTTTATAGTCATGTGAATCTATTCGTATGTCTATATATGGGATTGAATGTGTATATGTGTGTGAGGGGGTTTGTGTATGTTTATGTGTATGTTTATATACATGAGTATTTGTAGTTTCTTTTGCAAATAAGGTGTAAGTATACGTGCATGTGTTTATGCATGTGTATGTGAGTGTGTTTGTGTATGAAAGTGTATGTTTATGTGTATGTTTATATACATGAGTATTTGTGTTTTTTGTGTATAAAGGTGTATGTATTCGTGCATGCTGTTATACAAATGTAAGTGAGTGTGTTTGTATAAAGGTGTATGTTTATGTACATATGTTTATGAATGTGTATGTGAGTGTATTTGTATATAATGTTTTAAGTGTTTATATTCCTGTTCATATTTATAAATACAGATATGATTGAACTATTGGTTAATGAGTTAAACTGATTTTCATATAAATTCGTTCTAGATGAGTAGAGATGCTGAAAAGTAGATAACTCTTTAGATGCTGATGTTAGCAGAATGGGAGATTCTATCATTGGTTGATATTCAGTATTTCTTTTGAAGATAGATTTCTGGATATATTATAAAACATGTGATTATTAATCTAGGTTTTTAGTTATTGGTTTTCAATTTGATATTTCTGATTTGAGCTGATGGAATTCAATTGGATTACGGAAAGGCAGTAGGATTCTGATAAGCATTAATTTGACGTCATGATCCCAGGTTCAATCTTGAAAGTTTGTAGATAAACTGATTATAAAAATGGTTTAAGAGTGAAATTATATTGTAACGTTGGGAGGGGGTTGACTTGGAATTCTTTTTCTTGACTTGTCAATCATCTTGAAATCTCTTTGTCATAATTGCAAAGTGACAGTTTGATTGACAGTTCATCTACGAAGATTTTTATTCATATTTTCTAAGAGAATTGAGATCGTTTGTCTCTTTCGATTATCAAAATATTCTTCCCAACAACTTCTTTATTATTATTTTGGTTTTATTTGAGGAATGCACTTAAAGAGAATGATCGAGGAGTATGGATGAAAATATCTTTAATATTGATGGTTTTAAATGAGATAGGAATATGATATTTAAACTTGCGATTATATTTCTGGAAGCGGAAAAATGTTTGAGATTTGCGTTATATATTCAGGGGCAGAATTCTTTGAAAATGATTAGTTTTTTACTTTTTACTTAGAAAGTTAGAAAAACGTAATTTATATTTTATGAAAATTCCAGGGGTTTTCTTGTCATTTGACGACCCTGTAAGCACCTTGTTTTTAGGAGTAGAGCCATCTTTGTTTTGATCTTTGATGAAATATCCAGTTTGGGTGCTCCTGTCAACTTTGAAGGTCGCCATTCCCGTTGCTCTTTTCTTCGCCTGCATCAGTTCAGGATTTAGCAGCCAAAAGTTATAGATATATTCAAAAAATATTTGTATAACTTTTTAATATCTTTTTAGACGATATATGAAATTATTATTAATCATAAAATTAATGTGTTAACAATACGCAAGTTATAAGGAATGAAGACATAAAGACGCAAGTGTTTCTTTTCACAAATAAATCAAATTTCTAATGTCCTTACTGCAATGAAAAAATTATATTGGGAGATCTTGGCTTATCAGTGGTGAAACATCCCAGCGGTTTCGTCAATTTAATCTAACATACCGCTTCTTTAGAGCTCGAATACTGTATTGGATCATTCTGCTTTTATATGCTACACTGAATGGTGGAATCTTAGAAATGGTATTCAAGCAAACTTATGGACATAAGTTTTTGGATAGTATTTATTTGTGAAAAGAAATATTCGCGTCCTAATGTCTTCATTCATTATATATAGATGGCGTGTTATTGTTTTGTATTAATTTACAAGTTGTATACAATTTGAATGAAATTACAACTTTGAATAGCAATTTGAGATTTATTGGAAGCTAAAAAACGAGCAAGATATCGAGTGAATTAATCTCTGTTCCACTGCTTTCTTCATCGATAATGGCAATCGATATCAGCGATCGATATTTGGCATTTAATTTAGCAATTGATAACAGGAATAGATATTAGCTTCTACAATAGATTCCTGCCCATGTTGGGATCTTAGGTAATGAGATGGTAGATTAATTAGCAAAGGAATCCAGAAAGGTGAGCCAAATAAAAAAACAAATGTCAGTATTTGTCACTAATGCTCTTTGGAAAAATATAAGATAATTCAACAAAAAAATAATAAAACTTCAAATATGTGAAATAAACTCTGAGAGAAGATTTACAAAAACTATAACAAGACTTATAACGAAACACTACAAAGGAATGACAATACATCCAGATAACACAAGATCCTATAGGACATGCAACAATTGCCCTGGTGTGGAACTAACACCCACCCACAATATTCTCATGCCCAGCAATGGCCGCAGCCATACAGAAAATTGACATGGGCCCAGAGCAGCTTTACATACCCAAGATAGTGTACATTGTAACTGCTGTGATAGAGTTACATGGAGAGATCTGAGGCTCTTCATTGGACACAACAACAACAACAGAAATTTGACATGGACCCAGAGCAGCAGCTTTACACACCCAATATAGTGGACATTGCGACTGCTGTGATAGAGATGCTTGGAGACATTTGAGGTTCTTCATTGGACACGACAACAACAATATATATTAGCGCTCGATTTTAGCATTCGTAATCAGCGATTGATATTAACCATTGTAAAGCCAGTCAAAGAGCCGTTTATTTGCTTGAAAGAATTCTTGTGTTCAACTTTAATATATATATATATTTCTAAGATTATTCAAATGTTTCACAGCAATTCTATTAAATCAACTTGATAAGAATATAATATTACAATATATATATATACGTATATATATATATATATATGTGATGATTTAAGACCATGGAATTGTTGTAAATAGTCTAGATATCTACTACCACATGTTCCACCCCATGACTGTATATAACTTCTTATGTACTGCACATAGAAAGCCTCAACTAACATCAATCTGTACCGCGTAAGAATCTAATAAAGTATAAAAACTGTACAGATAGAAGGAATGGAGACTAACAGGAGAAGATTAAGGTTAAAACTAATCAGGCTTAGGTGAGAGTAGAAGTCAAACCTAAGAAGTAGGCCTAGAAGAGAGCCCGACTATTAATAAAGTCACAGTTAACCTTCTGACCCCGGAAACCCTGCGAGCTAAGTTTAAGCCAATATTTCCTGACAGGACCGGTCGTATCTGGTGACCGCAAAAGTTATAAAAGTAGAGAGACGCCCAATATTTCCGGAACAAGGCCGGACGTATCTTCCATCAAAGAAAGCCGCAAGGCCAATTAGAGAAGACCATACCTAAGTAGGTCAACCAATAGCCAACGGCCATGTGACATATTCCTACCAATTAGGAAAGAATCACCTAAATAGGTCAGCCAATTAGAAAGAAGCAAGGTCGTGGTGTTAAATCGAGAAGCAAGAATAGTTAGTCTACGCTTGGCTCTCAACAAGGTAACACTTGCTCTAAAGATCTCCCTCTCTCCTCATCCCATTCCTTCTTGACGTCAGACGCTTTTTAGTGGAATCTCTGTTTGTTTATTTCACCTTTGGCCCAGCTGTGTCGCCTTCCACCACGACTGCACGGTAGAGTTGACATCGAGGGTCGTCTAGCATCAGGTAACACTGGTCCCAGAGGTCCCAAGATATCACAGACTCTCCCGTCCGAAGAGTCGACAGGATAGTGGACGCCAAGGTACAAGTAAGCAAATAGACCACTGTCTGTACAGAAAGATGGAACAGGGAAGAGAGGAGGATTCAAAGGAGCCCATGAAGACCGATCCCGACTACGAAAGTGGCGAAAACCCCACTTTTCCGAAGAAAGAAACCACCCTCGGTAGGACGCAGGAAATCGTCCCCAGCCAGGAAGACGTCACGCCCCCGCCGCCGGTGTCAGATGTCTTAGGGAGGTTGACGACGACGCTACATCAGCTTTCTGCCGTGACCGGACATCGCGAGAGGTGGAATCGCTACGATGGTTCGTACGAGGCGCAGAGCTTCTTCACCAACTACGACGCCCAAGCAGATCGGGCCCAACTGCAATACTCTACAAGACTGAGAAAGCCAGAAAACCTCCTGCAAGCACCCCTCCGAGTTACCAACACGCGAGCGTATGTTACCTGCTCCCCCGACCATCTCTAAACCACGAGCCCAGCGCAAACAATGAACTCTGACCTTCCCAAGAATCCTCCAACCACGGCACAAGACCAGGACTGTCCCCGACATACAAGGCAGCACAACAGTAGGTTCCTCCTTCTATACCTTATGTTGAACAATTGCTCGTTCGAGCTGAACTGCCCCATAATGTAAACCTACCTCTACTACTTGATACAGAAGCATCTATCGCTATAATTATGCAGAATACTTTTAAAATAATAGAAACCAGTTTGTAAAAGAAAATACTTCTCCATCCATTTAACTTAACTATTAATGCCATAGCTAACAATATTTTCACCATAGGTTATATCTTTTTAAACGTAAAAATAAGTAACATAACGCGGAATCTAAAATTCCATATTATAGATACCCCCTTGCCTTTTGGCATATTATCCCTTAACTCCATAAAAAGATTTCTACTAATTATAAACTGTCCTCAGCTACTCCTGTATCAAGATAATGTACCTCTACCAACTACCTTGTACCAATTCACTTCTTGCAAGCAACACGTGTCCCATGGACAGGTTAATACAACTGTCCCATTTACTAAATTTTCCCCTCCTGGAACGGGTTGCTCACACGTAGTGAAATCCAACACTCTTATTTAACCTCATTATAATGTTCCTAATCCCATTTTCAACGCCCCTATGTCCTTTTCATTCGTATCTTTAGACAGAAATAACCTAAGTAACAGCCTTCCAAAACTATTCCAATCGTTAAATTCCCACATAACTACACTCCTTCCTTTTACATGCATAGTTAAATATCGACAAATCGCTCTTAACAAAATAAACAACACCCTCTCACATCACTTTTTCTAATTGGCAACAAATTTTTAGTGCGCGACTTCACACCCAAATCTAATTTCGAGCCACACAAGCTTTATTACGTCGCCCTACTAAACACACACACAATCTTTTTTTTTTCTCACATTAAACGTGTCATATCCACTAACAATATAAAAATTATCGATATGTTCGTACAACCAGCACCCATGACTTTAGTAAATTTGTTATTCTTAGTGTAACAAGTTAGATTTTGTACAAAACAAAGACTTCACGTGACACCTTTTCATTTACAATTTTTTCGCTTCGTGTCACAGAGCTACGCCACAAAACTCTTTCACTTCTCAGGCCAAAGACGCCTTCATCACGCCTGTGACACATTTAACCACACATTGTCCACGTAGATAGTCGCAATTTCATTCAATTCTAACCTGATATCATTGAATAACATTTTTACTAAGTCCGCCAAAAACCATTCGATTTAATATCAACAGATACAATATCCGAATTTTCGAAATACAAACACAAATCGAACAAATGCTTGAACACAGGATAATTACAACTTCTGTATCTCCCTATATCAATCCTATTACGCTTGTCACCAAACGTGACAAATCAAAACGCTTTTGCGTTTACAATTATAGAAATAAAATCTCCGAGCGTAGTCGAATTAACATACCCAATGTCACTAATTCATGGCCATCAGAAAACCGCGTTTACAAAAGTGGGAGACAACCACCAAGCAAGCTGCCCCCACAAAGGGCCTCTGACCCAAATAAATATGCCCGCCACCGCCGGAACTCGCTAATAATAAATTAGAAGGGAGCTGGACAAACAAACACCCGACATCTTGTTACCGCCCGTCGCCACCCCGATGTCACATATATATAAATAAAATATAAATATATAATATTTATATAAAAAGCGCCAGTGCTTGTGGTCAGGATATGCTCTCTTTATTTTTAATAAATAAATAAATAAATAAATAAATAAATATATAGAAGCATAGGGTGCCTCTCCTGTCAAAATAAACGTCAAAACCTGACTCCATCTATTTATCGCCATCATATAATTTTTCATCCATATATATAAAAGGTAGTTCTGAGTAAAGAAAATATATTTGAACAATTAATAGAATGTTTAAATTGTAGTAATAAATGACATATATATAGTGTAGGTTAAGTTTATATATATACAGTAGAACCTCCCTATGAAGGACATCTAATTGCAGAGCCATAGTGTCCTTTAGGGAGAGGTCTCCTCTTACCGGAGAGTTTCTAAATAGTAAAAATGGAAATTTTGCAAATGAAAACTGTCCTTTTTAGAGAGGTGTCCGCTAAAGGGAGGTTCTGCTGTACTCAATTATTAAAAAAAAAACATTACTTTTACAATAACATTTGTAACAAGGTGGCTATGAGCATAAAGAAATAAGCTTACCAATTGGTCTAAGAGATCGTTAGCGAAAGAGAGCTGTAAACAAACAATCAAGTTCTATAAATGTAAATAAACATTAAACCAACACTCACGTGATTCTTGAGAGCTACGATGATCTCCTCTCCATCGCTTATCTCTTCCTCCAATTCACGGAGTCTTTTCTGTCACCATTCAATCACAGGTTAAACACTTCAACCATATACATTCTAACTATATAAACCAATTGTTATCTTATCCCTAGTACACGTGGTACAGGCCCATGATAATCATGGTGGATAGAAGTAGGCGACCGCTTTTACTGCAAGTGTACCTTGGGGGTCGGTGGAAAGGTGGTTTCAACCATTGGTTTTCGACCGCTACGACACTTTTTTTTTCCAATAAAAATCCTCCAATGGTTTGTGAATCTTGCAAAAGTCAAATCCCACCAGCGAGTGCAAGCAACTGAACGGGGCTCTGGCACATTTGTGAATGCAAAGTCGAACTGCTTTTAACATGTGTAGATATGTGATGCATTTACAGTAAAAGCAGTCGCTAACTATCCCACCATGATTATTATCATGGCCTGTACCACGTGTACTAGGGATAATAAAAAAAAATATATAAACCATATTTTTGCTAACTATTCGTAGAATCTCCACTATTTAAAATATTTTCTCAACATTTTTAAAAGATTTATCAGTTCTCCTTTGTTATATATAATATTATATCTTCTTATATTGACATTAGTATCTCGCTCTGAACAGTCTTAGAGGCTTCTAAACTGTCCTGGATATTTCCAGTGGTATCGCTTGAGACCCGCTGGCGATTCTCCACCAAACTCTGCAGCGGTGGTAAAGGCGCTATATTCATTGTACATAGTATCATACATATATAATCCTATTTCTTAAAATAGTGCAGACTGTGCACCTTTGCATGTATTGACAAGATGTCGTTAAAATAATTATAATTGTCTAAACCGTCTTACTATTGCTAATTAGTGTCTTTTAAGGGAGACAAATTTGACTGTCACTTCAATGCGGTGCCCCCTGGATTGCCAACCATCAACAGCAGCTTTTGAATTGTATCAAATCCTCCAAAAAATACCTCTGGAAAAACCCAAGGACTATAATAGAAAAGCTGAGACAATGGAACCTAATGGAGATTGTTTAAACGACTTGAGGAATAAGCAACAACAACAACAGGATAGAGTAGACATCATGGGGTATAATAGAAGGACTATAATAGAAAAGCTGAGACAATGGAACCTAATGGAAATCGTTTAAACGACTTGAGGAATAAGCCACAACAGGATATAGTAGCCATCATGGAGACTTATTAACTTAATACACCTATCCCCCGATTTACACGGTAGATACGTTCCTGAGAAAAACGTGTAAATCGGGGGATAGGTGTACACAGAAATAAAAATAAAATGCATTGACAGGTTAAAATATGTAGTCAGCACATAAGCTCAGGATTTCTCGTGAAATGTGTACACAGCGCATGTGTTCAATCACAGTAGCATTTAGTATAGTGCGATAAAAAAAAAACTTATTCGGAAAGCCGTTTAAAAGCGAAAACGTGTAAAACAAGTACCGTGTAAATCATGGCATAGGTGTATTGATATAAATGCTACAACGTCCAGGGAAGCCAACACGACCTATGTTCCAGGGATGACAAGGTCGAGAAATATGATAGTCATCCCAAACATCAATTTTGGGATTTTTCAATGTAATATAAATGGTACATATGGTAGTAGACAGAAGTTGACTCAATTCCTACTGCTGGCTGTAATATGAATTCACGAGACCAAGCCTAAATCAAATACAAAGCTTGAATTAGAGACTTTTAATATCATTACACAAGCCAGAGAGCCCGGGAAAAAAATAGAGAAGGTCGCAATATCGTCTGTCATTAATATAACAGTATACAGTTTAACCTGTGTATAGCGCTTCCTCTAAATAGCGCCTCCCTCTCAATAGCGCCCGATTTTAAATATTTAGTACGATGCGATTTACATTAAAAGTGACCTGTCTCTAGTACACCCTCTCTATAGCACCATATTTTGGTGAGTCCCAAGAGGAGGCGCTATAGACAGGTTTAACTGTATTATAGAACTCAAATTTTCAAATAGAGAATATAACTGCAAAATAATACGTTAAATTCAACCAATAATCGAACACTTAAGATATAAAAAACAACAAGTAATATGCAAATAATAATCAGCTCAAAAAATTAATGCCAATATGCAAATATCCAGCCAAAACATATGTATACATCTTAAAAATCTTTTTGGTCGCAATGGTTACAGCCTTCTCCACGCTGACGAGCGCCAACAGCGCGAAACGCGTTCGTGGATGGCTTTTCTTGATTTATCAAGAAATTGGGTTGGCCAAATATCTCGGAGTAAGCCAAATAAACGTTTAGTTTATTTTTACTCCACTAGATGGCGCTCTGCCATCTAAAAAGCACATGTGCTTGTGGTCAGGAGATGCCTTCTTTATTTTTAATATATACAAGTATAATAGTTATCTAACGGTGTGGTATATTTGTACTCCTGTTGAAGGGCTACGAAAGCTAGAGTTTCCAATAAAAATAAACTCATCTCCTGAGACTTATTGACTTATAACAATATATTATAACGTCAAACTTCTACTTACTTCTTTTGGCGATAATTCTTCCCATTTTACCAATGGAGGGACAGGTGATGCTGAAATAAATCAATGTTTAATCATTTAAAATTCAATAATAATAAATGGCAATTGAATTTATAAATTTAATTTACTAATATATATTTATTATGAAATCACATATTTGCGGAAGAGCTTTGCTTAATTCAAAACCTATAAATTATATATATGTAACTATACAGACCTATAAGCTTATGTCCATAGTTCACTAAACACCCCTAAGCTGTCTTCCATAGAAAATGCTGGGTATATTTCAAACCAATCTAATATAATAGTAGAGCGGTCTATATATTAATTTGGCGAAACCGCTGAGAGGGTTCACTACTGATGAGCTAAGCTCTCTCATTCAATAACTTATTTCATTTCAGTAAAGTCTGTAGAGATAATTTTTGTTGATATTATTGTAAAGAAACACATTTCCAGTGAATTTATTTGCTCCAAATTTGATAATAAACACATTAATTTTAAAACTGTGTATCACTATGCCCATTGATTGTCATATATTAGAATGTACGTGTGAGATATTTTGATTACCAGAAACTATAAGGTTATCCCAAAAGTTCGTGCTTTTCCTAAAACGTTGTTTTTCTTATTACCTGGCGAATAATATTATTACAACGAATATTTGGGAGGATTACCAATTATTAAAACATAATTAAACAGGGCTCTGGATCACTTGTAAGTGAAAAATTCGAAAATTCTTTCAAAATGTATAGACAAGTGTTGAACAACAGTAAGAACAATCTTAATTAAAATTGCTTAGTTATATATATGGTTATTTTCTCTTTTTCCAATAGAGAAAGTTATCCAAACACTGTATGGAGTTTCTGGAATTTGGCGTAGCATCTACATAGAGTTAATCATAAACATTTTTACCACAGCTATTTTTATTTTATTTCCACACACAAAACGCGATATCCAGGCTAGGGATAATTGCGTCGATTTACATTTTTTTTTTTTCAAACAGAAACAGTTATAAACATATTATACAAGAAAAGGCTATCGAAATAAAAAGAGAAACAATAATATATATTAGGAACCTGAGCCTTTCAGGTTTGAAATAAAATCATGAATATATTTACAAAAATTGTTAAATCTATGATAATTCTCTCTGCTATTTACAAATTGATATAGATCTACAACATTATTTATTGTCTTTTGTCTAGCGGTTAAGAAGAGTGGGCATTCTAGCAATAGGAGTCTCGAATCCTGGAATTCGTTGCCACAATGACAGCTAGAGTCTTCAATCGCGCCAATTTTTGATAAAAATCCTTTAAAATTTCAATGGTTCGTTATAAACTGGGTATTATAAAAATTGGAGCGGAAACCACAGTTATTTGTGAATTAGCTTTATCTCATTGAAAGTGGAGAGAGATATTCAGAGATATTTCTACAATACAATATTCTTGTGATTCGCCTATTGTTGTAATATTGTCTATACTAATTTGCATCTCAGCCTATATATCGCAGCTTTGTTAGATTGGTTGTGTGTTGACTAGCTGTTCTTGGATAGGACAGGCCGCTGATAGACGTGAGCTGCTGGTATGTATATATTTTTATCAAGTTTCTTTAATATCTTGTCCTTCCTTATTGTTTACAATGTATTTTATTTATAACAAACACATACATTTAGAGAAGTATCAACATTTCGTTAAATCAGCGAAATATTAATCCATTTAAAGAACGCAATAGGATAATCTACTGACTTTGGAGTGGGGAATATGTTTGGATTTATGCAAAATTTATTTAGGAAACTATATAAAAGATTACACTGAACCCCCCCCCAAAAATATCGTTAATTAATATATTACAATTATTTTATTTCCAAAGCGCTATATCCCGCAAGGGATACTTGCGCCAAACAAGGAGAAAAGTTTATTTACATGATTTATTTAAATTATTCAACGCATGAAAACATTAGAGATCCAGATTTTGTAGAAAGTTTAGAATGTATTTACAAAATGAATTGAACTTTAAATATGTTTTTATCGGAATCAAATCGTTAAGTTCACAAACAACTTGTTTATTCTTCATTCTATAATCTTGAAATGCTGGGCAATCGATCAATAGATGTCTTGAGGTTTGTTCCTCAATACCACAAGAGCAATTTGAATCCTCCACTGCCTTTATTCTATTTTAAAAACCTTTGAAATTTCCGTGGTTTGTAACAAATTGAGTATTATAAAAATTTGGACGAAAGTATTTAGGGATTTCTTAGGGAAAAAAGTTTAAGAAAGTATTATTTGCTTCGTTTTTCAGAACATTCATTCTTGATTTGAGGAAGGTATCTATAATTCCTGGAATAAATGGGTCATAAATTTGTTGATCATATGTGGATAGGTTTCTCAGATCAGATATCATGATTCTTATTTCGATAAAGTCTGATATCAGAGGAATGTTGGCCAAAATATTAACACAGCTATATGATGTGGATTTATAGGCTTGTATACACCATGTTAGTATTTGATACTGGGTTGAATTTAATTTATGTAAATATTTTTTATTTAAATATTTGAACCAAATTTCGGCTCCATATGTAAGTATTGTTCTGAAAATGGATTTATATAAAGTTAGCCTTTTCTGAGTGCTTAGACCCCAAGATTTCCCACAAATTGAGAGAAGATAATTTTTAAAAAGTTTTGTACGTTATATATATTTAGAAAATATAATATGCTATTTGAATTATTTTCAATCGAATATTTTAAAGCCATTCGAATATATTAAATATATATTTATTGTAAAACAATAAAAATATATATATTACTGTAATACATTATACATATTTTTTATCAAAATTAAGATAAACTTATAAATATATTATATATTTGTAATCTTTTTTATTCATAAAATAACAAAAACCAGCCATAATATCAATGTAATTCGTTTATGTTTTAATATATCAATGTATACTACACTGATGGTAAAAAGTTGAGTTACATCTGGTGTTTGCTCTATAACTTCTAAAATAAGACACTTAAAAAAAGCATTCAACACAGCAGTTATATATTTTAAAATGACATGATGCGTAAGAAATTATGTAAAGTTATTTATATATGCAAATCAGATACGGCCACTCAAACATTTATTGTTTCTCTGGCTAGGTCTCTCTCCTGACTCTGCTACTTTTTGTAGTACTTAAAAAGGCTTCTAGACATAGTTTAGCTGATTCTTTAAGGTGGCGTGCTATAAGATGGATGGAAATGGGATTAAGCCAAGCTGATGCAGCAAGGTGCCTAAATGTTTCAAGAATGGTGTTCTCACGCCTCTGGAAACAGTTTCAAGATACAGAAGATGTCTCCAGAAAACCTGTTGCAGACGTCCAAAAGTTACAACATCACAAGATCGCAGAAAATTCGGCAATATCTGATAAACGCAATAGAGTGGTATTATCAAGGAAGCTTGTTTCTGAATCCGTTACTGGAAAGCAAATATTTGTCCAAACTCTCTGTCCAGAAGACAATGCTGTTGGTCTCTATGCAATACGCCCAATTTCATGCATCCCATTATATCAAATACACAAGAGGACACATTTGAATTGGAGTCGTCAGCATCGACCGGACAGAAAATGACGTGAGAAAGGTATCTTCACAGATGAATCCTGATTTAGCCTCCAGAGTGATTCTCAACGATACAAGATATGGAAAGAGATTGGGACATGATATAACCCACAACTTTTCTGGTGGCGGTGTGATGGTGTGGGCAGGCCTCTCTTTCAATGGACACACCGATCTACATGTGTTTGAAGGAGGTTCCCTGACTATGGTCAAAGGTATCATGATGAGATCCTAGAGCAATATGTTCTTCCGTTGGCTTATACAGAAGGAAAATATTTTGTTCTAATGGACCATAATGCTCGTCCCCACAGAGCGAACCTAGTGACTCAGTATCTTCAAGACACTGTAATTCAAAAATGGACTGACCAGAAGGTCTCCAGATTTGAATCTGATCGAACATGCTTGGGATGCCTTTGGGAGACAAGTAGCCGGTCTTTGTCCCTCTCTCAGAGGCCTTAATGAGCCTAAGACTGCTCAAAAAAGAATAGACTCTAATTCCTATTGAACTGATCAACAACCTTGTAAAGATTACGACAAACAGGTGTCAAGAGCGTTTTGCTCTAAGAGGGGATCAAACCCATTATAAGGTGAGTAAATTATTTTTGAAAACATTTGTATAAATCTAATTTCTGAGATTTCTAATTATTAATTATACCTAAATATTGATAAACGTATTGTAGAGTATTTACAATATAAAAATAAAACACAAAAATGGTTCAGGAAAATATGAATACATGTTTAAAGAAATCTATTTAATTTTAAATTAGTAATGAAATATATTAAATTTAAGTTTACTTTTGGCCACCAGTGTATCATTTGACTTATTACAAATATTCAATTTGGATGCAAGCAAAGAAATTTCGTATCTCTCTATGTTGCAACGTGATATACTAATGACTTTTAAGTCGTATATTTTGATTGAATAACTTTTCAAGTTTTATCAAGAAGTCTCTATCCTCCTCTCCTCATTAATTTGATCAGTTGAGTGCAGCCTCGTCAATACTGTCGACACCAGCCCGATACACATATGTTCTTGAATATTCTTGTTTATTCAGGTGAATATTTATTCAAATATATATTCTGAAATAATATTGAATTCAAATTACGAAACTATTTTAGACCCGTAATATTCTCTTTAAATAAAACAATTTCTACTGCCCTTACTGCAAAGGAAAAAATTAAAGGGAGGGCCTGGTTCATCAGTGGTGAACCCTCCCAGCGGTTTCGCCAGTTTAATCTACCATACCGTTGTTATATTGCATTTTTGGAACTTGCTTTTATAGTGATACTGATGCTTGACTCTTCGAATGAGTATTTTAGATGAACTATGAACATAAGCTTTTAGGACAGCAGTATTACATATAATTATAAATATATAATAAATATTGAATTAACTTCAGTTGATACTTATTTTTATAGGTGACACATACAAGCCATCATGAACGTTTATTTGTTTCACCAACATATTCTGTTTTTTTTTTTTACTTTCAGTGCCTGGTTTTTCTTGGTACGTTATTATTTTTAACAAAATAAATAAGCAACTCAGTGCCAGGTATCTTTTAACCACCTTTTATTTCTTAAACTTTCAGGACAATATGCCCTTCAAACAGGAGAACTAGAAGTACCACTTTCAGGTGTGTATATAATTGGCTGGAAGTAGACTTTTAGATCTCCTGTTGAAGGACATATTGACCTGAGAGCTTGAGAAATAGAAAGTGGTTAAAAGATACCTGGCACTGAATTGCTTATTGATTTTGTTAATTTTTTAAAGCAGGGATGAATATGTATTATTGCTATTTTTCTCTTTTTGTGAGGTAAAAATTTCCCTGGTTGATGTTTGAAAAAAAGAGAGAGAGGAAGAATTTAAAGTTATACAGTGAATATATATTTCTATGAAAAATAGACACTTCGGTCAGTTAGAGCTTTTTATTTTTCTCAACGTTTCGACAAAAATATTTTGTCTTCGTCAGGAGAAGTAAATAAAAATAAAGCATTTGGCAAAGCGTTAAAAATTGTTCTGAGGTTGCAAGGACGTTCTCACGTGATATTTCGAATTTAGTACAACATAAAACAGTAAAATGTTTACATTTGCATCCACATACATTAAATACTTATATTCAAAAAAATATTTCTCTTTCAACTTAGATATATTCGAATAAAATATTCATACGAGAATAAATAGAAGGGTGAGACCATCGGTTATTTAGTAACAGAATACTCTGTTAAATCGACCGCCAGAGGTCGCGCTTTCCCTTTATATAACCTGTTGTTGTTGTTTCCCATTGGCCGGCTCAAATATTTATGTAATTATGTTGTTTTCTTTATTATTAAGCCTTAAATCAGGGAATACCTTTCTTAATTTATGTTTTAAATATTTCATAAGCCAAATTAAAGCGATAAAGATCTAAACTGTTTTTATTTATATTTTCAAGATTTTCAACGACTGAATACCAATACCATTTAGTACCAATGTATTCAATTGAACCAGCAAATATCATAATAATATTCATGTATCAAGCAAATTATCAATAATTTTTTTTCAAAGCATCATAGATCAACAGAAATCTTTTTAAAAACACTCAGGTATGGTGAGCTTTCTAATACCTCTTTGCACCTTGGAAGACCTTTCACAGCTCTCGCAGAGTACAGACAGTCGTGGTCAAGCTAAAATGAAAGACTTGGGATTTTCCACACAGAGAATGAAGGACACAGTTGTACTGGAAAAGTTCCGAGAACAGAAAGAGTTGAAAAAGGCTTAAAAATATGGAAAGTGAAGAAAATTTTACAGGACTTTTTCATCATATAATTTTGTTATATTACACCAATAATAAGTTGTTGGTTCAGATTATCTCATATATATATAATATTAGATTATAAAAAGGCATATATTCAATAAAATATTTATTTGTTAATATTTCGGTTGGCTGAACGCCAAACCGTTATCAAGGCATTACATTTTTGTATAAACAAACTCAGCGCCGCATAGTGTTATAATATCACAGTTGATATAATTTTAAAAAATACAAAGAAGGTGAGGGAAAATTGTGCAAGCAATAATTATTATAAAAGTTACAATAAGAATAAGTTAAATATCTTTGAATATTAAAGGATTTAAATATAATATATATAAATAGATAATTTCAGCTCATAACTTATAATTGTGAAGTCCAACATTATAAAGATCACATTCTAGATATTCCACGGACCTTCTGATTTTGGCAGACGAAATAATTTCAGAATGTTTTTCTTCATTTTTTTAAACTTGGGCATATTATTGCAGGTTTTACGGAATGGTGCGGAAAAACACATTATCTATTTTCTAGGTGATGGTTTTCTTTAAATCTTTAAAACTGTTTTAAGTATAAAAGTTTGGAAGTTTTAGTGGTTTTTCTAAATATTTGTTAGAGTCATGGAAACGTGTATTTGATTATAATCGTATAAACTTTTGTATATGATCAATTTGATTTCATATCAAAATATTGTGATTTTTTTTGAAAATGTATATCAACTTTGCTTATAAAAAATATTCTTCTCAACGTATTTAACATTTTGATAATATTCAGAATGAATTATAAATTGGAAACGAATATAATATACATGGGAAAATAATAAAGCTTCAGAAATAGGTACTACTCATCAAAAACGAACATTTTGTCTGTTTTGAATATTGAAGGTAATGAAACCTTTCGAAAATGGAGCTATTTTAGTAACAATATGCGTTATACAAAGATTACATTTCAATAGACATCAGAATCGCATATGTTAAAGTCTTTATTAAAAAGTTACAAATGTTTAAAAAACTCAGTTTTATTTAATGGATGCGAAAATCTGATATTACGATCTTTATAAGAAGAGTAAAAAACGCTTCATACTAATCAACGAATCAAATAAATCAAAAATTCTCTGAAAACTGAAATTAATTTTCAAAAATATATTTCTTCAAAATTACAAATATTAATTCTCACAATGAGTATCTTTTGTATTTAAAAAACGCTAGCTTTCAAACGTTAATCGCTCTTCAACGGGCTTACTATAATATCGACTTTATCCCACCAGAAATATTTACAAAAACCTTTTACCTTTTTTAAAAAGGTTTTTGTAAATATTTCTGGTGGGATAAAGTCCATATTATAGTAAGCCCTTTGAAGAGCGATTAACGCTTGAAAGCTAGCTTTTTTTAAAATAAAAAAGCTACTCATTGTGAGAATTAATATTTGTAATTTTAATACTCTTTTAACAATTTTATCATGAATAGAAAATATATTTCTGTTGAAACAAATGAAAACATAAAGATTCGTGTGTTTTTTTCACAAATAAATCAAACTTCTACTGTCGTTACTGCGATGAACCAGACCCCCCAATATATATTTTAATCGCAGTAAGGACAGTAGAAGTTTTTTTTATTAGCGAAAGAAACACTCTCGTCTAAATAATTTTGTTGTACATAGATGGCACGTTATTGCTTTGTAATATATCTGTTGCTACACGATAGCTGTACATCAATTTCACACAAACCATGATAGAATGATGTTGTGTGATTTGGCTGTTTTCTTTCTCTCCGGATAAAGATTTTTTGATAAAGTCGGGCGACCTACAATCATTTCCTTTTGCTTAATACTTTCAACCCGAGGAACGCGCGTCCTTGCTGATTTTGCATTAAGCCCGAAGGACGTGAATTCGCGTCCTTGATTTTCAAAATTAAATATAAATTCTCCGGCGGCCGACACGAATTCGCGTCCACTAGGATCTTTCCCCATACCTTCTTGTCTATCTATCAGTGGGTTGGGGGAATGTAAACTGACCTAATGTAAAACATCACGTGAGGCCACACCAGCTCCTATTGCCTGTCTATGCAACTGTGGAATCGTCCGTCCTCAAAGTGTTAAACATAGGTAAAATACCCCTGTGCTTAGGGGGTTGGTGGAAGGATGGTCTAAACCGTTGGTTTTTGACCGCTACGACCCGGGTTCGATTCCCGCATTGGACACCTTTTTTCTGATTTAAAAATCAGCTCCAATGGCCCCCGATTCTTGCCTAAGTACAACCCCATCAGCAAGTGAAAGTAACTAAACTGGGTTCTGGTACATTTTAAAGTGCAAAGACGAACTGCTTTTCACATGTGTAGACATGTGGTTAATTTACAGTAAAAGGAGTCGCCTACCTCTACCCATCATGATTATCATGGCCTGTACCACGTGTACTAAGGATAAGCAGAAAATAAAACCCTGTGTATCACCTGACAAGAAACGAGGTGCTTTCTTACAGAAGGTAAATTAACGTAAATGATAACGTAATAGAAGAATGAGGAAATATATAACAGATAGACAATAAATTTGCGTACGTATTCATGAGTGAATGTAAAATTTATATTGATTATTTGTTAATTTAATTCATTTTGTATTATAATTCAACAAGCCTTATAATTAATAATTTATATAATAACAAATTCCAATCCATATTATCACATTTTTCTCTAACTGCTAATACGTAATTATTCGATATTCTCAAATTAAAAATCTTACCATCTCAATTTTTTCTTGGGTCACTGCCTTGGTGGTCGACCTGAACGAGGTTCATCTTCAAGGTTGGGTTTTCAAAATTTAAATTCATTAAACCAATTAAAAACTGTTATAATTGAAGGAGATTTATCTCCTAAAACTTTCATCAATCTTTAATGGGATTCTTCAGAAGTTAAATTACATTTAAAATCATAAAAGATCATGGCACGTAAACTTTCTCTAGTCAAATCCATTGTGTCTGATGCAATGTTTAAAAATTACCGATGCCGCTGTAAACAAAGTCGCGCCGTTTATGAGAAATTGTTGTTTCTATTTAATGAAAATATTTGTTAGGTAAAAAATACATATTTATATATAATGATATGATTAATTTTTAATAATTTTAATTATTTAATATTGCTTGCAAAAACATTTGGAGTGGCCCTTTTATATATATAAATATAAGTGTATGAGTATATATATGTTATATAAAGATATTATTTAAAATGTAATTTTATTTAAAATATATTTCATAGATTCAAATACTCTGTTAAATCGACCGCCAGAGGTCACTCTTCCCCTATAAAAACTCATTGTAGTTGTATCTCGCTGGCCGGCTCAAAACCTTTGTACATTATGTAAATAATATTTTGTTTTCCTTATTCTACTCGCCTTAAGCCAGGCAATAATTTTAACAGAATATGTTTTTATATATTCCTTTAGCGCAATTAAAGCTATTTTAATAACTAATTTTATTATATTCTTAACCACGACTGCATTACCATAATCCTCAACATGATCAAAAATCAACAGGAAATCTCTTTTTTTTCTTAATTATTTATATGAAATATATATATGCGGGTTTGAAAATAATAAAAATAATAATAATAATGAAAAAGGTCTGGTGTTGGTATTGGTATTAAAGAAGACATATCCTGACCAGGATGGCAAAGCGCCATCTAATGGAACAGAATTCAACTAAACTTTGAATTATCCTGTTCCTTGATATTTGGCAAACCCAATTTATTGATTAATCAATTTATTAATTTTTAAAATGTAACTATTTTTGGAAAGAAACTATTTTTAATAACCTTTTAACCGTGCTTTATAACCTATATTGGAGTGTGATAAGCAAATTTCACTTCAGAGGTGAGTGATATATTGAAGTTTTAATATGAAAGAAATATGTTGCATTAAAATAGAAGCATATTATTTTTTTGACTGGATGAAATCATCTTTTTCTTTTGAGTTCCATTGCCCACTTCTCCAGTCCTCTCATTGATGTGTTCAGTATTTTTTATAATTTTTCTAAACTGCTACTTGTGTGCCATATGGTTATATCATCTGCCTAACAGGCAACCTTTGTGTCATCAGTGAGGTAAGGATGGATGTCGGTAATATATATCAGGAAGAGTAGAGGACTGAGCACAGATCCCTGAGGTACACCAGCCCATGTTTTTCGGTCCTTGGAAAATTCTCTATTGACCCGAACCTTTATCCTTTTTCCCCTTAAGAAGTCTGCAACCCAGAAAGGTTTTTCCAGGCTAAATTGCTGTCTGAATAGAATTCTCTCTTTTTATTGAATAAAATTGGTAATTTCAGTCTTCCAATTTGAGTTTTATACTAATATTGTAATTTATATTATGAATTATAAACATTATTATTGAATGTGTTTGTGTTGTGTGTCAAAACAATTTTAAAATATCAGTAATTATATCATTTATGGTTTATATTGTTTTGGTCAAATGGCAATTAAAAGATTTGATTTTGAATAAAAAGAAACTTATAAAATCCAAGTCAGAATTTTATTAATATTTCCAATTATTTTATTTCCAAAGCGCTATATCCCGCAAGGGATATTGCGCCAAACAAGGAGAAAAGTTTATTTACATAAGTTATTTACATTATTCAAAGCATGAACACATTAGAGATCCAGTTTTGTAGAAAGTTTAGAATGTATTTACAAAATGAATTGAACTTTGAATATGATTTTTTATCAGAAATCAAATCGTTAAGTTCACAAACAACTAGTTCATTCTTAATTGATATTATAACGTAGAAAATTAGAAAAGACAAACTTCAGGATGACACGAAAATTAATTTAAGGCAAGCACAAAATCAACATTTGAAAGATACAAGAAAATCAATGAGGGAATTTTCTAGAGAGAGAGAGTAGCAAAATATAAATAATATAAATATCAAAAATAATAATAATAATCTGCATATAATATATAATAAACGCTCTGTTGTGTGTTGTGTTGTGTGCTGCAATATATATAAAGAGCAAAGAGAAAATAAATTCTATTCGAAAATTTTCAAAGATTTTAAAAATATTGTTAATTCGCTCTCTATAATGTATACACAGTTAAACCTGTCTATAGCGCCCCCTCTTGGAACTCATCAAAATAGGGTGCTATAAAGAGAGGGGGCTATAGACAGGTCACTTTTAATGTAAATCGCATCGTACTACGTATTTAAAATCGGGCGTTATAGAGAGGTAGGCGTTATTTAGAGGGGGCGCTATAGACAGGTTTAACTATATATATATATATTTGAAAATAGAGCAATCCATAAAAAAATATTTAATTAAAAGGACATATATTGGATCAAAATATCATTTATTTTACCAATATTTCAGTTGGCTGAACGCCAACCTTTTATAAGGTATTAAAATATATTAATGTATTTTAAAATTACAAAATATTTTCTCACAATTTGTTTCTGTCTCATGCGAACATTGTTCCGCCACTTATGTGGGTGAGACAGGTAGAACCGTCGCCATTAGAATGTCAGAACACACCCGCAACATTAATAACAACGACCCACGTTCCCTCATCTATCAGCATGTTGCATCCACTGGCCACTCTTTTAATACCAACCACCCCACTATCCATTACCGTAACATACCCAACCTACACCAAAGATTAATGTTAGAATCCATAGTATCCACCAAACTTAAAAGCATAAATAGAAAAATAGAAATTCCTGAAATTATGATATTTTTGTTTCAAGTCAATCTATTCCTTTTTTACATAGTTAAAAATCTAGTATACAACATCTTATTACCATATCAATACAATAGTTACTTATTAAAAATTCTTACTGCTAAGTTATAAAAATTGTTTATTATGTAAATCATCCCTTGTATATAGGTCGGTCTCTCGCCTTAATTTCTGTCAAACCTGTAGAAGGGCGTTTGCCCGAAAGCTCGTAACGTTTACAAATAAAAGATACCTATCTTCCATTTAATGATACGTTTATTCATAAGTTGTACACCGGAAGAGTTTCAAGTTGTTACTATTAATCAATTGAGTTTAATTTAATCTTCGTATTTATTATGGCTCTTCCTAGAGGCGAAATCGACAGATACAAGTTCCTCATCCACAAGAAATCTCTTCAACTCGCCAAATGGCGCTGCCATTTAAAGTTCAACCAGCTATGTGAACGGCTAGTGTTTATCCCTCCATCCCTCCGAGTAAAGGATCCTTTTTAAGGATCCTTTATAAGAAGAATCCAATGGCAACTCTTACGGGCAAGAACTAAAGGTTGCCTTTCCCAAATTAGATTCCTCACCAAATCAATCAAAGGGCTGATATGCCTAACCTCCCAAAACGTTCATGAATCTGATCTCACAGCTCTCATAGAAAGAACCACCTCAGATATTAAGGTACAAGACCGAAATATACAGCTTAGACACGATAAAAAGCTAGCGTTCTGGTCCCAAAAATACTCCTTCCCACTCGATCACAAGTATGCCAACCCCGAGGCTTCTAACAACATCATCAATCTGTCTAGCGTAACCCTCACCCCTGCTGAAAACAGTCTCCTCTCTAAAGGCCTCAAATATCGACTTCCCGCCAAACCCGATATACCCAGGATCATCAGTGGAATAGAGGCCTCCGTTAAGAATCATAACCATCAAGACAGATGCGCCACCAGAAACCATGTATCCCGGGTACTCCAGAGACCTCTCCCCCCACCCCCAAATTCCCAAACTGAATCCAAGGCCCTCCGCAGACTAATGAAACAACGTTCAATTGTCATCAGCAGATCAGATAAGGGCACTGACACCGTAATCCTAGACCGATCTTCGTACCACGCCAAAATCTTGGAAATATTGCAGGACACAGCCACTTTTTCTCAAATTTCCGCACAAGAGAGCACAATAGCACTAAAAACCTTCAAGTCCTCTCTCAACCGAATGAAAAGATCCAGTCTCATCTCAACGGAGGAACACAAATCCTTTACCACTAATCTCCCCAATGGTACCTATATCTACGGCCTTCACAAGGTCCACAAACCTTCTGTCCCTCTGCGCCCTATCATTGCGTATCACCTCTCTCCCGCCTACCCCCTAGCTAAGTACCTCTCAAATTATCTCTCACCTCTTTTAAACAACAATAGAAGTAATCTCACAGTTTCCAGCGCCCCCACACTCATTCAAGAAATAACCGGCCTACACCCCCCCCCAAAACTTCACCATGTGTTCATTTGACGTTTCATCCCTATACCTCAGTCTCCCCCATCACCTGATAATTGACAGCCTCAACCAATTTTTGGTTTCCATTAACACAGATCCCGTCAAGACCAACTCTATCACATCCCTCTCACAGATATGCTTAAACATGAGCACCTTTACCTTTGACCATATCCATTTCAAACAGATAAGGGGATCGCCTATGGGAAGCCCCCTCTCCTCCATAGCTGCTGAACTGGTTATGACCAGAATAGATAAATGGATCTGCAACCTCCATTGTGATGACATTCTAATCTGGCGACGATATGTCTATGATATCCTTTGCATCTGTAAAACCGAACTTGAAGAAACCATCCTGTCCACCCTCAACAGCTACAACCCTAGCCTCTCGTGTACCATGGAAAAAGAACAGGGACACATCATTCCCTTCCTAGACATCTTAATCATACGTACCCCGGCATCATTCCACACCACAGTATACTACAAGAATAGCAGTACCCCCACCTACACCCATTTCAACTCCTTCTGCCCCATAGTACACAAAATTAACATCGTTAAAACACTCACCAGGCGCCTTCACACACACTGCTCTCTACCCATCTTTAAAACCACAGAAAAAGCCCGTATCATCTCCCATCTCACCGCCGCCTCCTATCCACTAACTTTCATTAATAAACATACCTATTCTCCCGCTCCCTCCAATCCTCCCCCAGTCTTCAGGACTACCTGCATGTTGCCCTATTCTCCCTTAACAGTTAGTATCTCCCGTCTCATCAGGCCATTTGGCATTCGCACCTTTTTCATTAATACCCCCAGTATCCACTCACTTCTCCGACACCCCATTACAAAAACTGGTACCCAACTCAGTCCTCTGGATTCTTCTGGGGCGGTCTACTCTGTCTCATGCGAACATTGTTCCGCCACTTATGTGGGTGAGACAGGTAGAACCGTCGCCATTAGAATGTCAGAACACACCCGCAACATTAATAACAACGACCACGTTCCCTCATCTATCAGCATGTTGCATCCACTGGCCACTCTTTTAATACCAACCACCCCACTATCCATTACCGTAACATACCCAACCTACACCAAAGATTAATGTTAGAATCCATAGTATCCACCAAACTTAAAAGCATAAATAGAAAAATAAATATTCCTGAAATTTATGATATTTTTGTTTCAAGTTAATCTATTCCTTTTTTACATAGTTAAAAATCTAGTATACAACATCTTATTACCATATCAATACAATAGTTACTTATTAAAAATTCTTACTGCTAAGTTATAAAAATTGTTTATTATGTAAATCATCCCTTGTATATAGGTCGGTCTCTCGCCTTAATTTCTGTCAAACCTGTAGAAGGGCGTTTGCCCGAAAGCTCGTAACGTTTACAAATAAAAGATACCTATCTTCCATTTAATGATACGTTTATTCATAAGTGTTTCTTTTTATTACAAAACGCTAGCTTTCAATCGATAATCGCTCTTCAACGGGCTTAATAAAACATCGACTATATCTTACAAGAAATATTTATTTAGTCGATGTTTTATTAAGTCAGTTGAAGAGCGATTATCGCTTGAAAGCTAGCGTTTTGAAATAAAAAGAAACTCATTGTGAGAAAATATTTTGTAATTTTAAAACTTTTTTCACAATTTTATCATGAATATTAATGTGTGTTGACACACATGGTTGACCCACATTAATATTTTATAATATCTTGAAAAAGGTTGGCGTTCAGCCAACTCAAATATTGGCAAACTAAATTATATTTTGCTCCAATATATGCCTTTTGAATTAAATACCTTTGTTTGTATGAAATAAATAAACGCGAATCTGGGGATTAAATATTATATTTATAACGCACCATTCTCTCTCTGCCCAAGGAATGAATTAGAAGAATCTCTCTTCGAAGAATTGCCACAAATCAGTTGTTGGTTTTCAGCGAAGTATCTTCGCGTCATTTTCTGATGTGGCAGTTCTGGGGAAACTGAGGTTTTGTTATTTGATGAGGATGAAGGCATTGTCTGGAGCTGTCATTGAAGCCAAATATAAATTGAAGAATCTCCAATCGAAGAATGGCCACAAATCAGTTGTTGATATTCAGCGAAGTTTCTTCACGTCATTTTCTAATGTGACAGTTCTGGAGATACTGAAGCTTGGTTATTTGAAGAGGATGGAGTCGTTGTCTGGAAATGGATTGTGTGGATTATTTCTAAATTGTATTCAACTGTCGGGCTGATGAGTCAACCTTCCCGGATGGTTGTAATCGCATTTACATCAGGTCCTAAATGTGTTCTATCGGTGAGAGATCAGGCGACTTTGCTGGGCGCGGAAGGGTCATGCAAGATTGAAGACAAATCCATGGTAACACGTGCCGTGTGTGGTCGAACATTATCTTGTTAAAATCACTCCCAGGTGATGTAAGAATAACGGAAACAAAAAAGGACGTAGAATGCTATCTAAGTACCGTTGTGCTGTCAGAGTGCGAGGTAGAAATACAAATGTGGTCTGCTTTCGAATGAAATGGCATTCCAGACCATATCGCCATGTTGTGGATCTGTGTGATTCCACACGCTTTCCAGGACGTCTTCAGACACGTTTGTGACGATCGTCAGGATACAATAAGAAACGGGCACGAATCTTTCTGCGAGGCATTGAAACAGTAGAAATAGGCTTACTTAAAAAATAATTAAACTTAAATTTTGAAAATCAACCCGTGCCACTCCGAATATTGACTCTAGAATACTCGTGCTAGATACGCAGTTCACAATTCTCTTGAGCTTTTGCTTTGCATAAATCAACTAACAAATTTCAATTATCGCGAAGATTGAGGCTGCCTGGCCGGCATTCATATTTCTTGAAAAAAAGATACTTCGGCCAGTATAAATCTTTTTATTACCTCGACGTTTCGACAAAAAGCTTTTGTCCTCGTCAGGAGCAAACAAAAATTAAAACATATAGCAAGGCTTTAAAAAATATTCTAATAAAAATATTTCTTTAAATGTTATTATTATTATTATTATTATTTTTTATAATTATTTTTGTATATAATTTCTTAATATATATATGTATATCATAATTATATTTCAAAGATCATAATCTTTTGTGAGTTAAATATTTATTTTTGACTCGTGCTTTGGATGTTGTACAAAATTTCGAATATCGCGTGAGAACGCCCTTAGAGGCTTAGAATATTTTTTAACGCCTTGCTATATGTTTTAATTTTCGTTTGCTCCTGACGAGGACAAAAGCTTTTTGTCGAAACGTCGAGGTAATAAAAAGATTTATATTGGCCGAAGTATCTTTTTTTCAAGAAATTTCAATTATTTGCATGTTTGGCCAAAATGTTTTGCATACAGTTTCATATAAATGAGATAACTCCTTTTTGATACTTCGATTTTTGCTTTTGCATATGTAACAGTAAGCAATTGTATTTATTGTTGGTAATTTTTTGCAATGGTCAAGGATATTGTTAATGACTTTTTCTGTTAACAATATTTAATATTAGGTTTCTTTTAATATGATTATTTTTAATGATTTTGATATTGTAGCAAAGGGCTATTGCATATTTGAGATAGAATATATTCCCGGGAGTATGCATTTTTTGTTGTATATATGTTTTATACTAGCCGAATGACCCGGGCAACGCCCGTGTTTTACCCGACTGTAGATGTTACAACGGTGATCCTTAGGTCGCTGGTTCAAATCCGGCTCGAGGGAGCCGGCGAGCACGTGACCTCCCTGTGCGCGCGCATCCGTGACAGAGGCGGCCGGCCGATGAGGAAAGACGGTCGTGACTATATATATATTATATAATATATAAATGCAAATATTTTATTTCATTTTAAAAACATATATTTTATTTTTCATTCATTGACTGTTATACATTTTTGACCATATATTCAAAATAATAGCACTTTTAATTATTGTTGTTGTAAATATGTAAAGTGAACCCTACCTTTTCTAATGAAAATCACGAATATAGAATTCATTTTCTAAATTTTATATTACTGTGATATAAATAATTTTATGTATATTTTTACTTCAAGAGATTCAAAATAAAAATCTGCTTGAAAGGTAAATAATTATCTTCACTTTTCCACGACGGCACCTCTTTTCAACAATCAAAAACACAAAAAATTCTAATCTATAACATATATATATATACATTTTGTGTAGAAATAGGATTAGTTGACTTTAAAAGGTAAACTTATTCATACAGTTTGTATCCCTCGATAGCTCAGTTGGCAGAGCGGAGGACTGTAGATGTTACAACGGTGATCCTTAGGTCGCTGGTTCAAATCTAGCTCGAGGGAGTATTTTTTTTTTTTATTTTTATTGGCTGCCGGTGAGCACGTGACCTCCCTGTGCGCGCGCATTCGTGACAGAGGCGGCCGGCCGATGAGGAAAGACGGTCGTGACTATATATATTAATATGTTATATGTCATATATATGTTTTAAATATCATCAAAAGACTCTAGAATTGATCAATAATCGAAATCTCAACTCATCCTGGAAAATGTTTTATAATTTCCAGTAATAAAGTTTTCTCCCAAACTCTCTCACATACAATAAACATTGGTTCCAATAACACATGCTCAATAATTTCGAAAGCTCATGATATATTTTATTTTCGCGTAACTTAAAAATAATACAGAAATTTTATTTATTTTTGAATATTCAAAATATACTTTTCGTTCTAAGTTTGTATTAGATAATAAACTCTGCAACCATCTCGATATGTAAATATACCGCCTCTTTTATAATGTTTTTTATAATATCAGTATTGTTAGGATATATATCTTGACTCAGTAGAAGATATCGTGCTTTAAAGCTCTTTCATTTTTTCCATTAATAGAAAGACACATTTTACCAAACAACCCATTGTCTTCAATAAATGCAGGGTAATTAATCTTTGATGTGATCTTGATCAATTTCAGTTAGGTGTATGTAATTTTTGCTACATACTGAAGTTGCTTAAAATTTCAAATTTTCTACTACATTAAATTTAAACATAAAATAAATATATTTTAGCGCGAATTTTATTTTTCAAATAACACAAACTTTCTTCTATTCTTACTGTGACGAATGTTAATATAGTTCAGAGAGAGAGAGACAATTGAAACACTTTTATTGACATCTAGACAATAATACATTCTAAATCAATAAATAAAAAGTAATGGGAATGAATATACAATGATTTATAAGCTAGGGAGGCTCCACCATCTTGATAGGGTCTTCCTCCAGACCAGGAGAGGGTCTTCTTGGTCCCTCCGCATCTCCAGGCCCAGGTAGTGGTTGTAGATACGTGTCTTGGTAGACGCCAGGATGGTCAGGGCGTCGTCCTCCAGGTCATGCCCGAAGATCCAGGCCTGCAGGTCAGGGGGCCTCTGGATGATGGTGAAGGCCTCCACGATGACTGGCCTGATCCGCCTACAGGACCAGTAGCGGTGGGCCAGTGACAGGTCTCCGGACCCACAGGCGATGCAGGACTCCCAGGCTAAGGCCAGATTCAGAAAGAAAGAGAGAGAGAAGTAATATATATATATATTAAAAATAAAAAAGGCATCTCCTGACCATGAGCACATGTGCTTTTTAGAAGGCAGAGCGCCATCTAGTGGAGCAAAAATAAACTAAACGTTTATTTAGCTTGCTCCGTGAAATTTGGCCAACCCAACTTCTTGATTTATCAAGAAAAGCCATCCACGAACGCGTTTCGCGCTGTTGGCGCTCGTCAGCGTGGAGAAGGCTGTAACCACTGCGACCAAAAAGATTTTTGGTCCCAATGGCTTCTTGAGAAATCAGAAAATGGGTATTTGGGGCAAATATATATAGATGGAAATTTGGCCGGGAAGAAATTGATCCATAGAAGCATAGGGCGCTTCTCCCGTCAAAATAAACGTCAAAACCTAACGCTATCTATTGATCGTCACCGCAAACTAGCCTGGAATAAAGTCCGGCCTAGGTTGACGAGAGACATTAGCCCGAAATGGTCTTTAGGACGCTTCTCAGTTTTTCAAAGCTGGTGTGTGGCTTTGTCACCGACCCTAAGCCGCTAGTTTTCGGCGACGGTCAATAGATGGCGTCTAGTTATTGACGCTTATTTTTGACGGGATAGGCGCCCTATGCTTCTATAAATATATATAAAATAATTTAATTTATTTAGGAATGAAAAAATTCCGTGATTAATATTTTTATTTCTATATAAAGGTGACAAATCGGAACCTTAACTTATGTCGAACTGGACCTAAATAAAGTGTTTTCAGAAGACAAACACAAAGTTGCTAAAAGCAAATATTTTATTTTGTAATTCTACTGTCCTAGATGCTATTTCCATAGTTTGCTTTAATAACATAACAAGGGTAATTTTACAATGTAGCTTATATAAGTAGAATCGTCCATTACAGTATTAGAGCTCTGAAGAAGCGGTCTGGTAGATTGGGAGGATTCACCACTGAGCCAAGCTCTCTCAATATTTCTTCAACGTTTTAAGGTCAATGTGAAGTTAATTTTATTTGAAAAGAAAAAAATATATAAAAATATATATAAAAAGAAAAAAGTTCTTCTGTTCTATCAACCTTAAATATGATACAATTATTGTTAAATGTTTAATATTGTTTGTGTTAAACTCTATATAAAGAAAGGAAAGCTAAAAAGGATTAAATATTTTATTTCCATGCACCATTTTCTGCCCAAAGGAAAATCGAAGAATATTTCTTGCAAGTACAGCCACCAATCAGATATTGATTTTCAGCGAAGCATTTTCACGTCATTTTCTGATGTGGCAATTCTGAAGAAACTGAAGTAAGGTATTCTGATGGAAGATAAAGCCGGGATGCTGATTCTTGATATGTCATTGGGGACCAAAAGAGCTGAAGAGAGGATTGACGAATGAACAGATGAAAATCAGAGTGAAGACATTACGGATGGGTAGTTATTTTATAAAGCCATTCAATTTTATAACTTAATATATGGAAATATATGGTTAATGAACTGGATATGAGCTGTTTATATTGTTTTGCGTTGTAGGGGTTGAAATATAGGTTACCGGTTATTGCATAAAAGGTATTTTTTTTTAATTGATATAATTGAACTCTGGGTCACAGTTTCATGCCGCTACTATTTCAATATTTGTGGTGATACTTGATGCTTTAAAAATATTAATCATTATTATGAAATGCTATATCCTATGAGGAATGTCTGTGTATGCTGTGTGTATTTGTTTAGGTATGTGAAAATATTTTGTATGTTTATAGTCATGTGAATCTATTTGTATGTCTATATATGGGATTGAATGTGTATATGTGTGTGAGGGGGTTTGTGTATGTTTATGTGTATGTTTATATACATGAGTATTTGTAGTTTTTTTTGCAAATAAGAGGTTGTAAGTATACGTGCATGTGTTTATGCATGTGTATGTGAGTGTGTTTGTGTATGAAAGTGTTGTTTATGTGTATGTTTATATACATGAGTATTTGTGTTTTTTGTGTATAAAGGTGTATGTATTCGTGCATGCTGTTATACAAATGTAAGTGAGTGTGTTTGTATAAAGGTGTATGTTTATGTACATATGTTTATGAATGTGTATGTGAGTGTATTTGTATATAATGTTTTAAGTGTTTATATTCCTGTTCATATTTATAAATACAGATATAATTGAACTATTGGTTAATGAGTTAAACTGATTTTCATCTAAATTCGTTCTAGATGAGTAGAGATGCTGAAAAGTAGATCACTTTTTAGATGCTGATGTTAGCAGAATGGGAGATTCTATCATTGGTTGATATTCAGTATTTCTTTTGAAGATAGATTTCTGGATATATTATAAAATATGTGATTATTAATCTAGGTTTTTAGGTATTGGTTTTCAATTTGATATTTCCGATTTGAGCTGATGGAATTCAATTGGATTACGGAAAGGCAGTAGTATTCTGATAGGCATTAATTTGACGTCATGATCCCAGGTTCAATCTTGAAAGTTTGTAGATAAACTGATTATAAAAATGGTTTTAGAGTGAGATTCTATTGTAAAGTTGGGAGGGGGTTGACTTGGAATTCTTTTTCTTGACTTGTCAAACATTTTGAAATCTCTTTGTCTAATTGCAAAGTTTCAGTTTGATTGACAGTTCATATACGAATATTTTTATTTATATTTTCTAAGAGAATTGAGATCGTTTTTCTCTTTCAATTATCAAAATATTCTTCCCAACAACTTCTTTATTATTATTTTGGTTTTATTTGAGGAATACAATTAAAGAGAATGATCGAGGAGTATGGATGAAAATATCTTCAATATTGATTTGATGGTTTTATATCATATATTCAGGGGCAGAATTCTTTGAAAATGATTAGTTTTTTTTTTACTTTTTTCTTAGAAAGTTAGAAAAACGTAATTTATATTTTATAAATATTCCAGGGGTTTTCTTGTCATTTGACGACCCTGTAAGCACCTTGTTTTTAGGAGTAGAGCCATCTTTGTTTTGTTCGTTGATGAAATCGCCAGTTTGGGTGCTCCTGTCAACTTTGAAGGTCGCCATTCCAGTTGCTCTTTTCTTTGCCTGCATCAGTTCAGGATTTAGTTGCGAAAGGTTATAGATATATTAAGAAATATATTTGTATAACTTCTTTAATATATTTTAGACGATATATAAATTTATTATCAATCATAAAATTAATGTGTTAAAAATACGCAAGTTATAAGGAATGAAGATATTAAGACGCAAATGTTTCTTTTCACAAATAAATCAAACTTCTAATGTCCTTACTGCAATGAAAAAATTATATTGGGAGATCTTGGCTTATCAGTGGTGAAACCTCCCAGCGCTTTCGTCAATTTTTTTTTTTTTAATCTACCAGACCCCTTCTTTAGAGGTCAAATACTGTATTGGATCATTCTGTTTTAATATGCTACACTAAATGGTGGAATCTTAGAAATGGTATTTAAATAAACTTATGGACATAAGCTTTTAGGATAGTATTCATTTGTGAAATGAAATATTCGCGTCCTAATGTCTTCATTCGTTATATAGAGATGGCGTGTTATTGTTTTGTATTAATTTACAAATTGTATACAATTTGAATAAAATTACAACTTTGAATAGCAATGTGAGATTTATTAGAAGCTAAAAAACGAGCAAGATTTCGAGTGAATAAATCTTTGTTAAACTGCTTTCTTCATCGATATTGGAAATCGATATCAGCGATCTATTTTTGCGATTGAATTTAGCAATTTATATCGGCAATTGCTATCAGGAATAGATATTAGGTTCTACAATGGATTCCAGAATGTTGAGCCAAATGAAAGAACAAATGTCATTATTTGTCACTAATGCTTTGGAAAAATATAAGATAATTCAACAAAAAAAAAAAGAAAACCTCAAATATGTGAAATAAACTCTGAGAGATGATTTACAAAAACTATAACAAGACTCAGAACGAAACACTACAAAGGAATGTCAATACATCCAGATAGCACAAGAACCTATAGGACATGCAACAACTGTCCTGGTGTGGAACTAACACCCACCCACATATTCTCATGCCCAGCAATGGCCGCAGCCTTACAGAAAATTGACATGGGCCCAGAGCAGCTCTACATGCGCAAGATAGTGAACATTGTAACTGCTGTGATAGAGATACATGGAGAGATATGAGGCTCTTAATTGGACACGACAACAACCGTAATTTGACATGGACCGAGAGCAGCAGCTTTACACACCCAAGATAGAGGACATTTTTGCTGCTGTGATAGAGATGTATGGGGACATCTGAGGCTATACATTGGACACGACAACAACAACAGAAAATTGACACGGACTTAGAGCAGCAGCTTTACACACCCAAGATAGTGGACATTACGACTGCTGTGATAGAGATGTATGGAGACATCTGAGACTCTTCAGTGGACACGAAAACATCAACAGAAAATTGACATGGACCTAGAGCAGCAGCTTTACACACCCAAGATAGTGGACATTACGACTGCTGTGATAGAGATGTATGGAGACATCTGAGGCTCTTCATTGGACACGACAACATCAACAGAAAATTGACATGGACCTAGAGCAGCAGCTTTACACACCCAAGATAGAGAACATTGAGACTGCTGTGATAGAGATGTATGGAGACATCTGAGGCTCTTCATTGGACACGACAACATCAACAGAAAATTGACATGGACCTAGAGCAGCAGCTTCACACACCCAAGATAGTGGACATTACGACTGCTGTGATAGAGATGTATGGAGACATCTGAGACTCTTCATTGGACACGATAACAACAATATACATTAGCGCTCGATATCAGTATTCGTAATCAGCGATTGATATTAACCATTGTAAAGCCAGTCAAAGAACCGTTTATTTGCTTGAGAGAATTCTTGTGTTCAACTTTAATATACACACATTTCTAATATACAAATTTTAATATTATTCAAATGTTTCACAGCGATTCTATTATATCAACTTGATATAACAAAATAATATTATAATAAATTATTAATATAAAAATAGAATATAGATAAATAATATTTATATAAAAGCACATGTCCTTGTGGTCAGGATAGGCTCTTTTTACTTTAAATAAATATATATATAAATAGAAGCATAGAGCGTCTCTTCCGTCAAAATAAACGTCAAAACCTGACGCCATCTATTTAACGCCATCATATAATTTTCCATCTATATATAGAAAAGGTAGTTCTGAGTAAAGAAAATATATTCGAACAATTAATAGAATGTTCAAATTGTTGTAATAAATGACATATATATAGTGTATGTTAAGTTTATATATATACAGTAGAATCTCCCTATAAAGGACATCTAATTGCAGAGCCATATTGCCCTTTAGGGAGAGGTCTCCTCTTACCGGATACTTTCTAAATAGTAAAAATGGGAATTTTGCAAATGAAAACTGTCCTTTTTAAAGAGGTGTCCGCTAAAGGGAGGTTCTGCTGTACTCAATTATAGAAAAAACATTATTTTTACAATAACATTTGTAACAAGGTGGCTATGAGCATAAATAAATAAGCTTACCAATTGGTCTAAGAGATCGTTAGCGAAAGAGAGCTGTAAACAAACAATCAAGTTCTATAAATGTAAATAAACATTAAACCAACACTTACGTGATTCTTGAGAGCTACGATGAACTCCTCTCCATCGCTTATCTCTTCCTCCAATTCACGGATTCTTTTCTGTCACCATTCAATCACAGGTTAAACACTTCAACCATATAAATTCTAACTATATAAACCAATTTTGTGCTTATTCCTAGTACACGTGGTACAGGCCATGATAAACATGGTGGATAGAAGTAGGCGACTGCTTTTACTGCAAGTGTACCTTGGGGGTCGGAGGAAAGGTGGTTTAAACCATTGGTTTTCGACCGCTACGACCCGGGATCGAATCCCGCATTGGGCACTTTATTCAATAAAAAATGCTCCAATGGTTTGTGAATCTTTAAAAGTCAAATCCCACCAGCGAGTGCAAGCAACTAAACGGGGCTCTGGCACATTTGAAAGTGCAAAGTCGAACTGCTTTTTACATGTGTAGATATGTGATGCATTTACAGTAAAAGCAGTCGCTAACTAACTCACCATGATTATTACCACGTGTACTAGGGATAATAAAAAAATATATATATAAACCATACTTTACTAACTTATTGTAGAATTTCCACTATTTAATATATTTCCTCAACCTTTTTAAAATGATTTATCAGTTATCTTTTGATATATATAATATTCTATTTTCGTATATTGTCATTAGTATCTCGCTCTAAATTGTCTTAGAGGCTTTTAAACTGTCCTGGATATTTCCAGTGGTATCATTGGAGACCCGCTGGCGATTCTCCACCAAACTCTACAGCGGTGGCAGAGGCGCCATATGCATCGTACATAGTATCATGCATATATAATATTATTTCTTAAAATAGTGCAGAATGTCTACCTTTGCATGTATTGGCAAGATGTCGTTAAAATAATTCTAATTGTCTAAACTGTCCTACTATTGCTAATTAATGTCTTTTAAGGGGACAAAGTTTGACTGTCACCTCAATGCGGTGCCCCCTGGATTGCCCACCATAGAGAGCAGATTTTGAATTGTATCAAATCCTCCAAAAAAGACCTCTGGAAAACCCCCAGGACTATAATAGAAAAGCTGAGACAATGGAACCTAATGGAGATCGTTTAAACGACTTGAGAGGAATAAGCAACAACAACAGTAGGATTGAGTAGACATCATGGAAAAATATGGACTACATTTTGGATATAAATGCTACAGCGTCCAGGAAGCCAACACGACCTATGTTCCAGGGATGACAACAAGGTCAAGAAATATGATAGTCATCCCAAACACCAATGTTGGGATTTTTCAATGTAATATAAATGATACATATGGTAGTAGGCAGAAGTTGACTCAATTCTTACTGCTGGCTGACAAAGTGAATGTAATATGCAATCAAGAGACCAAGCCTGAATCAAGTACAAAGCTTAAATTAAGGACTTTCAATATCATTAGACCGAGAGACCGAAAAAAAGGAGGAGGTCGCAATATCGTCTGTCATTAAATTAACAATATACAGTTAAACCTGTCTATAGCGCTTCTTCTAAAATAAACTCATCTCCTGAGACTTATTGAATTATTTAATAACAATATATTATAACGTCAAACTTCTACTTACTTCTTTTGGCGATAATTCTTCCCATTTTACCAATGGAGGGACGGGTGATGCTGAAATAAATCAATGTTTAATCATTTAAAATTCAATAATAATAAATGGCAATTGAATTAATAAATTTAATTTAATAATATATATATGTTATGAAACCATATTTGCGGAAGCGCTTTGCTCGATTGAAACCTTGAAATTATATATATGTACCTCTACAGACCTATAAGCTTATGTCCATAGTTCACTAAACACCCCTAAGCTGCCTTCCATAGAAAATACAGGGAATATCCCAAACTAATCCAATACAATAGTAGAGCGGACTAGAGATTAATCCGGCGAAACGGTAGAGATCATTTTTGTTGATATTATTGGAAATAAACATATTGCCAGTAAATCTATTTGTTACAAATTTTAATAATAAACACATTAATTTTAAAACTGTATATCACTATGCCTTTTGATTGTCATATATTAGAATGTACGTGTAAGATATTTTGATTACCAGAAACTATAAGGCTATCCTAAAAGTTCGTGTTTTTCTTAAAACGTTGTTTTTCTTATTACTTGGCGAATAATACTATTACAAGTCATATATGGGAGGGTTTCCAATTCTTAAAACATAATTAATCAGGGCTCTGTATCATTTGTAAGTGAAAAATTGGAAAATTATTTCAAAATGTATAGACAAGTGTTAAACAACAGCAAGAACAATCTTCATTAAAATAGCTTAGTTATAAAGATGGCTATTTTCTCTTTTTCCAATAGAGATAGTTATTCAAACACTGTATGGAGTTTCTGGATTCTGGCGTAGCATCTACAAAGAGTTAATCATCAACATGTTTACCACAGTTATTTTTATTTTATTTCAACACACAAAACGCGATATCCAGGCTAAGGAAAATTGCGTCGATTTACATTTTTTAATTAAACAGAAACAGTTATAAACATATATTACAAGAAAAGTAATCGAAATAAAAAGAGAAACAATAATATATATTAGGAACCTGAGCCTTTCATGTTTGAAAGAAAATCATAAATATATTTACAAAAATATTTAAATCTATGATATTTCTCTCTGCTATTTACAAATTGATATAGATCTACAACATTATTTATTGTCTGTTGTCTAGCGGTGAAGAAGAGTGGGCATTCCAGCAGTAGGTGTCTTGAGTCCTGGAATTCGTTGCCACAATGACAGCTAGAGTCTTCAATCGCGCCAATTTTTGATAAATATCCCTTTAAATTTCCATGTTTGTTATAAACTGGGTATTATAAAAATTGGAGTGGAAACCACAGTTATTTGTTAATTAGCTTAACCTCATTGAGAGATATATTTAGAGATATTTCTACAATACAATATTCTTGTGATTTGCTTATTGTTGAAATATTGTTTATGCTAATTTGCATCTCAGCCTATATATCGCATATTTGTTAGATTGGTTGTGTGTTGGCTGATGGTTCTTGGATAGGGCAGGCCGCTGATACACGTGAACTGCTGGTATGTATATATTTTTATCAAGTTTCTTTAATATCTTGTCCTTTCTTATTGTTTACAATGTATTTTATTTCTAACAAACACATACATTAAGAGAAGTATCAAAATTTCATTAAATCAGCGAAATATTAATCCATTTGAAGAACGCATTAGGATAATCCACTGACTTTAAAGTGAAGAATATGTTTGGAATTATGCAAAATGTATTTTTAGGAAACTATATAAAAGATTACACTGAACCCCAAATAATTTGTCAATATATATATATTTGGAAAATATTATTTCATAAAATATTTCATAATATGCTATTTGAATTATTTTCAATCGAATATTTTAAAGTCATTCGAATAGAAGTCCAACAGAATTTTGAAATTTAACTATTTTTAATTTTTTTAAATAAATATATTGTATATAATTTATTGTAAAACAACAAAAAATATATTATTGTAATACAATATACATATTTTTATCGAAATTAAGATAACCTTATAAATATATTATATATTTGAAATTATTTTATATTCATAAAAATATTAAAAACAGCCATAATATCAATGTAATTCGTTTATGTTTTAATATATCAATATATGCCACAATGATGGTCAAAAGTTGAGTTACATCTGGTGTTTGCTCTATAACTTCTAAAAAAAGACACTTAACAGCATTCAACACAGCAGTCATATATTAAAGATGACATGATGGTAAGAAATTATGTAAAGTTATTTATATATGCAAATTAGATACGGCCACTCGAGCATTTATTGTTTCTCTGGCTAGGTCTCTCTCCTGACTCTGCTGCTTTTTGTTGTCTAAACAATTTTGAATTGTTTATTTTCAAATTTATTTTTATTCTTTTACACTTAGAGTTTAGCTGAATTTTTTAAGGTGGCGTGCTATAAGATGGCTAGAAATTGGATTATGCCAAGCTCATCAGCAAGGTGTCTAAATGTTTCAAGAACGGTGGTCTCACGCCTTTGAAAACAGTTTCAAGATACAGAAGTTGTATCTAGAAGACCTGTTGCTAGATGTCCAAAATTTACAACATCACAAGATGGCAGAATTTTGGCAATATCTGATAAACGCAATAGAGTGGTATTATGCAGGAAGCTTGTTTCTGAATCCGTTTCTGGAAAACAAATATTTGTCCAAACTCTCTGTCCGAAGACAATGCTGTTGGTCTCTATGCAATACGCCCAATTGCATGCATCCCATTATCTCAGTTGCACCAGAGGACACATTTGGATTGGAGTCGTCAGCATCGACCGGACAGAAAATGATGTGAGAAAGGTATATTCATAGATGAATCCTGATTCACAGTCTCCAGAGTGATTCTCAACGATACAAGATATGGAGAGAGATTGGGACATGATATAGCCCATCAAATGTAAGAGAAAAACACAACTTTTCTGGTGGCGGTGTGATGGTGTGGGCAGGCATCTCTCTCAATGGGCGCACCGATCTGCATGTGTTTGAAAGAAGTTCCCTGACTGTTCAAAGGTATCATGATGAGGTCCTAAAGCAATATGTTCTTCCGTTGGCTCACACAGAAGGAAAAGATTTTGTTCTAATGGACGATAACGCTCGTCCCCACAGAGCGAACCTAGTGACTCAGTATCTTCAAGACACTGGAATTCAAAAATGGACTGACCAGTCAGGTCTCCAGATTTGAATCCGATAGAACATGCCTGGGATGCCCTTGGGAGACAAGTATAATTATCTCTAATTCCTATTGAACTGATCAACGATCTTGTAAAGATAACGACAAGCAGGTGTCAAGAACGTATTGCTGTAAGAGGGGATCACACCCATTTCGCGCTTTTGGCGCTCGTCAGCGTGAAGTAGGCTGAACCACTGCGACCAAAAAATATTTTTTGGTTCCAGTGGCTTCTTGAAAAACCGAGAAATGGGTATTTAAGGCCAAACTTGCGTAAATACGCTTAGCACATAAAAAAACGAAAGAAAAAAAAAGGTTAAAAGATCAGGTGTTGAAATCAATATTAAAGATGGCATATCCTGACCAGGAGCACATAATCAACACCTGATCTTTTTATCTTTTACATTTTTTTTTCGTTTTTTTCATGTGCTAAGCGTATTTACGCAAGTTTGGACTTAAATACTTATTTCTTGGTTTTTCAAAAAGCCACTGGGACCAAAAATTGCAGTGGTTCAGCCTACTCCACGCTGACGAAAGCCAAAAGCGCGAAACGCGTTCGTGGATGGCGTTTCTTGATTTATCAAGAAATTGGGTTGGCCAAATATCAGGGAACAGGCTAAATCAATGTTTAGTTGATTTCTGTTCCACCATATGGCGCTCTGCCTTCTGTAAAGCGCATGTGCTCCTGGTCAGGATATGCCATTTTTAATATATATATATATGTGGTAACTGAAAGGGGACACTCAGGTATGGTGAGCTTTCCAATACCTTTTTCCACCTTGGTAGACCTTTCACAGCTCTCAGTACAGACAGTCGTGGTCTAGGTAAAATGAAAGACTTGGGATTTTCCACACAAAGAATGAAGGACACAGTTGTACTGGAAAAGTTCCGAGAACAGGAAGAATTGAAAAAGGCTTAAAAATATGGAGAGTGGATAAAATTATACAGCACTTTTTCATCATATAATTTTGTGATATCTATATTAATAAAATGGAAATTTCATAAGTGTCGATCACTAAAAACTTTCGTTACAATGCATCAATTTCAACCAAATTTTCAGCATTTATGTAAAACGAGATGGAGCAGGTTTTGCTTAACATCAAAATATTTTTCCTAACTTTAACATACATAACTTTGCTGTTATCGATAAAATCCAAAATAATTCCACAGAGTTAAAGTGTTTATACTTTTGCGTTTCTTGAAAAATTAGTTTTAATCTTTTTTATATATATTTGAATAACTTTTATACATGGTAAGATACTTTTATTTTATAGTTTTCATATTTTATACCAAAAAAAGTTGAAGCCTTACTTGATGAGATCAATTTTATATTTTAGATAAATTTTTAGGCTAAATTTAATTTATTATATATGATATTTCTAACTTACGTGGTTAGTATTTTTATAAGACTAAGGTTATTTATATTATTTTTTACAAAAAAAAGATTGAAATTTCATTAATGTGCTCAATTTTATGTCTTTTTGAAGACATTAACAAAATTTTAATTAATTGCTTTGATATTTTAAAAACAGATATTTATGGTGTTTTCCACATAAATTTCATTAATGTGCTCAATTTTATGTCTTTTTTGAGGCCCTAAACAAAATTTTTAATTAATTGTTTAGATATTTTAATAACAGATTATTTATGGTATTTTCAACTTATATGGGTTGTTTTGTAAAACAAAATTTGGGTTATTTCTATTTTTTTTTCACTAAGATGCAAGATATTTTATTGATATGTTTATGTGATTGTCACTTATGTGATTTTCACTAAAAAAACTTGACATTTCATTAATGTTCTCAATTTTATGTCTTTTTTGAGGACCTTAACAAGATTTTAATTAATTGCTTAGATATTTTAAAAGTAGATTATTTATGGTGTTTTCCACATATATCGGTTGTTTTGTTAACAAATTTTGGGTTAATTCTATTTTTTTTTCACTAAGATGCAAGATATTTTATTGATCTGTTTATGTGATTTTCATTATGAGGCCCTTCTCAGATATTTTTAAAGAACTTTTTATTTAATTATTTATATCTTTCAAATATTTATTTATGGTGTTTTCCACATATATGGGTTGTTTATTTAACAAATTTTGGGTTATTTCTCTTTTTTTTCACTAAGATGCAAGATATTTTATTGATATGTTTATGTGATTGTCATTATGAGGCCCTTCTCAGATATTTTTAAATAACTTTTTATTTAATTATTTATATCTTTCAAATACAAATTATTTGTGGTATTTATAACATATTATATTTTTCTACATATATGGGTTGTATCTAAAAAATAGGTTATTTATATTTTTAAATAAGCAAGGGATTTCTTTTACGGATTCATTTATTTGTCTTTTTGAAGTCCTTTTTCAAAATTTTTTAAAAGATATTTTAATTTGTTTTATTAAATATTTTATATTTAGATTATTTAAAGTTTTTTTAACATATAGGGGTTGTATTTTGTATTTTAGAAAATTATTTCTATTTTTTTACCTCGAAAAAGCATGCTTTTTCATTGCCATATCCAGCGGTTGGTCTATTTTTGAAGCTTTTTAATTATAACTGGTTTTGTACATTAATTTTTTGGTAATAATATTATGATTTTAGTTTTTTTAAATCTTTTTAACATATCTGAAGGTTATTTTGAATTAAAAATTAAAAAATTTTGAGTTTTACCTCAAAAAGACAGGAAATTTTTACAAAACAACCCATAAATGTGGAAAAGATATTTTGATTTATTTGATTAAATATTTTATATTTCGATTATTTATTTTTTTTTTTTAACATATAGGGGTTGTATTTTGTATTTTAGAAAATTATTTCTATTTTTTACCTCAAAAAAGCATGCTTTTTCATTGCCGTATCCAGCGGTTGGTCTATTTTTGAAGCTTTTTAATGATAACTGGTTTTGTACATTAATTTTTTGGTATTTTTTTTTAATATTATGATTTTAGTTTTTTGAAATCTTTTCAACATATCTGAAGGTTATTTTGAATGAAACATTTAAAAATTTTGCTTTTTCCTCAAAAAGACAGGACATTTTTATGCTTTGTTTAGAAATTGCTGATTTTGAAGCTTTTGTTATTAATCTCAATCTAAATTTTTTTTCAGAATATGCCTCGCCACAGCAGACGTTTACTTGGTAGGAATACGGCTGCTTCCAGGAGATATAGGAATGCTAGAGCTATTGAGACACCACTTCAAAGTGAGACGCGTCGTGCGCTTCGCCGTCTTAGGTATTCTGAAGCCCGCGTCGCAGCTACACAAACTATGCAAGTTCCTGTTCAGCGTATTCAGCTTTGATCTCATAAGCCGTTTTCAGGTTTTCAGTATAATGCCCATATTGATTATAAAGCTGATTCATCTGTCGATATAGGCCAAATGTCTCGGGTATGCCAGTTTTGCTCTGCTTTGAGATTTAAAGATGATGTAATGTAATAAAACAAAATAAACCTCTTCCTACTTAATATACATTACTTCTGAGGATTAAAGATTTTGATTTGTGTTGAGAATTTTGCATGCATTTCTCTATTTCTTTTCTTATCTTGCAAAGCTAATGGATTGTTTAGGTTGCTTATTTTTGACTCGCCAATTTGTTTAGTGATAAAGTGGTATAGCGTTCTTTTTCAGAGCATCACCCTACAAAAAAAAAAAATACCTGACCTTTCCTAATATTCAGATAGATTTATTATATCAACATACTAGACTACAAACATTCCCTCGAGTAAAACCCGGGCGGAGGGGGTACACCCGCTAGTATTTTAATAAAATATTTATTTGCTAATATTTCGGTTAGCTGAACGCCAAAACGTTTTCAAGGCATTACATTTATGTATAAACAAACTCAGCGCCGCATAGTGGGGGAATTTTGTGCAAGCAAATATTATTATAAAAGTTACAATAAGAATAAGTTAAATATATTTAAATATTAAAGGATTTATATATAATAAATAAATAGATAATTTCTATTCAAAACTTATAATTGTGACCATTATGAAGATCACAATCTAGATATGCCACGGACCTTCTGATATTTGCAGACGAAATAATTTCAGAATATTTTTCTTCATTTTTTTAAACTTGGGCATATTTTTGCAGGTTTTACGGAATGGTGCGGAAAAACACATTATCTATTTTCTAGGAGATGGTTTTCTTTAAATCTTTTAAAAACTGTTTTAGGTATGAGGTTGGAAGTTTAAGTGGTTTTCTAAATATTTGTTAGAGTCATGGAAACGTGGATATGATTATAATCGTAGAAACTCTTGTATATGATCAATTTGATTTAATATCAAAAGATTGTGATTTTTGAAAATGTATATTAACTTTGCTTATGAAATATCTTCTCAACGTATTTAACATTTTGATAATATTCAGAATGAATTATAAATTGGAAACGAATATAATATACATGGGAAAATAATAAAGCTTCAGAAATAGGTACTACTCATCAAAAACGAAATTTTTGATGAACATTCTGATTGTTTTGAATATTGAATGTAATGAAGCCTTTCGAAAAAATAGCTCTTTTAATAAAGATATTGCGTTATACAATGATAAAATTTCAATAAACATTAGAATCGCATATAGAGCAGTCTTTATTAAAAAGTTACAAATGTTTAAAAAACTCAGTTTTAGTAAATGGATGCGAAAAACTGATATTACGAATTTTATAAAAAAAAAGAGTAAAAAAACGCTTCATACTAATCAATGAATCAAATTAATAAAAAAAATCGATGAAAACTGAAATTATTTTTTAAAACTATATTTCTTTAAAATTACAAATATTAATTCTCACAATGAGTATATTTTTTATTTAAAAAACGCTAGCTTTCAAACGTTAATCGCTCTTCAACGGGCTTACTATAATATCGACTTTATCCCACCAGAAATATTTACAAAAACCTTTTACCTTTTTTAAAAATTATAAATTAAAATAATATTTTTACCTGATAATGATTTTTACTTTTTCAGATAATAAACTCAGCAACCATCTCGATATATAAATATACCGGCTCCTTTATAATGTTTTTATAATATCAGTATTGTTAGGTTATATATCTAGACTCAGTAGAAGATGTCGTGCTTTAAAGCTCTTCTTTATTTTTTCCATTCATTAAAAGACGCATTTCACCCAACAACCTTCTGTCTTGAATTAATGCAGGAGAATTATTTATTGATGTGATCTTTTTGAATTTCAGTTAGGTGTAGGTTTCAAATTTTCTACTACATTAAATTTAAATATAAAATAAATATATTTCAGCCGGAATTTTTTAAATAACACAAACTTTCTTCTATTCTTACTGTGACGAATCTTAATATGGTTCAGAGAGAGAGAGAGAGTGACAATTGAAACACCTTTATTGACATCTAGACAATAATTCATTCTAAATCAATAAATAAAAAGTAATGAGAATATACAATGATTTATAAGCTAGAGAGGCTCCACCATCTTGACAGGGTCCTCCTCCAGACCAGGAGAGGGTCTTCTTGGTCCCTCCGCATCTCCAGGCCCAGGAAGTGCTTGTAGATGCGTGTCTTGGTAGACGCCAGGATGGTTCAGGGCGTCGTCCTCCAGGTCATGCCCGAAGATCCAGCTCTGCAGGTCAGGGACCCGCTGGATGATGGTGAACGCCTCCAGGATGACTGGCCTGATCCGCCTAAAGGACCAGTAGCGGTGGGCCAGTGACAGGTCTCCGGACCCACAGGCGATGCAGGACTCCCAGGCTAAGGCCAGATTCAGAGAGAAAGAGATAGAGAAGTTATATATATATATATAGATGGAAATTTGGCCGGGAGGAAATTGATCCATAGAAGCATAGGGCGCTTCTCCGTCAAAATAAACGTCAAAACCTAACGCCATCTATTGATCGTGGCCGCAAACTAGCCTGGAATAAAGTCCGGCCTAGGCTGACGAGGGCCATTAGCCCGAAATGGTCTTTAGGTGGACGCTTCTCAGTTTGCCAAAGCTGGTGTGTGGCTTTGTCACCGACCCTAGGCCGCCAGTTTGCGGCGACGGTCAATAGATGGCGTCTAGTTTTTGACATTTATTTTTGACGGGAGAGGCGCCCTATGCTTCTATTAATATATATAAAAGAATTTAATTTATTTGGGAATGAAAATATTCCATGATTAATATTTTTATTTCTATATAAAGGTAACAAATCGGAACCTTAACTTACAAGGTGTGTCCAATAAATAATGAGACTGGTAGAAAAAAAATGGAAAAATAGAATGATTAAAAAAATATTTATTAGTATTTTTCTAAATAGTCTTCTCCCGCATCTATACATAATTCCATCTCTTCTCCCATGATTTAAAACATTTAGAAGAGGCATCTTTCGGGGTGTTCTTCAAGACCTTTTTCGAATCCGCTATGAGGGACTCTCTAGTGTCAAATCTCCTTCCTTTTAGAGCCATTTTGAGTTTTGAAGAGAGAAAAAAATTCATTTGGAGCTAGGTCTGGGGACTACGGAGGTTGTTGAAGTATTTGGATGCCGTGTTTAGTCAAATAAGTCAGTACAGATGTAGCGGTGTGTGGTGGTGCATTATCATGATGGATAATTCAATTTTTGGAACTCCACATTCCACTTCTATTCAGACGAATTGATTCACATACGCGTCTTATAATGTTTAAATGAGACTACCTATTGATTGTTTGATATTCATCTAGATATTCATAATGCACAATTCCCTTTATGTCAAAGAACGTGACCAATAAGACTTTGTTTTTTGACTTGCAAAGTCGGGATTTCTTCGTTCTTGGTTCATCTTTTCATTTCCACTCCATGGATTGGCGTTTGGTTTCCGGGTCATACCCGTAAACCCATGTCTCGTCTCTAGTTATTACTTTTTCCTTCCAATTAGGGGTTTCTTCCACCATTTAAAGCATTTTTTGGCAACTTCAACGCGATTCTCCTTTTGTTGGATTTTGAGCATTTTAGGGACAAATATTGAAGGTGTCTTCTTTAACTGCAAGTCTTCTTTAATTATCGATACAACAAATGATTTTGATATCCCTGTTTCTTCCTCAATGTCCCGTAACCCAATTCGTAGATTTTCTTTTATCAAATTTGAAATATGGCTCACCTTTTCAGGGTTCCTGTGCAGAATTTGACGTCCAACACGCTTCTCATCTTTCACCGATTCCATTCCATTTTTAAATCGTGAAAACCATCTAAATGTGGTAGGCTTATTTGAATTTTCATTTCCAAATGCCAATTTCAACAAATCTAAAGTTTCTGAAGCCGATTTCCAAATTTTGTAGCAAAATTTAATACAAATTCATTGTTCGAATTTTCTATCCATTACAAATTAGAAGTTGTTATGCCAGGCGTTCTTTTTACAAGCTTACAATTTATCAACTGCGCGCTCAATCACAATTTCTATTCTTATAATAGACTTTTTTTAAAAATAATAATTTCATTTTTTCTTTGTTTTTGACCGGTCTCATTATTTATTGGTCACACCTTGTATGTCGAACTGGACCTAAATAAAGTGTTTTCGGAAGACACACAGTTACTCAATGCAAATATTTTATTTTGTAATTCTACTGTCCTAGATAACATTTCCATAGTTTTCTTGAATAACATAACAAGGGTAATTTTACAATGTAGCTTATATAAGTAGAATCATCCAATACAGTATTAGAGCTCTGAAGAAGCGGTCTGGTAGATTGGGAGGATTCACCACTGAGCCAAGCTTTCTCAATATTTCTTCAACGTTTTAAGGTCAGTGTAAGGCTTATTTTATTTGAAAAGAAAAAAAGAATATTTAAAAAAAAATTTCAGACAAAAGTTTCTGTTCTAGCACCCTTAAATATCATACAATTATTGTTAAATGTTTAATATTGTTTGTGTTAAACTATATATAAAGAAAGGAGAGCAAAAAGGATTAAATATTTTATTTCCATGCACCATTTTCTACCCAAAGGAAAATCGAAGAATATTTCTTGCAAGTACAGCCACCAATCAGATATTGATTTTCAGCGAAGCATTTTCACGTCATTTTCTGATGTGGCAATTCTGAAGAAACTGAAATGAGGTATTCTGATGGAAGATGAAGCCGGCGGGAAGATGATTCTTGAGATGTCATTGGGACCAAAAGAGCTGAAGAGAGGATTGAGGAATTAACAGATGAAAATCAGAGTGAAGAAATTAAGGATGGATAGTTTTTTTTATAAATCCATTTAATTTTATAACTGAATATATGGAAACATATGGTTAATGAACTTAAATTATTTTGATAAACTGGATATGAGCTGTCTATATTGTTTTGTGTTGTAGGGGTTAAAATATATGTAACTGGTTTTTGTATAAAAGGTATTTTTTTAAATTTATATAATTGAACACTGGGTCACAGTTTTATGCCACTACTATTTCAATATTTGTGGTGATGCTTTAAAAATATTAATCATTATTATGAAATGCTATATCCTATGAGGAATGTCTGTGTATGCTGTGTGTATTTGTTTAGGTATGTGAATATATTATGTTGTATGTTTTTAGTCATGTGAATCTATTTGTATGTCTATATATGGGATTGTATGTGTTTATGTATATGTGTGTGAGTGTGTTTGTGTATGTTTATATACATGAGTATCTGTGTTTTTCTTTTGCAAATGAGGTGTAAGTATACGTGAATGTGTTTATGCATATGTATGTAAGTGTGTTTGTATAAAGGTGTATGTTTATGTGTATGTTTATATGCATGCTAATTGTGTTTTTTTTGTGTATAAAAGTGTATGTATTCGTGCATGCTGTTATGCATATGTATGTGAGTGTGTTTGTATAAAGGTCTATGTTTATGTACATATGTTTCTGAATGTGAAGGGGTAGTGTGTTTGTATATAATGTTTTATGTGTTTATATGTTCCTGTTCATATTTATAAATACAGATATGATTGAACTATTGGTTAATGTGTTAAACTGATTTTCATCTAAATTCGTTCTAGATGAGTAGAGATGCTGAAAGGTCGATCACGTTTTGGATGCTGATGGTAGCAGAATGGGAGGTTCTATCATTGATTGATATTCAGTCTTTCTTTTGAAGATAGATTTCTGAATGATATTATAAAATATGTGATTATTAATCTCTCTCTCTAGGTTTTTAGGTATTAGATTCCAATTTGATATTTCTGATTTGAGCTGATGGAACTCAATTGGATTACGGGAAGGCAGTAGGATTCTGATTGGTATTGATTTGACGCCGTCATGATCCCAGGTACAATCTTGGAAGTTTGTAGATAAACGGATTATAAAAATGGTTTCAGAATGAGATTCTATTGTAACGTTGGGGGAGGGGGTTGACTTGGAATTCTTTTTCTTGACTTGTCTTGCATCTTGAAATCTATTTTTCGTAATTGCATAGTGACTGATCGACAATTCATCTACGAAGATTTTGATTTATATTTTTTAAGGAAATTGAGATCGTTTGCCTCTTTCAATTATCAAAATATTCTTCCCAACAACTTCTTTATTATTATAATTGGTTTTATTTGAGGAATGCACTTAAGGAGAATGATCGAGGAGTATAGGTGAAAATATCTTTAATATTGATTTGATGGTTTTAAATTAGATAGGTATATGCGGTTTAAACTTGCGCTTATATTTCTTGAGGTAGAAAGGTTTGATAATTGCATTATATATTCAGGGGCAGAATTATTTGAAAATGATTAGTTTTTTTACTTTTTCTTTAGAAAGTTAGATAAACGTAATTTATATTTTAATAAAATTCCAGAGGTTTTCTTGTCATTTGACGACCCTGTAAGCACCTTGTTTTTAGGAGTAGAGCCATCTTTGTCTTGATCTTTGGTGAAATCGCCAGTTTGGGTGCTCCTGTCAACTTTGAAGGTCGCCATTCCAGTTGCTCTTTTCTTCGCCTGCATCAGTTCAGGATTTAGTAGCGAAAATTATAGATTCAAATAATAATTGTATAATTTATTTAATAACATTTTAGGCGGTATACACGTATACAATATACTTGTATAAATTTATTATTAATCATAAAATGAATCTGTTAACAATATGCAAGTTATAAGGAATGTGAAGAAATTAAGACGCAAATGTTTATTTTCGCAAATAAATATAACTTCTAATGTCCTTACTGCAATGAAAAAATTATATTGGGAGATCTTGGCTCATCAGTGGTGAACCCTCCCAGCGGTTTCGTCAATTTAATCTATCAGACCTCTTCTCAAATACTGTATTTGATCATTCTGCTTTTATATGCTACACTGAAGGGTGGAATCATAGAAATGGTATTTAAGTAAACTATGGACATAAGCTTTTAGGATAGTATTTATTTGTGAAAAGGAATATTCGCGTCCTAATGTCTTCATTCGTTATATATAGATGGCGTTTTATTGCTTTGTATCAATTTACAAGTTGTATAGAATTTGAATAAAATTACAACTTTTGATAGAAAAATTAGATTCATTATAAGCTAAAAAACGAGCAAGATTTCGAGTGAATAAATCTCTGTTCAAATGCTTTCTTTATCGATATTGGAAATCGATATCAGCGATCTATTTTTGCGATTGAATTTAACAATTTATATCGGCAATTGCTATCAGGAATAGATATTAGCTTCTACAATGGATTCCTGCCCATCTTGGGTTCGGAGGTAATGAGATGGTAGATTAATTAGCAAAGGAATTCAGAAAGTTGAGCCAAATGAAAGAACAAATGTCAGTATTTGTCACTAATGCTTTGGGAAAATATAAGATAATTCAACAACAAAAAAAAAAAAAAAACATCAAATATGTGAAATAAACTCTGAGAGATGATTTACAAAAACTATAACAAGACTCAGAACGAAACACTACAAAGGAATGTCAATACATCCAGATAGCACAAGAACCTATAGGACATCCAACAACTGTCCTGGTGTGGAACTAACACCAACCCACAAATTCTCATCCCCAGCAATGGCCGCAGCCTTGCAGAAAATTGACATAGACCCAGAGCAGCTTTACATACCCAAGATAGTGGACATTGCGACAGCTGTGATAGAGATGCATGGAGACATTTGAGGTTCTTCATTGGACACGACAACAACAGATATATATTAGCGCCCGATTTTAGTATTCGTAATCAGCGATTGATATTAACCATTGTAAAGCCAGTCAAAGAGCCGTTTATTTGCTTGAGAGAATTCTCGTGTTGAACTTTTTTATATACATTTATAATATACAAATTTTAATATTCAAATGTTTCACAGCTATTCTATTATATCAACTTGATAACTATATAATATTATAATATATTATTAATATAAAAATAAAATATAAATATATAATATTTATATGAAAAGCACCAGTGCTTGTGGTCAGGATATGCTATCTTTATTTTTAATAAATTTATATATATATAGAAGCATAGGGTGCCTCTCCCGTCAAAATAAACGTCAAAACCTGACTCCATCTATTTATCGCCATCATATAATTTTCCATCTATATATAAGGTAGTTCTGAGTAAAGAAAATATATTCAAACAATTAATAGAATGTTTAAATTGTAGTAATAAATGACATATATATATATAGTGTATTTCAGGTTTATATATATACAGTAGAATCTCCCTATAAAGGACATCTAATTGCAGAGCCATATTGCCCTTTAGGGAGAGGTATCCTCTTACCAAATGGGTTCTAAATAGTAAAAAATGGGAATTTTGCAAATGAAAACTGTCCTTTTTAGAGAGGTGTCCGCTAAAGGGAGGTTCTGCTGTACTCAATTATAAAAAAACATTATTTTTACAATAACATTTGTAACAAGGTGGCTATGAGCATAAAGAAATAAGCTTACCAATTGGTCTAAGAGATCGTTAGCGAAAGAGAGCTGTAAACAAACAATCAAGTTCTATAAATGTAAATAAACATTAAACCAACACTCACGTAATTCTTGAGAGCTACGATGAACTCCTCTCCATCGCTTATCTCTTCCTCCAATTCACGGAGTCTTTTCTGTCACCATTCAATCACAGGTTAAACACTTCAACCATATACATTCTAACTATATTGTAGCGTAGCAGAAAGGTAGAGTCGGTGATCCACAAACGAAGAACGTTATTTTATTAACCAAACAAATCGAGGTCAAAAGAAGAACAAACGAGAAATATGAATGAATTAATTAATTATAATTAAGTGATATCTAGAAATAGCTATATTTAAAATAGTAAACAAAGGAGAGAGAGAGAGCAAAGAATAAAAGTCTCGTGGCCACGCGGCCTCGCAGGGGTAACCTCCACCGGCACGTGACGTCAGCTCCCGGGTTGCTGAGCCAGCAATTTCACTTCGCTACATAGCCCCCCTCTCAAAGGACATCGACCCGATGTTCAGCAGGAGACCTGCGCCTCCAGTCTACGAGCTCGCGACCGCGTAATAGGGCCAGGGATATCCAGGTCTCCTGGTCTGGGGACCTCCTCCTGGGCCAAGGGTGGTTGCCTCTCTTCCGCTGGAACCTCTTCCTTTTGAGGACTTGATAAGTCGTCTTCCATGTCCTCCTCCAGGTGGTCCTCCCGCTTCTCTGGATCTAAATAGGGCTTCATCCTGCAGATGTGAACTATGTCCTTTGTTTTACGACGACCATGCTGGTCTCCGAATGTCTCCACTTCATATGTCACATCGGATATTTTTCTTGTTACTTTATACGGGCCGAAATAACGTCGCATTAGTTTTTCAGACAAACCCACCTTGCGCACAGGGATATAGATCCAAACGAGAACTCCGGGCTGATAGATTATGTTTCTGTGATGGGCGTCGTAATGGAGTTTATTTCCTCCCTGGGACCTCATAGTGTGAATGCGTGCCAGCTGTCGCGCTTCTTCGGCCCTTGATCCTAGAGTCTGGATGAAGTCATCTTCATCCTCTGAAGGAAATTTGGGGAATAGCAAGTCTAGTGGGGTCTCCGCCTCACGCCCGTGCACAAGGTAGAATGGACTAAACCCCGTGGACTCTTGCTTCGCCGTGTTGTATGCGAACGTCACGAATGGGAGAATCTCATCCCAATCTTTCTGGTTGACGTCCACATACATGGACAGCATGTCTGCTATTGTCTTATTCAACCTTTCAGTGAGTCCATTGGTCTGAGGGTGGTAGGCGGTTGTTGTCCGATGAGTTATTCTGCAGTGTTTGTTCAGATCACGAATCATTGAAGATGTAAAATTTCGTCCTCGGTCTGTGATAACTTCCCTCGGCGCACCGTGCATCAGAATTACATCTTTAATAAGGAATGTCGCTACTTCCACTGATTCACTTGTCGGTAGAGATTTCGTGATCGCAAACTTGGTGAGGTAATCCGTACAGACAATGATCCAGCGATTCCCGCACATAGATGTTGGAAACCTTCCAAGGAGATCCATTCCCACTTTTTCGAAGGCGGCTATAGGCACAGGTATCGGCTGCAAAAGTCCTGGAGGGAGTTGGGGCTGGCGTTTGCGTCGCTGACAATCTGGACAGTGAGCCACATACTTCCTAACATTTCTATACATTCCGGGCCAGTAGAATTTTTTTCTTATTCGATCATATGTCTTAGTAAATCCAAGATGTCCTGAAGTGGGAGAATCATGTAAGTTTCTCAGTATTTCAGGCCTCAAGTGGCGGGGGACCACCAGAAGCCATTCCCTTCCCATTGGATCGTAATTTTTTTTATGGAGAGTATCGTTTATTTTTATAAAGGACTTGTTAGATGTTTCCTGTTGGATTTTGTCGGCTATCTTCGTGAGGTCCGGGTCTTTCATTTGTTCCCGTCCAAAATTCTGTAAGGCAACTATGCAAGGAATATCTTCTTCTATATCTTCACTACAATTTAGGGGACTTCTTGATAAACAGTCAGCGTCCTGATGTTTTCTTCCGCTCTTGTGCACAACAGTAACATCAAACTCCTGCAGCCGAAGAGCCCATCTTGCTAACCTCCCACATGGGTCCTTGAGGTTGGTTAGCCAGCACAAGGAGTGATGGTCAGTTACGATAGTGAATGGACGTCCAAAAACATACGGCCGGAATTTGCCAATGGCCCAAATAATAGCAAGACATTCTCTCTCAGTCGTCGAATAATTTCTTTCCGCCTTATTGAGCGTTCTCGATGCATAGGCAATGGCTCTTTCCTTTCCCTTTTGAATTTGCGCTAAAACTGCTCCTATTCCATAGTTGCTCGCATCAGTATGTATTTCTGTTGGGGATGAATGATCAAAATGTCCCAAGACAGGCTCAGAAATTAGGGCTGACTTGAGAGCTTCAAATGCGTGCCGCTCTTCTATGTTCCAACTAAACACTGAATCTTTCTTTAAAAGAGCGTTTAATGGTTGGGCTATATGGGCATAATTGGGTATGAAACGGCGGTAGTAGGAAGATAGCCCTAGGAAACTTCTAACTTCTTTTAGCGAATTTGGTCTGGGGAAGTCACGGACTGCTCTAATTTTTTCTGGATCGAGACATATTCCATCTCCACTCACCTCATGTCCAAGAACTGTTATAGTTTTCGCACCAAACCTGCATTTCCCCGAATTGAGGCACAAGCCAGCCTTCCTCAAACAGCCCAATACCAGCTGAAGGCGTCTCAGATGTTCCTCAAAATCATCGGAAAAAACGACTATGTCATCAAGGTAACAGAGACAGATTGTCCACTTAAGACCCTTCAAGAGGCCGTCCATCATTCGTTCGAATGTAGCTGGAGCGTTGCATAACCCAAATGGCATCACTTTGAACTCATACAATCCATCTGGGGTTATGAATGCAGTCTTCTCACGGTCCGCTTCCTCCACGTCGATCTGCCAGTATCCAGATTGGAGATCCATAGAGGAATAAAATCGTGCTCCCTGTAGACAGTCCAAAGTGTCGTCGATCCTTGGGAGCGGGTAAACATCCTTTTTTGTTATCTTATTAAGGCGGCGGTAATCGACGCAGAATCTCCAGCTGCCATCTTTTTTCCTGACCAAAACGACCGGTGAGGCCCATGGGCTCGCAGAGGGCTGAATAATACCAATTTCTTCCATTTTATTCACCTCCTCTTGAATAATTTGACGTTCCGCTGGTGCTACTCGGTACGGTCGTTGTTTGGTGGGAAGGTGGTCTCCAGTGCTAATTCGATGCTTAACATTATCGGTCTTGAACGCTTCTTTTTTTCTGAAATCAAAAATATCTCTATAGTTTCTCAATAAATTTCTTAATTTTTCTTTTTGAAAATCGTCAAGTGAATCATCTATATTTAAAATTTCCGCAAATTTTGAATCCTCGGAATGGCCTATATCTGTTCCTACGTGGTTGCCCTCAGCAAGTACACAAAGCTGGCTATCCTCGATGACGACACCATCGGCCACGTGCATCCCCTGGGGAATTATCTTCGGATATGGGCTCCAATTTGCCACCCACAGTTTTCCCCTGTTACTGGTAAGTGAGATGATAGAGGAGGGAGCCATTAGTTCTCTTTCCAGCGACAGACCTTTTTGACTTTCTGCCACTACAGCTGCATTATCTGAGATGTCTCTGCTTAATACCTCTATCAGCTGACAAGATGCGGGCTCTATTCTGTATTCCCGTTCCGCGTAGAGAGGTGAGTTGTTTTTGGGTGTGTCCTCGACTAGGAATTCCTCTAAAAAAAGTGTATCTTCTGCAGAATCAATTACCGCCCTGGATAACTTCAAAAAGTCCCATCCGAGGATCACATCGTGACTACAGTCCTCCAGAACAATAAATTCGAAATTTTCCTGCAGACCATTTAAGTCCAATTTTAAAGAGCAGCGTCCTTTCGGTTTTATAATTTTACCGTTGGCCACTCTTAAGCTCACGTCAGTTTCGGCAAACATTATTTTCTTCAATTTGAGTCTGAACCTCTCGGACACGACAGAATAAGAAGCCCCAGAATCAACAAGAGCACTGGTTATATTTCCTTCTATTTTAATATTTATATAATTTTCTTTCATATCCACTGTAGTCGACTAGGGAGGGTTTCCAAATTTTGCGGCCCCACCTCCAAAATAGGTCGCAACCTCTAGTTTTCCTGGCGGGAACGGCGAGGTGACCGACTGGACCCTCTAATAGGCGACGAATGTTGTCCGTTTCGGCCAGGGTATGGGGAAGGGCTTCGGTAACGTCTAAAATTATCTCTTGGCTCGTCGTCATTGAGCGCCGGGAATTTGGAACGGGGTCCATAGAAGAACATTGGTTCTTGCCTCCTTTGGGAATATCCGTTTTCTCTTTCGTCATTCTGTCTCCTTCTGTCACGGCAGTAACGGGCGACATGGCCAGGGCGTCCGCAATGGAAGCAAATTGGTCTTCCCTCAGTGGTCCGCCATTCATTTGTGTCCAGTCTTTCTCCCTGTTTCGGGTACCGAGCTCTGGGACGAGGAGTTTGGGGTGCGGCCGTCTCTCTTCTAGCGATTGGTGACGGCGTATAAGTTTGATATTGAGGGGAGCCTCTGGAAGGATTTGATATTGGAGCGAGGGTTTTATCAATTTCTTCCCTCACCATATCTTCAATGGTGGCGATTCTTGGTTCTTCTCGAGGAGCGGCCAAGGCCCGTTGCACCTCCTCGCGGACAATTTGTCTAATCATGGATGACAAATCTGTATTATCATCGCAGACATCAAGGGATGCTACATTGGGCAAGCGTTCGTACTTGGCGGGGGTCACACGCCGACGATGAAGCGCTTCAATGCGGCGGCACTCAGACACAAATTGATCCGTATTGTTTATGTCTCTTGGAAGAAGCGCCTGATAAAGTTCTTCCACTATTCCTTTCATGAGGTGGGAGATTTTATCCCCCTCGCTCATTTGGAGATCCACCTCTTTGCAGAGTCGTAGGACGTCTTGTATATAGAACTCGGTGCTTTCACCCTTTAGCTGAGCCCGGATTTTAAGTTTTTTCTCGGCAAGCAGCCGCAGACTCTCACTTTTCCCAAATACACTCTCCAATTGAGTAGTAAACTCTTCCCAATTCCGGATGGTCTCCTCATTATTCTCAAACCATTTGAGGGCAGTTCCATTCAGGTAAAAGTAGACATTGGCAAGACAGAGGGTTTCGTCCCAATGATTATGCTTCGCCACACGTTTGTAACCTTTTAACCAGGTAAGGGGATCCTCACCATCCTCCCCGGAGAACATGGAAGGATTCCTTGGTAGGTGCTGAACAAAATAATTGCCCGCCTGGGTAGCTTCCTCTATATTCACGGTCATCTCCTTGAGCTCTACACTATCTTCTTGTTTAACAGTTTCAGTCCTTCTTTTATGTCTGAAGGGATATCGGTCTTGACGATCCAGCGTCTCCACCAGTTGTAGCGTAGCAGAAAGGTAGAGTCGGTGATCCACAAACGAAGAACGTTATTTTATTAACCAAACAAATCGAGGTCAAAAGAAGAACAAACGAGAAATATGAATGAATTAATTAATTATAATTAAGTGATATCTAGAAATAGCTATATTTAAAATAGTAAACAAAGGAGAGAGAGAGAGCAAAGAATAAAAGTCTCGTGGCCACGCGGCCTCGCAGGGGTAACCTCCACCGGCACGTGACGTCAGCTCCCGGGTTGCTGAGCCAGCAATTTCACTTCGCTACAATATAAACCAATTGTTATCTTATCCCTAGTACACGTGGTACAGGCCATGATAATCATGGTGGATAGAAGTAGGCGACTGCTTTTACTGCAAGTGTACCTTGGGGGACGGTGGAAATGTGGTTTAAACCATTGGTTTTCGACCGCTACGACCCGGGATCGAATCCTGCATTGGGCACTTTTTTTCCAATAAAAAATGCTCCAATGGTTTGTGAATCTTTAAAAGTCAAATCCCACCAGCGAGTGCAAGCAACTAAACGGGGCTCTGGCACATTTGTAAGTGCAAAGTCGAACTGCCTTTAACATGTGTAGATATGTGGTGTATTTACAGTAAAAGCAGTCGCTAACTATCCCACCATGATTATTATCATGGCTTGTACCACGTGTACTAGGGATAATAAAAAAAATATATATAAACCATATTTTTACTAACTATTTGTAGAATCTCCACTATTTAAAATATTTCCTATACCTTTTTAAAAGATTTATCAATTATCTTTTGATATATATAATATTCTATTTTCTTATTTTAACATTAGTATCTCGTTTTAAACAGTCTTAGAGGCTTATAAACTCTCCTGGATATTTCCAGTGGTATCGCTGGAGACCCGCTGGCGATTCTCCACCAAACACTGCAGTGATGGCAGAGGCGCCATATTCATTTTACATCGTATCATGCATATATAATATTATTTCTTAAAATAGTGCAGACTGTCCACCTTTGCATGTATTGACAAGATGTCGTTAAAATAGTTTAATTGTCTAAACTGTCTTACTATTGCTAATTAATGTATTTTAAGGGGACAAAGTTTGACTGTCACCTCAATGCGGTGCCCCCTGGATTGCCAACCATCGACAGCATCTTTCGAATTGTATCAAATCCTCCAAAAAAGACCTCTGGGAAAACCCCAGGACTATAATAGAAAAGCTGAGACAATGAAACCTAATGGAGATCGTTTAAACGACTTGAGGAATAAGCCACAACAGGATAGAGAAGCCATCATGGAAACTTATTAACTGAATATTGATATAAATGCTACAGCGTCCAGGGAAGCCAACACGACCTATGTTCCAGAGATGACAACAAGGTCGAGAAATATGATAGTCATCCCAAATACCAATGTTGGGATTTTTCAATGTTTTTTTAATGGCACATATGGTAGTTGACAGATGTTGACTTAACTCCTACTGCTGGCTGAAAAAGTGAGTGTAATATGAATTCAAGAGACCAAGCCTAAATAAAGTACAAAGCTTGAATTAGGGACTTTCAATATCACTAGACAAGACAGAGAGACCTAAAAAAAGGAGGAGGTCGCAACATCGTCTGTTATTAATATAACAATATACAGTTAAACCTGTCTATGGCGCTTCCTCTAAATAGCGCCTCCCTCTCTATAGCGCCCGATTTTAAATATGTAGTAGGATGCGATTTACATTAAAAGTGACCTGTTTCTAGCACCCCCTCTCTATAGCACCATATTTTGGTGAGTCCCAAGAGGAGGCGCTATAGACAGGTTTAACTGTATTATATAACTCAATAGAGAATATAACTACAAAAAATAAGACAAATTCAACCAATAATCGAACACTCAAGATATAATAAAAAACAAGTAATATGCAAATAATAATCAGCTCAATAAAATTAATGCCAATATGCAAAATTCCGGCCAAAACATATGTATATATATTGTATATACAAGTATAAATAATTATCTAACTGTGTGATATATTTGTACTCCTGTTGAAGGGCTACGAAAGCTAGAGTTGGCATTAAACTCATCTCCTGAGACTTATTGACTTATTACAATATATTATAACGTCAAACTTCTACTTACTTCTTTTGGAGAAAATTCTTCCCATTTTACCAATGGAGAGACGGGTGATGCTGAAATAAATCAATGTTTAATCATTTAAAATTCAATAATAATAAATGGCAATTGAATTTATGAATTCAATTTACTAATATATATTTAATATGAAACCATATTTGCGGAAGAGCTTTGCTCGATTCAAAACCTTGAAATTATATATATGTACCTCTACAGACCTATAAGCTTATGTCCATAGTTCACTAAACACCCCTAAGCTGCCTTCCATAGAAAATGCAGGGCATATTTCAAACCAATCTAATATAATAGTAGAGCGGTCTATATATTAATTTGGCGAAACCGCTGAGAGGGTTCACTACTGATGAGCTAAGCTCTCTCATTCCAAATACTTATTTAATTTCAGTAAAGTCTGTAGAGATAATTTTCGTTGATATTATTGTAAAGAAACACATTTCAAGTAAATATATTTGATCCAAATCTATTAATAAATACATTAATTTTAAAACTGTGTATCATTATGCCTATTGATTATTACATGTTAGAATGTAAGTGTGAGAAATTTTGATTACCAGAAACTATAAGGTTATCCCAAAAGTTCGTGTTTTTCTTATTACTTGACGAATAATACTATTATAAGGAATATTTGGGAGGGTTTCCAATTCTTAAAACATAATTAAACAGGGCTCTGGATCACTTGTAAGTGAAACATTTGAAAATTCTTTCAAAATGTATAGACAAGTGTTGAACAACAGTAAGCACAATCTTCATTAAAATAGCTTAGTTATAAAGATGGTTATTTTCTATTTTTCCAATAGAGAAAGTTATCCAAACACTGTATGGAGTTTCTCGAATCTGGCGTAGCATCTACAAAGAGTTAATCATGTTTACCACAGTTATTTTTATTTTATTTCAACACACAAAAAAGCGATATCCCGGCTAGGGATTATTGCGTCGATTTATTTTTTAAAAACAGAAACAATTATAAACATATTATAGAAGAAAAAGTTATCGAAATAAAAGGAAAAACAATAATATATATTAGGAACCTGAACCTTTCAGGTTTGAAAGAAAATCATAAATATATTTACAAAAATAGTTAAATCTATATGATAATTCTATCTGCTATTTACAAATTAATATAGATCTACAACATTATTTATTGTCTGTTGTCTAGCGGTGAAGAAGAGTGGGCATTCCAGCAGTAGGTGTCTCGAGTCCTGGAATTCGTTGCCACAATGACAGCTAGAGTCTTCAATCGTGCTTTTAAAATAAAAATCCCTTAAAATTTCCATGTTTGTTATGAACTGGGTATCATAAAAATTGGAGCATAAACCACAGTTATTTGTTAATTAGCTTTACCTCATTGAGAGAGATATTCAGAGATATTTCTACAATACAATATTCTTGTAATTTGTCTATTGTTGTAATATTGTCTATGTTAATATGCATCTCACCATATATATCGCAGCTTTGTTGGATTGGTTGTGTGTTGGCTGATGGTTCTTGGATAGGACAGGCCGCAGATAGACGTGAGCTGCTGGTATGTATATATTTTTATCAAGTTTCTTTAATATCTTGTCCTTCCTTATTGTTTACAATGTATTTTTTTCTAACAAACACATACATTGAGAGAAGTACCAACATTTTATTAAATCAGCGATATATTAATCCATTTGAAGAACGCAATAGGATAATCCACTGACTTTAAAGTGAAGAATATGTTTGGAATTATGCAAAATGTATTTAGGAAACTATATAAAAGATTACACTGAACCAAATATTTTGTTAATTTATATATATTTGGAAAATATTATTTCCTAATATGCTATTTGAATTATTTTCAATCGAATATTTTAAAGTCATTCGAATAGAAGTCCAACAGAGTTTTGAAATTTAGCTATTTTAAATTTTTCAAATTAATATATTTTATATAATTTATTGTAAAACAATAAAAAATATATTATTGTAATACAATATACATATTATAATAAAAAAAAAAGATAAACTTATAAATATATTGTATATTTGTAATTATTTTATATTCATAAAAATATGAAAAACAGACATAATATCAATGTAATTCGTTTATGTTTTAATATATCAATATATGCTACACTGATGGTCAAAAGTTGAGTTACATCTGGTGTTTGCTTTATAACTTCTAAAATAAGACACTTAAAGGCACTTAACACAGCAGTTATATATTTAAGATGACATGATGCGTAAGAAATTATGTAAAGTTATTTATATATGCAAATTAGATACGGCCACTCAAACATTTATTGTTTCACTGGCTAGGTCTCTCTCCTGACTCTGCTGCTTTTTGTTGTCTAAACATTTTAAAATCGTTTATTTTCAAATTTATTTTTATTCTTTTACACTTAAAAAAGGCTTCTAAGAATAGTTTAGATGAATTTTTTAAGGTGGCGTGCTATAAGATGGATGGAAATGGGATTAAGCCAAGATGATGCAGCAAGATACCTAAATGTTACAAGAATGGCGGTCTCATGCCTCTGGGAACAGTTTCAAGATACAGAAGATGTCTCCAGAAGACCTGTTGCTAGACGTCCAAAAGTTACAACATCAGAAGTTGGCAGAATTTTGGCAATATCTGATAAACGCAATAGAGTGGTATTATACAGAAAGCTTGTTTCTGAATCCGTTACTGGAAAACAAATATTTGTCCAAACTCTCTGTCCAGAAGACAATGCTGTTGGTCTATATGCAAGACGCCCAATTGCATGCATCCCATTATCTCAAATACACCAGAGGACACATTTGAATTGGAGTCGTCAGCATCGACCGGGCAGAAAATGATGTGGAGAAAGGTTATCTTCACAGATGAATCCCGATTCAGCCTTCAGAGTGATTCTCGACCGTACAAGATATGAAGAGAGGTTGGGACATGATATAACCTACCAAATATAAGTGAAAAAGACAAATTTGGTGGTGGCGGTGTGATGATGTGGGAAGGCATCTCTCAATGGACGCATCGATCTGCATGTGTTTGAAGGAAGTTCCCTGACTGGTCAAAGGTATCGTGATGAGCTCCTAGAGCAATATGTTCTTCCGTTGGCTCACACAGAAGGAAAATTTTTTGTTCTAATGGATGATAACGCTCGTCCCCACAGAGCGAACCTGGTGACTCACTTTCTTCAAAACACTGGAATTCAAAAATGGACTGACCAACCAGGTCTCCAGATTCGAATCCGATAGAACATGCTTGGGATGCCTTTGGGAGACAAGTAGCCGGTCTTTGTCCCTCTCCCAGAGGCCTTGATGATTTAAAGACTTCTCAAAAAAGAATAGAATCTAATTCCTATTGAACTGATTAACAACCTTGTAAAGATTACGACAAGCAGGTGTCAAGAACGTATTGCTGTAAGAGGTGATCAAGTCCATTATTAAGTGAGTAAATTATTTTTGAAAACATTTGTATAAATCTGATTTCTGAGAGTTCTAACCATTAATTATACCTAAATATTGATAAACCTACTATAGAGTATTTACAATATAAAAATAAAACACAAAAATGGTTCAGGAAAATATTAATACATGTTTAAAGAAATCTATACAATTTTAAATTAATAATGAAATATATTAGTTTTAACTTAAATTTTGGCTACCAGTGTATCATTTAACTTATTACAAATATTCAATTTGGATGCAAGCAAAGAAATTTTCGTATCTCTATATGTTGCAACATGATACACTAATGACTTAAAGTCGTGCATTTTGATAGAATAACTTTCCAAGTTTTATCAAGAAGTCTATATCCTCCTCTCCTCATTAATTTGATCAGTTGAGAGCAGCCTCGTCTATACTATCGAACACCAGCCCGATACACATATGTTCTTGAATATTCTTGATTATTCAGGTGAATATTTATTCTAATATATATTCTGGAATAATACTGAATTCAAATTACGAAACTATTTTAGACGCGTAATATTCTTTTTAAATAAAACAATTTCTACTGTCCTTACTGCAATGAAAAAATTAAAGGGAGGGCCTGGCTCATCAGTGGTGAACCCTCCCAGCGATATCGCCAGTTTAATCTACCATACCGCTGTTATATTGCATTTTGGAACTTCCTTTTATAGTGGTACTGAGATGCTTGACTCTTCGAATGGGTATTTTAGATGAACTATGGACATAAGCTTTTAGGATAGCAGAATTACATATAATTATAAATATATAATAAATATTGAATTAACTTTAATTGATACTTATTTTTATAGGTGACACATACAAGCCATCATGAACCTTTATTTGTTTCACCAACATTTCTTGTTTTTTTTTTACTTTCAGTGCCTGGTCCTTCTTGGTACGTTATTCTTTTTAACAAAATAAATAATCAACTCAGAGCCAGGGATCTTTTAACCACTTTTTATTTTCAAAATTCAGGCCAATTTGCCCTTCAAACAGGATAATTAGAAGTACCACTTTCAGGTGTATATATAATTGGCTGGAAGTGGTACTTTTAGATCTCCTGTTGAAGAACATATTGACCTGAGAGCTTGAAAAATAAAAGGTGGTTAAAAGAAACTTGGACCTGGATGGCTTATTGATTTTGTTAAATTTTAAAAGCAGGGATGAATATCTATTATTCCTTTTGTTCTATTTTCGTGAATTTAAAATTTCCCTGGTTGATGTTTGGAAAAAAAGAGAGAGAGGAAGAATTTAAAGTTATACAGTGAATATTTATTTCTATTAAAAATAGACACTTCGGCCAGTTAGAGTTTTTTATTTTTCGCAACGTTTCGACAAAAATCTTTTGTCTTCGTCAGGAGAAGTAAATAAAAATAAAGCATTTGGCAAGGCGTTAAAAATTGTTCTGAGGTTGCAAGGACGTTCTAACGTGATTTTTCGAATTTAATACAACATAAAACAATAAAATGTTTACATTTGAATCCACATACATTGAATACTTATATTCGAAAATTATTTCTCTTTCAACTTAGGTATATTCAAATAAAATATTCATAAGAGAATAAATAGTAGGGTGAGATCATCGGTTATTTAGTAACAGAATACTCTGTTAAATCGACCGTCAGAGGTCGCGCTTTCCCTTTATATAACCCGTTGTTGTTGCTTCCCATTGGCCGGTTCAAATATCTATGTAAATAATATTTTTTTTTCTTTATTATTAAGTCTCAAATCAGGGAATACCTTTCTCAATTTATGTTTTAAATATTTCATAAGCTAAATTAAACCGATAAAGATCTAAACTGTTTTTATTTATATTTTCAAGATTTTCAACGACTGAATACCAATACCATTTAGTACCAATGTATTCAATTGAACCAGCAAATATCATAATAATATTCATGTATCAAGCAAATTATCATTAATTCTATATCAAATCATCATAGATCAACAGAAATATTTTTTAAATAATATATATATGTGGTAACCGAAAGGGGACACTCAGGTATGGGGAGCTTTCCAATACCTCTTTGCACCTTGGAAGACCCTTCACAGCTCTCCCAGAGTACAGACAGTCGTGGTCAAGGTAAAATGAAAGACTTGGGATTTTCCACACAGAGAATGAAGGACACAGTTGTACTGGAAAAGTTCCGAGAAAAGAAAGAGTTGAAAAAGGCTTAAAAATATGGAAAGTGAAGAAAATTTTACAGTACTTTTTCATCATATAATTTTGTTATATTACACAATAATAAGTTGTTGGTTCAGATTATCATATACATATATATATATAATATTAGATTATAAAAAGGCATATATTTAATAAAATATTTATTTGTTAATATTTCGGTTGGCTGAACGCCAAACCGTTATCAAGGCATTACATATTTGTATAAACAAACTCAGCTCCGCATAGTGTTATGATATCACAGTTGATATAATTTTAAAAAATACAAAGTGAGTGAAGGAAATTTATGCAAGCAAATATTATTATAAAAGTTACAATAAGAATAATTTAAATATCTTTGAATATTAAAGGATTCAAATATAATATATAAAAATATAATTTCAGCTCATAACTTATAATTGTGAAGTCCAACATTATAAAGATCACATTATAGATATTCCACGGACCTTCCGATTTTGGCAGACGAAATAATTTCAGAATGTTTTTCTTCATTTTTTAAACTTGGGCATATTTTTGCAGGTTTTACGGAATGGTGCGGAAAAAACACATTATCTATTTTCTAGGAGATGGTTTTCTTTAAATCTTTAAAACTGTTTTAAGTATAAGTTTGGAAGTTTTAGTGTTTTTTCTAAATATTTGTTAGAGTCATGGAAACGTGGATTTGATCATAATCGTATAAACTTTTGTATATGATCAATTTGATTTCATATCAAAAGATTGTGATTTTTTTGAAAATGTATTTCAACTTTGCTTATAAAAAAGATTCTTCTCAACGTATTTAACATTTTGATAATATTCAGAATGAATTATAAATTGGAAACGAATATAATATATACATATATATTTATATACATGGGAAAATAATAAATCTTCAGAAATAGGTACTACTCATCAAAAACGAAATTTTTGATGAACATTTTGTCTGTTTTGAATATTGAATGTAATGAAATTTTTCGAAAATGGATCTATTTTAGTAACAATATGCGTTATACAAAGATTACATTTCAATAGACATCAGAATCGCATATGTTAAAGTATTTATTAAAAAGTTACAAATGTTTGAAAAACTCAGTTTTATTAAATGGATGCGAAAATCTGATTGATGTTAATTACGATCTTTATAAGAAGAGTAAAAAACGCTTCATACTAATCAATGAATCAAATAAATCAAAAATTCTCTGAAAACTTAAATTAATTTTTAAAAATATATTTCTTTAAAATTACAAATATTAATTCTCACAATGAGTATCTTTTTTTTTATTTAAAAAACGCTAGCTTTCAAACGTTAATCGCTCTTCAACGGACTTACTATAAAATCGGCTTTATCCCACCAGAAATATTTACAAAAACTTTTTAAAAAAAAGTAAAAGGTTTTTGTAAATATTTCTGGTGGGATAAAGTCGATATTATAGTAAGCCCGTTGAAGAGCGATTAACGCTTGAAAGCTAGCGTTTTTTAAATAAAAAAGATACTCATTGTGAGAATTAATATTTGTAATTTTAATACTTTTTCACAATTTTATCATGAATAGAAAATATATTTCTGTTGTAAAAAATGGAAACATTAAGATTCGTGTGTTTCTTTCACAAATAAATCAAACTTCTACTGTCCTTACTGCGATGAGCCAGGCCTCCCAATATATATTTTCATCGCAGTAAGGACCCTATAAGTATGATTTATTAGCGAAAGTAACACTCTCGTCTTAATAATTTTGTTGTATATAGATGGCACGTTATTGCTTTGTAATAGTTCTGTTGCTACATGATAGCTGTATATCAATTTCACACAAACCATGATAGAATGCTGTTGTGTGATTTTGCTGTTTTCTTTCTCTCCGGATAAAGATTTTTTTCATAAAATCGTCGGTCGACCTACAATCATATCATTTTGCTTAAACATAGGTAAAATACCCCTGTGTTTAGGAGATCGGTGGAAGGATGGTCTAAACCGTTGGTTTTCGATTCCGGTTCGATTCCCGCATTGGACACCTTTTTTCTGATTTAAAAATTAGCTCCAATGGCCTCCGATTCTTGCAAAAGTTCAACCCCACCAGCGAGTGCAAGTAACCAAACTGGGTTCTGGCACATTTTAAAGTGCAAAGTCGAACTGCTTTTCACATGTGTAGATATGTGGTGCACCTAGTAAAAGCAATTGACAACTTCTACCCACCATTATCATGGCCTCTACCACGTGTGCTAGGGATAAGCAAATATAAACCTCTGTGTATCACCTGATAAGAATCTATTTGATATCTAACAGTAGGTAAGTTAACGGAGATGATAACGTAATTGGAAAAGTGACAGTATATATTACAGATAGTGATCCATGAGTGAATGTAAAATTTAATGTTGAGTATTTGTTAATTTAATTTATTTTGTATGATAATTCAATAAGCATTATAATTAATAATTAATATAATAACAAATTCCAATCCATTATCACATTTTTCTCTAATTGCTGATACGTAATTCTTCGATATTCTCAAATTAAAAATCTTACCATCTCAATTTTTTCTTGGGTCACTGCCTTGGTGGTCGACCTGAACGAGGTTCATCTTCAAAGTTGGGTTTTCAAAATTTAAATTCATTAAACCAATTAAAAACTGTTTTAATAGAAGGAGCTTTATCTCCTAAAGCTTTCGTCCATCTTTCATGGGATTCTATAGAAGTTATATTACATTAAAAATCATAAAATATAATGGCGCGTAAACTTTCTCTAGTCAACTCCATTGTGTCTGATGCAATGTTTAGAAATTACCGCTGCCGCTGTAAACAAAGTCGCGCCGTCTATGAGATATTGTTGTTTCTATTTAATGAAATATTTGTTAGGTAAAAAATACATATATATTTTAATGATTTGATTAATTTTTTTATTTTTTTAATTATTTAATATTGATTGCAAAATCATTTGGAGTGGCCCTTGTATATATAAATATATAAGCGTATGAGTATATATATGTTATGAATATTTTTTGTTGTTGTTAGATAAAGGGTTGATAAGACAATGGATCGATAAGATAAAGGGTTGAGGTGCAGTCGTGATAAAAAAAGATAATTATTTACCTTCAAATAGCCTAATTTTCAATTACCTGAGGAAATATTACACATTAGTTATTTCACATTATATAGAATTTATAAAGTTAATCCTATATTAGTGATTTAAAAGGATACATATGTTAACTACGCATATTTACGACAAAACTATACAACAAAACTGAAAGTCTTTCTAAAACGATGATAACAAAAGTAAAAATATCAATGAATAAAATATAAAATATATACACTGCGTGACATTGAAAATGGAACACCAAGAAATAGTGGCCAGATAATTATGCAAATTTCAGGGTAGACGCGCCTAACCGAGTTATGCAAATGATGTAAAATGCGCAGCTCTCGTGCGCACATGGAGTAAGATATAAGGGAAGGAACTTGCAGAAAGGACAGTATTCGTGTCGTTATTTCTTCAAGGAAAATCATTGTAGAAATTTTGTTCTTGTGTCAAAAGACACGTGTAATAACAGAGAATGCCAGGTCATCGTAAACGGAGGCAGTTCAAGCAGACAGACGCTTTTACGAGGGGCATGGTGATCGGACTGAAAAGGGCAGGTTGGTCCATACGTCAAATCGCAGCTGATACACACCTTGGTGCGTCCACGGTGCACCGACTGTGGAGAAGATGGTTGGAACAAGGAAATGTGGCAATTTATAGGAATGTCGGTGCAACCAGAATGACGTCAGCACGTGTGGATCGGCGTATCCTTCGACAAGCAGTGGCGGCCCCACAAGCCACTTGTACCGCCATCCTGCAACATGTGCAAGACACCCTAGATCATTCCATCTCGACCAGAACCATTTCCCGTCGATTGGTTGCTAATGGCTTGCACTCATGCCGTCCGCTAAGAAGACTGCCATTGACCCCACCGAATAGGCGTCAACGTTTGGAATGGTGCCTGTCTAGATCGACGTGGATGACGGAATGGCACAGGGTCGTGTTCTCAGATGAGTCGCGTTTCTTCTTGTCCAGTGATAGTCGCCGTGTACGCGTGTGGCGTCAACGTGGAGAAAGGTCCAATCCGGCAGCAATTGTGGAACGCCCCACCGTGCGACAACGTGGAATCATGGTTTGGGGCGCAATCGCGTATGATTCTAGGTCACCTTTACTTCGTATATGACGGCCCAACGATACGTTGATGATGTGCTGCGACCGGTGACACTCCCCTACCTTCAGGGGGTACCCAATGCCCTTTATCAGCAGGATAACGCCCGACCGCACACTGCTCGCATTAGCCAACAAGCTCTGCAAGATGTACAGATGCTTCCCTGGCCACCGTACTCTCCTGATCTCTCTCCAATCGAGCACGTCTGGGACATCATTGGACGCCGTTTGCATGCCTTGCCACAGCCGCGTTCAGAAGACGAACTGTGGCAAATGGTTGAGAGGGAATGGAGAGCCATCCCTCAGGACGCTATCCGTACTCTGATTGACTCTCTACCTAGACGTGTTGCTGCGTGCATCGCCGTCCGCGGTGGTCCTACTTGCTACTAAGCCGACGCCGTTCTCGCTCTGTATTATGACTACCATTTTGAAATGAAGATCACTTATTGTTCGTCCCTGTCTCTCTCTGTCTGCCGAGTTTCATCACCTTCTGGCCACTATTTCTTGGTGTTCCATTTTCAATGTCACGCAGTGTATATTTTTAAATTTTGAAATATTTAAGTTTTTAGATTATAATATATATATATATATGCGTGTTAAAAAAATAATGAAAAAGGTCTGGTGTTTGTATTGATATTAAAGAAGGCATATCCTGACCAGGATGACAGAACGCCATCTAATGGAACAGAATTCAACTAAACTTTGAATTATCATGTTCCTTGATATTTGGCAAACCCAATTTATTGATGAATCAATTTATTAATTTTTAAAATTTATCTATTTTTGGAAAGAAACTATTTTATAACCTTTTAAGCGTGTTTTATAATCTATATTGGAGTGCGATAAGCAAATTTCACTTTAGAGGTGAGTGATATATTAAAGTTTCAATATGAAAGAAATATGTTGCATTAAAATAGAAGCATATCACCTTTTTGGCTGGATGAAATTATCTTTTCCTTTTGAGTTCCATTGCCCACTTCTCCAGTCTTCTCATTGATGTGTTCGGTATTTTTTCTTATTTTTCTAAACTGATACTTGTGTGCCATATGGGTATATCATCTGCATAACAGGCAACCTTTGTGTCTTCAGTGAGGTAAGGATGGATGTTGTTAATATATAGCAGGAAGAGTAGAGGACTGAGCACAGATCCCTGAGGTACACCAGCCCATGTCCTTCGGTCCTTGGAAAATGCTCCATTGACCGAACTTTTATCCTTCTTCTCCTTAAGAAGTCTACAATCCAGATTAAGGTTTTTCCAGGCAAAATGCTGTCTAATACTTGCGCCAAACAAGGAGAAAAGTTTATTTACATAAGTTATTTACATTATTTAACGCATGAAAACATTAGAGATCCAGCTTTTGTGGAAAGTTTAGAATGTATTTACAAAATGAATTGAAATTTATATATGATTTTTTATCGGAAATCAAATCGTTAAGTTCACAAACAACTAGTTCATTCTTAATTGATATTATAACGTAGAAAATTAGAAAAGACAAACTTCAGGATGACACGAAAATTCATTTAAGGCAAGCACAAAATCAACATTTAAAAGGTACAAGATAAGCAATGAGGGAATTTTCTAGAGTATCAAAATATAAATAATATAAATATAAAAATAATAATAATATGTATATAAGATATAATAAACACTCTGTTGTTTGTTGTGTGATACAATATATATAAAGAGCAAAGAGAAAATAAATTCTGTTCGAAAATTTTCAAAGATTTTAAAAATATTGTTAAATCTCCCTCTATAATATATATACAGTTAAACCTGTCTATAGCGCCCCCTCTTAGACTCATCAAAATAGGGTGCTATAAGGAGGGGGTGCTATAGACAGGTCACTTTTAATGTAAATCGCATTGTACTACGTATTTAAAATCGGGCGCAATAGAGAGGTAGGCGCTATTTAGAGGGGGCGCTATAGACAGGTTTAACTGTATATATATATTTTTTTTTTCAAATAGAGCAATCCATAAATAAATCTTTAATTAAAAGGGCATATATTGGATCAAAATATCATATATTTTACCAATATTTCAGTTGGCTGAACGCCAACCTTTTATAAGGTATTAAAATATATTAATGTGTTTTTAAATTACAAAATATTCTCTCACAATGAGTTTATTTTTATTTCAAAACGCTAGCTTTCAAGTGATAATCGCTCTTCAATGGGCTTAATAAAACATTGACTATATCTAACAAGAAGTATTTATATAGTCATGTTTTATTAAGCCCGTTGAAGAGCGATTATCGCTTGAAAGCTACCGTTTTGAAATAAAAGGAAACTCATTGTGAGAAAATATTTTGAAATTTTAAAACTTTCTTCACAATTTTATCATGAATATTAATGTGTGTTGACACAAATGGTTAACCCACAATAATATGTTATAATATCTTGAAAAAGGTTGGCGTTCAGCCAACTCAAATATTGGTAAAATAAATGATATTTTGGTCCAATATATGGCCTTTCGAATTAAATACTTTTGTTTGTATGAAATAAATACACGCGAATCGGGGGATTAAATATTTTATTTATAACGCACCATTCTCTCTCTGCCCAAGGAATAAAATTTAAAAAAATATCTCTTCGAAGAATGGCCACAAATCAGTTGTTGGTTTTCAGCGAATTTTCTTCACGTCATTTTCTGATGTGGCAAATCTGGATTCACTGAAGCTTTGTTAGTTGAAGAGAATGGAGTCATTGTCTGGAGCTGTCATTTAAGCCAAATATAAATTGAAGAATCTCCCATCGAAGAATGGCCACAAGTCAGTTGTTGATCTTCAGCGAACTCTCTTCGCGTCATTTTCTGATGTGGCAAATCTGGATTTACTGAAGCTTGATTGATGGGGATCGGGTCGTTGTCTGGAAATGTCATTGAAGCCAATTATAAATTGAATAATCTTTTTTCTAAGAATGGCCACAAGTCAGTTGTTGATCTTCAGCGAAGTCTCTTCACGTCATTTTATGATGTGACAGTTCTAGAGATACTGAAGCTTGGTTATTTAAAGAGGATGGAGTCGTTGTCTGGAAATGTCATTGAAGCCAATTATAAATTGAAGAATCTCCCATCGAAGAATAGCCACAAGTCAGTTGTTGATCTATAGCGAAGTCTCTTCACGTCATTTTCTGATGTAGCACTTCTGCATTTACTGTAGCTTGGATATTTGATGGTGATGGACCGGGGTGAGTCTGAAGAGATTATTGACGCCAGGGAAGGATTGTTCAATGTGCAGATGAATATCAGGGCGGAAGGAATCATAACTCGAGTTTGTTTTGAAACCAGATATGAAGGTAAAGCAGAATTTATAAATATAATTCTGTGTTAATGATCTATTGGGTTTTTGATAGACTGATAATGAGCAGTCGATATATTTCAATATTCTAACTTAAAAATTCTAAAAATATCGATAATTGTATATTGCATTTTTTTATAAATTGTCAATTCGAACATTCATTTAAAATTCAGAAACGTTTCTTCTAATCAGTCTAGAGATACTCGAGGCTTCTATTATCAATTTTTAGTTTACGAATTGAAAAATAATAATATAGTACAGGCTATTTCGAAATGTTATATGTTTGGAGGGAATTGGTGTATTGCTTGTATTTAGGCATGCGTGTACTTGTAGGAATATGCATGTGTAGGCGTTTGTATCTATTTGTATGTTTATATATGAGTGTGTATTGCTTATGTGTATAATTATATGCATATGTGTATATATATATGTATCTATGTGTTTATATGTATATATGTATGCATGTATTTATGATTATATATGCATGTGTATTTGTTTATGTATGTATGAGTGTGTATATGTCTATTGTATATATGAGTGGATATTTTTTTATGTGCTATATATACATATGTTAGTGTTCATATGTTTATATGTAAGTATTTTTAAATTCAGAGTGAGAATGATATTATATAAATTTAGATTTTCTTTGAAATTATATATTTGCTATTTATATAACTAGAAAGTTCATTTATCTAATCCTTCATTTCAGAAATTAATATAAATTTGCAATTAATTATATATAACATAATCATGATAATTTGGCTGTATATTATTAACTTGTTTCATTAAATTTGAAATAAACGTTGGTTAGCAGAAGGAAATGAGATTTATGGTTAATTACTTTGTATCAAAAGAATTTTGAAACATGTTTTTTTTTGGACTTTGGAATTGAAAAAAAAGATGGCGGAATTATTAGATTATAAATAACTCCCTGATATTTTCTGCACATTTTTGTTGGAAAATCCCACGGGAAAACAGCAGATACTGATATTTTTAGACGGATATGGAAGTTCTATTATTTTGTTCGCAAATCGCTTCTGATGAAGATGGTTGATTGGAAAATATATTGAATCGGTGTTAATGATTCCAGGTATA
>CP092874.1:57276979-57373415 GCA_030710605.1 Cordylochernes scorpioides | reverse complement strand
GATCACATCATTTGTAAAAATTTATAATAGCCTTCTATTTTTATCTCTTTTATAAAAGTTAAATTTTATTTATTTTTAAACATTTTCTGATCATTTTTAAAAATAGTTCTGAAAAATAGAACGTAAATGTGAACATTGCCCCAAATTCCTTGTTTTGAAATCGTGAAATTTGTTATTTTAAATTTAATTATCATAATTTTAAGTTCGTTATTGGCCTAGTATTTTAAATAGATTTTGTTATTTTGGGACCTAAAATAGGTTTGTTATAGGGGTAGTTCACTATTTAAAAAATTGCAAAGGTTGTTATAGCAACGGTATTTTCAATGGGTAGAATTGGGAAATACCTGTAGGTTCGTTATATTCGTGGTAGGTATTAGCGGGAGTTTACTCTATATATCTGAAATAATAGTACAAATGTGATATATCACTGGGATAAGGTGCATAAATTATGAAAAAGAAAAAGGCATCTCCTTTTTGTGCTCCTGAAAGTTGCTAATGGCCTACGGCATCTATCGTAATAAATATAAACTATTCTCATTGATTTTTAATTATTCCAGAAATGGAAGCTAACCACGTACACAATTCGGGCCTTTGGCCCTCATCAGTGTGGTGCAAGCTGTACCTCAATGAGCAAAAAACTGGTCATTCAGGCATCCTTAAAAATCATGAAACGGGTAGCCAGAATTGCGTTAGACCGCGACACAATGTGAAAGAATAGTACAAATGTGACATTGTACTGCGATAAGGTGCATAAACTATGAAAAAGAAAAAGGCATGTCCTTATCCTGCAACTGAAAATTGCTGGTCAGTAACCGATCAGTTACACGATATTTTTTTCTAATGAAAATATACATTTTTTAATACATATATATTACATATCAAATCATTAATCAAATAAAAAAATATTTCAGAATAAATTAAAATTTTGATCATATCTGGAAAATAAATATCTAAGCAACAAAATGACACCACCGCACTCAAGATACTTGGTAAAGCACAACATTTGAATTATAGGTCAGAATCAAAGGGTAACATCCAAATTTTGACATTTGTTGGTAGTTTGATAACAGCATTGTTTACATCATTTGGAAAATTATCAAAGAAAATTTGACATAGGAACCAAGAGGATGTCTTGAGACACCATGCCTATTGTGAGATATTTTAGGCTTCTTCCTTGTTGTTGAAGTTGGGAGGAAGAGGCTGCCTTTGTCATGTCAATCATGTCCTATGGGAGATCTAAGTTTAACCTTGAATAACCTCAACTAGTACACAACTTGCCTTGGATTGAAATTGTTTTTGAAAGAAGGTTTACATTTCTATCAATTTATAATATTTATTAATTGAAAAGCCAAAATTCTTATATCAATCTTTAAACATTGAACAGAACTTTAAAATCCATATTTGAATACATTAAATGTTTACTAGCACCAATAATATAAGAAATTATAAGCATTTTTAATTGAAAATTTTGAAATTCTAATTCAAAATCTGATGATGATTTGAACAGAAAGGTTATCAAAAAGTTTGCTGAAGGTTCTTACATCGCTTGACGTTTTAGGTGATCTTAACAAATTGTTCATATGACTGCTAATCAGAATTTCTTCTCGGCCAAATCTGTCTTTAAGCAATTTTATAGCTTCCTCATATTTGTCTGCAGATAAAGTGACACCTTCGACTGTGTTTAGTGCAGTTCCGCCGAGATGTGACTTCAGATAGTCAAATTTATCGATATGATTCAGTGAGTTATTTGGTGAATAGCTGCATCAAAAGAATTCCAGAACGTCAGACATTCACTAAGGTTTCCATAAAATTTCAATTTCATCAATTTTGGAAGCTTCACAGTCGTGCAGGAAGGGACATTATGTCTCATTTCGGGTTCATCTATTCGTGAGTTTGATTTCGAATTCGGTATATTTTCACCACGGGAATCTGATTGGCGATCCTTTCATTTGCCCTAAATCTCCAAGTAATATATTTCTCTCGATATTCCTCTACGCCCTGTAATACTCTCTCTAAACCGTTTCAAGAAGTATTTCTATTTCATGATCAACTAATTTAAGTTAATTAAATGATTTATTTCAATTGTCCTAATAATTCGCCAAGTTCAATTCTCATTTGCGTGTTAAGTCCACTTTCAATCTTATTGCATGTTTTCTTTAAATATCATCTGTTAATAGCACGCTTCATCTTTAAACGTAGAATTAATTCTTTCGCCATCATGTAAAAATAGCAGCAAGAAGGGTTAGCTAGTGAGTTCTAAAATGGTCAGCTCAGAATGCTTTTTTTTTCTTTCAAGAATTTACCATCAACAGTCCTGGCTGGAATGTCAAAAATATTGTGATATTACCGCCAATCTGTGTTATGACAACAATCTAAGTATTATAGAGGTTGTCACTCACCTCTTTTCTTGGTTGGCGGGGTTGAAGGTACAAAGATGAAGTGTCGCTGCTTGTACCACTTTTAAAATATACTACGAAAATATGAGGTAAAATTATATTTATTATCATTTAAGAAAATAGTAAAGGATTATTCAATAAATATATTTTTAAATGTATTTACACTAGAATAATCAGGGATCAGGGCTAATCTTTCCTTTCGAAAGTTGTTCTGTTTTTGTTTTCCTCATTCTAGCAGCTGCATCCAGTAGCCCCCTCTGTCGCCCTCCCATTGGCTGCCTCTAACTCTTTCTTTTCCAACAAAATGTAGTCTTGAATGGCAATTTATATATAAATTTGGAAAATTTGCCTGGAGGAAATTAATCCATGGAAGCAATGGTCGCCTCTCCCGTCAAAATAAACGTCAGAATCCGACGCCATCTATTGACCATCGCCGCAACTAGCGGCATCGGGTCAGTGACAAAGCCACAACACCAACTTTGGCAAACTGATAAGCGTCCACCTAGAGACCATGGTTTCGGGCTAATGGCCCTCGTCAGTCTAGAGCGGACTTTGTTCCATGAGATCCACACGGGATATAATGTAATCCTCACAATCTACCAAAGAGGTGTTTTGCTGGCAATGTGGCTGGGCCAAATCTATTGGCAAAACATAGATGGAAAATATGCCGGGAGGAAATTAATCCATGGAAGCAATGGTCGCCTCTCCCGTCAAAATAAACGTCAGAATCCGTCGCCATCTATTGACCGTCGCCGCAACTAGCGGCATCGGGTCAGTGACAAAGCCACAACACCAACTTTGGTCCATTAACGCGTGAAATTTAAAGTTTAGAAAATTTGGAAATTCCGAGTTTTTTTGTTTTTTGTCAAGCCTAAATTATCATAAAATGTTTATCACTGGTGTAAAATTAAGCTAGTTATATGAAATATTTTAGGATCATTATAGTTTTATTAATATTGCACAATTATTATTGATTTAAAAATTTCAAATAACACACACACACACACAAATGCATTATATATATTTCAAAGTCAGATAATCGTTAATTTTCAGGTAGAGACATAAGTTTCTCACTCAGAGGTTGTAGGCCTACTTCTTACAAATTTTTACTAATTTGAAATTTTCGGTAGTTTCGGCCCCACGTTGGAAAGCGCTAATGTAGTGTTTTGATTTCTGGCCCGACGATATATATTCTACTGTACTTGTGGCTTTAAACGATGGTGTATCTAATTCTGATGCACTTCAAAAAATCTCTAATAATGTTGGAGGAAATGGTAAAAACATTAAGATTAATAGAATTATAAAGGCAGAAAAATATTTGTAATTATAAAAGTTATATTTACAATGAGATCTAACTCTCCATATCACAATAAAGTATTGAGGATAAACCCTAAAGTGGATCAAAAAATGAAAAAAAAAATAAAATAATAATGTGACATTTGATCTTTAATCCAAGGTTTCTTTATAAACTCAACATATGAGAATCTTACATTTGTGTAAAGGATATTGAGACTGATTCGACTATCACCTTTACAACTTTGAATTCCTGTTGTAAGGCTACCACTTACGAACATAAAGAAACATCGAGATATGCATGTATATATTTATATATATATATATATATATATATTTATACTTATTTATTTAATAAACATCTTAGAATAAAGAAATGAGCTCTACCCAAGTTACTAACCATATATATAAATTTTACACATACATATACTTATATACCTTGATGTTTGTTTATATATATATATATATATATATATAAATGAACCAAAAGGGCCTCAAATAAAAAAAGGAAGGAAGAAAGACAATTAATAATGATTCGCCGCCAGGAGGCCAAATTGGATGGACGCACGGTCGCCTCGCTCTGCAGCTGAGTATCAATTCTTGTTTTTAACTCTATTTTGATAACTTTCCTGTCTTATTTTTCTTACCGTAAGCACCAATTTATATTAAGTATAAATATATAAGTATAAAATTAAGTATAAAAGTATATAAGTTCCCATTAAGTTTACATTTTTCTTGAGATTTTTAGTTTTTTTGCCTTCTGCTGAGTTACTCTAGTTCTTGTACAGAGAAAGAGGAAATTTCTCTTTTATCTCTCGGAAGAAAAGAGTGTAGAAAGGGAAAAATGAATATAGGCCTAATATATACATGTATCTTATTTTTATGCATCACCAATCATGTAAATGAGCGCGTTGGCTGGGTTATGCAAATTGATTTTATCGGTGAAAATGATGTAAATTGCGTAAGGCTGACTGCTTTAGATCAAGTGAAAAAAATTGGGCTCTCTATACGTTTTCGTTATAGCAAATCAAATTCGAGAATTATAATACTAGCATTGTTATTGATCTCGGGTATCGAGAGTAACCCAGGCCCTAAAGTTACCAGACAAACAACTCTAGAAACGCCTATGGAGAAAGACCTAAAAGAACTGATTGCGGCACTTTCTTCTAAAATGGATGATTGGGGCTCAAAACTCGAATCTAGGCTATCTGGGATTGAACTAGGGATGCAGAAATTTGACACCCGCGTACAGCAGCTTGAATCCTCTTTGGAATTAACTGCGAGCGCCGTTGAATTGAATGTCAAAAAGATTAGAGAACTTGAGAGTCGAGTTAGTTTTATGGAGATGAAAAATAGAGAGAAGAACTTGATTTTTTACGGTATGGAGGGTAATGGAAGTGAAAATCCTGATGAATCCGAGCCAAAATAAAAAGTCTGATAAAGGACAAGTTGCAGATCTCGGATGAGATCGTTAATTCCAGGTGCAGGAGGTTATCCAAAAAGGATAAAGCCCCAATGCTGGTAGAGGTTCCAGAATACAGCGAAAGAATAAAGATATTTAAAAACTCATTTAAATTAAGGGATTTGAAGATATTTGTAAGCAAGGACTACTCTCCCAGTACCAGAGAACAACGCCGACTGTTGATTCCTAAATGGAAAGAATTTTTAAACAAAGGAATCACGGCTAAACTTAGGGATGATAAACTGATTGTCAATGGAACAGTTTATCGGGTTTTCAATGGTAAAATCACCACCAAGGAGGGTGCGGAGTTATAGCAACTGAATGAAAATACAAACAAAAGAGAATTGGTAATATCAAACCCAAAGGTTACGAAAAATATATCGGATAGAAACACAGCTAAAATTAGATATCCACATACGAAAAACTGTGAATTGGCAAAAAAGGACAAACAAGTAACCCTGGCCAAACATATAGAAACTAAAATAAAAATTTTACAATGGAATATAAATGGATTCAATAGAATAACATCAATATTTCCACTCGTTGAATACCTAAAAAAATACGAACTTTTTGCACTAAGTGAAACATGGATTACGAATGATCTCGATTTATTAACAGATGAATACTACATAATTCAAAGCCCAGCAATGAAAACAGAACTAAAGGGAAGGGGCTCGGGGGGAATTCTGATTGGAATAAAAAAAAACTTTCAACATACGGTTAGAAAAATCGAAAAAAAGCCTTTTTGGATATCTGTTTTGACGCACAAATTTCTTTGCAAAACCACCGAGAGTATTTGTTTGTTGTTTGTATATTTACCGCCAAATGCATTACAAGAACAAAATCTAACAAACTTACTTAGGCATATTGAATATCACATGAATGAAGGTAACGAAGTGCTAATAGCTGGTGATATCAATATAAGAATAGGCAATGCTGGAGGCTTCCATAACCCACTGAAACTAAATTCATCCCTTAACAAATATAGAAAATCTAAAGACCCAATATCTTCGAAACTATCTGACAAACTAATTTCCTTCACAGAATCAAATTCTATAACAATAGCAAATGGCAGAACTAAAGGGGATACGAACGGCTCATTCACTTTTATTTCAGAAAGAGGTTCATCGGTTTTGGATTATTTTATGTACACACACGATTTAACACAGATCATATCGGATATGTGGATCGAAGAACTTTCATATTCAGACCACTTACCAACTGTTTTACAAATTAATACTGGGTATGAAGCTATTAAATCCTCGTACAACAATGAAATACTGACACGAAAATTCATTTGGACGAAAAAAAATGTAGAGATGCTAATACATAACTTAAGTGATATAGAAGATGGAAATGAAACCGATATTAACACAAAAATAGTAAATTTTACTACACAGATCTACACGGCAATGGAATCGGCAAATATAATTAAATTCGCAAAACGACGACATCAACTTTCAAAACCTTGGTATGACAAAGATTGTTACATTATGAAAAAAACGACCAAAGTAAGTTTACAAAGATGTAGGAACTCAAATAACACACACGACCGCCAAAAATATATTGAGGCTAGGAGGGAATATCTTAAGCTCCTGCAAAGAAAAAGAGATGAATTTAATAAGGACAAGAATGAAATGATAAAAAACGCCAAAGATCCCAAATCCTTCTGGAATGCCATTGCAGCCTTTAGAAAAAAAACCAATAATACAAGGAGAGATTGATATAAAAGAATGGTTTTTATTTTATAAAAATTTATCGAACAAAGAAAATAATGAAGCTACTTTTACGTTAAACCAGATGATTGGTTGGAAAGATCCAGATTTAGACGCGGAAATAACCCTTGAAGAGATTTATGATGTAGTAAAAAAACTAGCGAATGGCAAAGCAGTGGGACTCGATGGTATACCAAATGAGTTGCTAAAGAATTTACCGACACCGACTTTAACTAAATTGAAAAACTTATTCAACAAAATAATGTCCACAGAAAAATACCCGCAACTCTGGACGAACTCAATAGTACACCCCATATATAAAAGCGGTGATAAGAATAACCCGACAAATTATAGAGGGATTGCCCTCTGCAGTAATATATCTAAATTATTCACTACAATACTAAGAAACAGATTAAACAACTGGATAGAAAAAAGAGAGATTATTTTAGAAAATCAAGCAGGTTTCCGTAAGAACAGATCATGCACTGACCACATACTACTATTGAATTCACTCATCCAATTATCTTTGAGAAGAAAACGAGGCAAGCTAAATGTCTTCTTCGTCGATTTGACTAAAGCTTTCGACACAGTACCACATGATTTACTTTGGCAAAAATTGCATAAAATGGGCATTAGCAATAAATTTGTAATGCTGATAAAAACTTTTACCAAGAAGCTAAAATTACTATCCGATGGAAAGGGCAATATTCAAGTAATGTGAAAATTAATTCTGGAGTGTTGCAGGGAGAATCACTTTCCCCACTTTTATTTATATTATATATGGCCGACCTAATAGAACTTTATAATAACTCAGCACTTACAGGATTTCATCTCCCTGATTTTGGCGTTCTACACCTACTTATGTATGCGGATGACATAGCCATAATTGGAGAATCTAAAATTAACCTACAAACTTAAATCAATTTACTAAAGTCTTATCTGGACAATAACAAATTAGTTTTAAATGAAAATAAGTCCAAGGTGATGGTATTTAGAAACGGAGGAAGACCGGCAAGACACGAAAACTGGTACTGGGGGGACATCCCACTGATTGTTGCGTCCAATATTATGTATTTGGGATTTCCATTCACTACCACTAATAATAGCAAAAAGGTAGCCCTCTTTTATAAAGCCAAAGCAAATACGGCAATAAATGCAACTATTAGACTGATAAAAAGGGAAAAAATTAATTCATTAAAAGTTGCACTGAATTTATTTGACTCAGTTATTAAATCAATACTACTCTATGCCCCCCCTGTGTGGGCTTGGGATAATACCGATATTATAGACCAAATACAGAATACGTTTATCAAAAACTTTCTGAATCTGCCAAGATATATACCGGGGTATATTGTAAGGTTGGAAACAGGCAGAATATCTCTGAATTTTACAACGATCAAACTAATTCTGAAATATTTCATTAGATTACAGGAAATGGAATAAAATAGATTACCTAAGCTATGCTGGAATAGATTGAAGGAAATTTCCTTAATGACAAAAAAACCTATAGGATTCTGTAAAAATATCATGGATATCATCAATCATTGTGGACTCTCACGGCTAAACTTTAGGTTAAATTATGATGACATACAGATCGAACTTCCGAATATACTAAAAATAAAAATTGAACAGCTATTGCAGCAAGATCTGGCAAAATTGTCTCTTACGAAAACATACTCAAACTATAGGTTACTTTATGATTCATTCATTCCAGAACATTATTTTTCATACAATCTGTCCTCAGCTTTAGTGAGTTTTATTGCACAGATCAGGATAATATCAACATTGATCAAAGAAAATCATATCTACGTAATTAAGAAAGAAGATTTGTACTGTAGGTTATGCGGAAGTCAGATAACCGATGAAATATACCATTTTACTGCTGAGTGCGGGGAGCTGGAAGGTGAGAGAAAAAAGATCCTGAAAAGTCTTCCTAGACCGCATTTGAACTCATTAAAGACAATAAAAACTGTTTCAGATAAGAAAAGTTGGGCAATAGAACTGTTCAACTACCAAAAATCGGTTGTAAATAAAATTGCACTCGTGGAAGAGAGAAGAACAGGGGCACAATAAAAATATTTGCCATACCTTAACTGTAAATACTCCATCTCTCCTTTTTCTCTTGTGTTGAATATTGTCAGTAATTCCAAGGCGAATCTGTACAGAGCAAGATGCCCTAATAAAGCTGTTTTGTTGTTGTTGTTGTTGACAATTAATAATATGAAAACTATAAATGTTTTATTTGAATCTAATGATGTATTTTTTTGCACACAATTAATATCTATATATATAAAAATGAATGTATGTCTGTTTGTCCTTTATGCCTGACCAAACCACTCATTGGATCGCCATGAAACTTTGGGAAGTTATTTTGTATAGTACTGGGAAGGTTTCTAGCAAATAAAATTTTTGAAATAACTTTCGCCTAGATATAATCAAGATAAATATTCTAATTTATCTGTTATAATTCAACAATCTGCTCTAAATATTATCATGATGATACGATGATTTTGTAATGTAGAAAATTAGGAAAGACAAAATTCAGGATGACACGGCAATTTATTTGAGACAAGAATAATGATACAATTCCAAGGCAAGATACTATTCCTTTAACTTCCAATTACGGAGGGAACCAATTAATAATGATTTTATTCAACTTATCGAGTATTTTTCAAGGGACCGGGAAAAAATGTTCACTTTATCGAGAGATTCGTTAGACAAACCTTTACTCGGGTAAAATCCGGGCGAAGCCGGGAATATCCATTTCGTAGCTACACCGTCTCTCCAAGAGGCAGTCTCTTATTAAAGGTCTATTAGAGATTCTTTATTAGCAATTAGAATCTTCAATGAGAGACCACCAACAGGAGAAACAAGTTGATTCATGTTTTTAGGTGGTCTTTCTTAAGAGACTCTATTTACATATTTAAAATATGAAAAAATTAAAATATTTTAAAATTAAAATATTTTAAAATCAACATTTTCTTACTGTTACGTTTAATTACTGTTAATATCTATATATATAAAAATGAATGTATGTCTTTTTGTTTGTCCTTTATGCCTGACCAAACCACTCATTGGATCGCCATGAAACTTTGGGAAGTTATTTAGTATAGTACTGGGAAGGTTTCTAGCAAATAAAATTTTTGAAATAACTTTTCGCCTAGAAATAATCAAGATAATTATTCTAATTTATCTGTTATAATTCAACAATCTGCTCTAAATATTATCATGATGATAAGATGATTTTGTAATGTAGAAAATTAGGAAAGACAAAATTCAGGATGACACGGCAATTTATTTGAGACAAGAATAATGATACAATTCAAAGGCAAGATACTATTCCTTTAACTTCCAATTACCGAGGGAACCAATTAATATTGATTTTATTCTACTTATCGAGTATTTTTTCAAGGGACCGGGAAAAAATGTTCACTTTATCGAGAGATTTGTTAAACAAACCTTTACTCGGGTAAAACCCGGGCGAAGCCGGGTACATCCATACAAGAATAATGATACAATTCCAAGGCAAGATACTATTCCTTCAACTTCCAATTACCGAGGGAACCAATTAATATTGATTTTATTCAACTTATCGAGTATTTTTCAAGGGACCGGGAAAAAATGTTCACTTTATCGAGATATTCGTTAAACAAACCTTTACTCGGGTAAAACCCGGGCGAAGCCGGGTACATCCATACAAGAATAATGATACAATTCCAAGGCAAGATACTATTCCTTTAACTTCCAATTACCGAGGGAACCAATTAATATTGATTTTATTCAACTTATCGAGTATTTTTCAAGGGACCGGGAAAAAAATGTTCACTTTATCGAGAGATTCGTTAGACAAACTTTTACTCGGGTAAAACCCGGGCGAAGCCGGGCGGGTCCGCTAGTATTCACATAAAAAATGATGTTGACCTAGGTAAATTGTCTAAAAAAACTAAATTAACTGTAAAAGAGAAATGTATAATTCTTAACTTCCTATTGATGACTTAAAAAAAATTCTTACTTACATTTGCAGTTGCTCCACTTTGTGGGGAGCCTTTGGCCAAAAAGGCCCTCAGTTGTCTACTCTCCCTTGACCACTCTAAGACTCACTTTTTTCTCTCCAAGGTGACCAAAAATTATAAAAGAAAAATAAATAAATCTTTGACTGGTCACCCTCTGTGATAGGTCAAACATAATAATAATAATAATATACCTAGGTGAAATATATATATCTTATATTTAATAAAGATTTTTTGCTGTTTTGAGATTAATTACTTGTAGAGGAATTATTGGTCATTTGCCTGCTTTTGGTATGCAGTCGTGGAAGAGATTATAACAAAATTAGCTATCAAAAATAGCTTCAATTGCGCTAAAGGAATATATAAAATACATAATTTGGTAAAAGTACTGCCTGGCTCAAGGCGTAAAAATAAATAAAACAAAATATTATATTTACATAATTACAAACATGTTTGAGCCGACCAACGGAATAGAACAACAACAAGTTTTTTACATGCAAAGCGTGACCTCTGGCGGTCGATTCAACAGAATATTTGTATCTATGAAATATATATTTCAAATAAAATAGTATTTTAATATAACATTTTAAATAATAACCTTCATATATAGTATATTTATATATATATTATATTCAGTATATATACTGAAATAAAATCTAAAATTATATCCCCATTACAAATTAATTAGATAATTCTTGAGAATTATCTAAATCAATATATTCTAATTTGGAAAAGAATAATTAATTTATCAATTCCCATGAATCATAAACAAATTTGTAAAATAATCTTAAAATTATTTAATAAATAATTCAGATGAATTATTTAGAATCTACTCCTATTATTAAAACCAAAAAAAAATAGCCTAGGCCAAAATAAAAAAAAAATATTTACATAAAAGAACAAAATATGGCATGCGTTAGAAATTTGTATGGTGTAATTTAATGTCCCTCAGGCCTTTAAAAGGTTCTTCTCAGGCTGTAGGATGCATAAGCTACTGGATTTCAAGCCACATGATAGGTCAGCGCATGGTGTGCCAGTTGCCTGCAGAATCCGTTCAGGGGCATCCTGCACATCCAACATCCAGCCGAGAACCTTGTTTCCTTAAATTCACTCATGTTTTCATTGTTGGGTCTAAGTCCAAAATGGAGCCAACCCATATATATGTTTTTGTTGTTTTTTTTACATAGACAAATATTATTCTACTCGATTATGAATATATGTATGTCAATATATGCCTAATTTTATTTAAGAAATAAATAATAAACAAAATAATACCTAATAAAACTAAAAATGTAAGTAGACAATTGCGGCCTTCTAGCATATTGTTTGGCATAATTTAAAATAGCTCGTTTATCTAACATTAGACATATTTCATAAATCACAAAACAAAAAGAAAGCATTCCCATAAATGTACCAAATCTTACCTCAAGAATGGCGGGATCCGTTTCTCCACGTGGTTGGCTGCCTCGTGGTCTTTTCCATTCTTGGATTTTCCGTAGCCTCCAACTAGCACGCATTATCTATTAGTTTGTGCATAAGACAGAATTTTACAATTTACACATTTCAAATAGTAGGGTGTTATTTTACCGTGAACTTTTTATGGCCTAATTTGTGTTGGGTCCATTTTGGACTCAGACCCAACAATAAAAACATCATGAGTGAATTTAAGGAAACAAAGTTCTCGGCTGGATGTTGGATGTGCAGGATGCCCCTGGCCGGATTCTGCAGAACACTGGTACATCATACGCTGACCCATCATATGGCCTGAAATCCAGTCGCTTATGCATCCTACAGCCTGAGGAGAACCTTTTAAAGACCTGAGGAACGTCAAATTACTACATACAAATATCTAACGCATGCCTTATTTGTTCTTTTATGTATATACTTTTTTCATGTTGGCCTAGGCTATATTTTTTGTTTAATAGTAGGGGTAGATTCTAAATAATTCATCTGAATTATTAATTAAATAATTTTAAGATTATTTTACATTGGTTTTATGATTCATGAGAAATCATAAATTAATTATTCTTTTGCAAATTAGAATATATTGATTTAGATAATTCTCAAGAATTATCTGATTAATTGTAATGAGAATGTAATTTTTAGATTTTAATTCAGTATATATATATATTTCACCTAGGTATTTTATTATTTTTTTTTATCACAGAGGGTGACCAGATAAAGATTTTTTTTTTCTGTCATGATGATTTTTGGTCACCCTGGGAGAAAAGGTCAGTCAGTGACAAGTCAGTCTTAAGGCAGTCAAAGAGAGGACAACAGGGGCCTTGGGCCAAAGCCCCCCCCCACAATGGGAACAACTGCAAATGTAAGTAAGAATTTTTTTTTTAGTCATCAATAGGAAGTTAAGAATTATACATTTCTCTTCTTTTTTTTTTTTTTGGTTAGTTTAGTTTTTTTTGTTTTATTAGACAATTTACTTAGGCCAACATCATCTTTCATGTATGTGAATACCATAATTGTGAGCAAAAATATATAATTGGATTCAAATAAACATTTATAGTTTACATATATTATTAATTGTATTTCTTCCTTTCCCTTTTTTTATTTGAGCCCCTTTCGGTTTATTTATATATATACAAACAAACATCAAGGTATATATGTATTGTATGTAGAAAATTTGCATACATGACTAGTAACTTGAGTAGCTCATTTCTCTATTCCAGAATGTTTATTAAGTAAATAAGTATAAATATATTTATATATACATGCATATCTCGATGCATCAGGAATTCAAAGCTGTAAAGGTGATAGTCGAGTCAGCCTCAATATCCTTTACCCTAATGTTAGATTCTCATATGTTAAGTTTATAAAGAAACCTTGGATTAAAGATCAAATGTCATATTATTATATTAATTTTTTTATTTTTCTTGATCCACTTTGGGGTTTATCCTCAATGCTATGTTGTGATATGGAGAGTTAGATTTCACATAAATGTACTTTAGTGTATTGTACAAATTTCTAAACTAAAAAAAATATGTTTACATATGGTATGAATGGAATTCTTCATTCTTTTCATTTAAATGTTTATAAATATTGTTACGTGTAAGGCCTCTAAACGGTTGCAACCTCCGCTAATAGATGGCGCTTTCGCCGGATTCCCTTGCTGGCCGATGTGGGAGTCGCCGACTGCTGTGGTCCCGTTTCCTGGGGAGGTTGGCTGTAAATACGCTTTTGTGTTGGCCCCAGGATGTAGGGTCATGTAAATACACAATGTCTGTTGTTTTATTTAGATGTAATGTTAGTAATAGATGACAATAGAAGAAGTGCTTCAAGTCTCCGTGCCGCCTCCTGTCGTTACTCTCGCCATTGCCATCATCGCCAGGCTGCTGCTGCTACTACTCTTCTGGTAAGTCTCTCGTGTCCCCCCACCAGTGGTAAGGCCGAGAGATACTGCCAGAGGAAGGGAGTTTCCACTGGAGAGGTGGAGCTCAGGACGTCTTTGGGTGGCCTGCGGGGAAAAGCCGCAGGGAAGAGCAACAGGAGCCTAAGTAGGTGAACCACGAAGGGAAAAAGCGCGTTGTCGCAAAGAACCGGTAGGGTATCCACGCGACAACTGGTGTCAGAAGTGGGATTCTTCCTCGTGGAGGTCACCAGGAGGCTTTTTATTTTAAAAGTTTTTTTAGTTGCTGACAAAGGCCCATTGACGGGAGAGGCCAAGGGATGGCCTCTGAGCAGGACTCGCTGGCCGAGATCGACCGGAGGCTGCAGGAACACCGGGAGGAGTGGGACAGATTAAAGCGCCGAACGGAGGAGGAAATACTTTGGATGAAAAAGAGTTCGAGAGGGAAGGCGTCGAAGAAAAGAGGAATGGCTTCTGTTAGAAAAGGAAAGCGAAGAGAAAAGGCTGCTCAGAAACTTAAAGATGGAGAGGCTGCTGTCTCAAATGAAGGCCCACTTGCAGAATGGGACAGGTACGGCCGAGACAGCTTTGGATGATGCCAGCGAAGGCCGAGAAGAGTCCCGAGGACTGGAAGTCGAGCCGGGTCACAGGGGGGAATTGCGTGGAGTGGAGGGCCTGATTGAGGAGCCTCCTGGACAGAACCTGAATCTGCTTCACGCGGACCCGCGAATGAAGCGGCCCCAGCGGGAGAAACGGTGCCAGCGAGAAAAGCGGTACCGGCGAGGGAAGCAGTGCCCTCGGGAGAAGCGGTGCCAGCGAGAAAAGCGGCTATGGCGAGAGAAGCGGTGCCCTCGGGAGAGGCGGTACCGGCGAGAGAAGCGGTCCCGGCGAGAGGAATGGTCCCGGCGAGGGAAGCGGTCCCGTCGAGAGGAACGGTCCCAGCGAGAGGAATGGTCCCAGCGAGAGGAATGGTCCCGGCGAGAGAAGCAGTACCGGCGAGAGAAGTGGTCCAGGCGAGAGGAGTGGTCCCGGCGAGAGAAACGGGGCCAGCGAGAAAAGCGGTACGGGCGAGAGGAGAGGTCCCGGCGGGATGAATGGTCCTGGCGAGAGAGGTGGTCTCGGCGAGAGAGGTGGTACCAGCATAAGAGGCGGTGCCGGCATTAGAAGCACCTCCGGCACGAAAGGCTGTACCGATATAAGAAGCGGAGTCGGCATAAGAGGCTGAGTCAGCATGAGAGGTGCCTCCGGTGTGAGAAGCGGTTCCGGCGTGAGAAGCGGTACAGGCGAAAGGGGTGGCTCCAGCGAGAGGGACGGCTCCGGAGAAAGGGGCGGCTCCAGCGAGAGGGGCGGCTCCAGCGAGAAAGATTGGCTCCTGCGAGAAAGGCGATTCCAGCGAGATGGGCAGTTCCGGCAAGATAAGCGGCACCAGCGAGGAGCGTGACATCAGGGCGACGGAAGCGATGAGGCCGGTACTGGACGATCCGCCTTGAGGGGGAGGCAGTGTTACGTGTAAGGCCTCTAAACGGTTGCAACCTCCGCCAATAGATGGCGCTTTCGCCGGATTCCCTTGCTGGCCGATGTGGGAGTCGCCGACTGCTGTGGTCCCGTTTCCTGGGGAGGTTGGCTGTAAATACGATTTTGTGTTGGCCCCAGGATGTAGGGTCATTGCTAAGTCGGATTTAAGTCCTATTGAGGACGTTTCGAACTTAAACTTGGTTCAGCTCAGAACCAATACTTACAATAAAGAAACTCATCTTCTAATCCTTTCTTAATTGATTTACCTTACTAGAAGAGTCTTTACCTTTAATAGTATTTTATAATTATATTCCAAAGTGGGTTAAACTTAGATACACACACAGAAAGATGTAGCACACACCAAAAGGTTCATACATAGTTTGTCCATAGCATACATTTACTTCTTCTTTCCCCTACTTTACAACTAGAATCATTCAAAGAAAATTATAAAACCAATAAAACCTTTAGTACATATATATATTTGCTTCAAGGAGAAATTATTACAAACACATAAAAATATCAATATATGAGTTTTTATTTTGCCTCAATAAATTTACAAGCTTTCATCTGTAGACAATTCTAAGTTGGCTTAATATTATTTCTAGCAAAAATTATAAGACTTCATGCAAAGAAAATGATTTGGGAATATTCGACCTCTCAATTCAACCAAGATACCACATCTAGATAAATGGATTAATAAAAAAAATTTACAATGTTATAAAATAAAAGGAGAGCTTAAAACTGCTTACATAGACGTATACCTATAAACGAGCCTTTTTAGGCCCATACACTAAGATTTAAAAAATATTAAACCTACCATTATCTTTCTCCACGCACCGTCCCCCCGGTTCAACCCGTCAGTTCGCTTGTTTTCTCGTAACTGTCCCCATTTCAAAAAAAAAAAACCCGCGTCCCTCCCAAAAAAAATTATCATCTTCTTACAGAGTAAGAATAAAATTAATTTAATTTCGCAGAATATATTCAAAAAAATAAAAAGTAAAATATTATTCCTTTTTCTAGTAAAAGAAAATTTGAATTAATAATAAAATAATAAAATATAATAGGTTTATTCCTTGAAAATTTTATTTAGTAAATTCTTCTTTAAAAGTTTAAATTTTATATTGTTATCTAAAAAAAAAAATACCTAATTTATCTAGAATATGTATATAATTAATTTTTATTCTATAGAATAAAATTAAATTTAGAATTTTTTTTCGAACTGGTAATAAAATTTTAGACCTCTCTTCTTGCATATAAAGGAAGGGATAATTTATATACATATGTACATGTGTCCGTTGTACATTCTTCATCTCGGCCTTTCTGCAGCGGGCTTTGTGATACACGCCCAGAACTAATTCCAGTTCTTCATATCTTAATCCACCTTGTCGTTGTCCTTCTGTAGAGGGTTGGACGGTTTGGACAGGGTCAGCGTCATCTCCAACTGGGTGTCTTCCCCGGCTTTGGCCTTTAGAGCATCGTTGAGTTTCCTCGTTGGGGAATTCTCCACCTGGACAACAAGCACTTTGGCGAGACACTGTACATATATGATGTAAATGTTTACATCATTGTTGGGTCTGTTTTGTGGAAATATGGCCCAACAATTCCTCCCCTGCCAGAGTGAAAAAAAATGTGTTTTATTCCAATTCAGATCTGTTCATGATCTATGATAAATATGATTTTGGAAGAAAATACATGTTTTTTACGATACCAGTATGCGCAATTACTGACACTCAGGCAAAGGGGAAACAAACAAACGGGCCAGGGTACCTGGAACAAGTTATCTTATAGTAGCATAAAAGGAAATTTTTATCCTACCATTTAGTGGGCAATATACTAAGCCCATCTTTCGCTGCCTGTATGCAGGAGGATTTGGTCTAGTTGTGAGGTGAGTCCATATAGTCCCTGCTGCAATCCTTATAGGTGGAAAATGGGGAATTGGTCTATACCCAGGTTCTGTACAAATAGACATTTAGTCCATTCCAGATAAACATAATCATATGGGCGCCAAGGAATTGTGGGTGTAAACGTAGATATGTCCAATTCCTAAAACATATCTAAAAAAATATTTATTAACTCTACGTGATGAGGTACATGTGGTAATGATAGGATTAAAAAAAAATGATTATACAAGGTTATATACGGCAAAAATAAATTGGCATATAAGATCAAAATAACAATAATAATATGCAATAAACAAGGCGATGAGGAAGATGGGTGTCTTTATTATATAAGCACGAGCTTTCGGGCAAAAACCCTTCGACAGGTAGCTATCACATATCACGATGGACACTAATGGAAAGAGTTTTTTAAATATATATATAGTAGAGGTGATTTGTATATACAGCGTAAAAAGAAAGAAGATGCAAAATAGATAAAATGCTATTAAATATATATGGAGGTAATTTGTATAGAAAGCGTAAAAAGAAAGAAGATGCAAAAAAGATAAAAATACTGTTAAATGAATATATATGGAGAAACGGCTCGAGATAACACAGGAACTATTAAAGCTTTAAGAGATACCAGCCAGGAAGGCACCATAGATGTCAGGAATGTCCATCTTCCTATTTATCCTATTTTTGCCCGAAAGCTCGTGCTTATATAATAAAGACACCCATCTTCCTCATCGCCTTGTTTATTGCAATTTTACTAGGAAGAGTTCTTCACAATAATAATATGGTAAACAAAACGAGGGGAATGAATATATACCAAAAATAATTGAATGAATATATGATATATGTAGAATAGAAATGACTTGATATATAGGATATACAATGATAAACAAATAAATATAAATGCTGTGGTTAAATTTTTCATTCAGTACATTTGTCTGAAGATGGTAACAACGCTGTTACCGAAATGTCACACACTATTTATTTATTTGGGTTTTGTCCCGTTATCTTATGTTTATAATCTATAATACAAATTGTGCCTTATCTATATAAATATACATAAATATAATTAGAAAAGGAAATATACATGGTAAATGGTATATTATATGAGTAAATACTATATGCTGTGGTTAAATTTATCATTCAGTACATTTGTCTGAAGATGGTAACAACGCTGTTACCGAAATGTCACACACCACTTATTTATTTGGATTTGGTCCCGTTATCTTATGTTTATAATCTATAATCCAAATTGTGCCTTAACTATATATAAATATGATTTTTAAAATAAGTATATATACATGGTAAATGGTATATTACTGAATAGATAATATAACAAAGGAATAAATATGCACTGAGGATCATGGGCATTTCGCGAGTATTTCAAAATATACATGTATTACTTAAAAGTTTGTTCTTACTAACTTGTCACTGGGAGTGTTTTTCTGACGTGTTCTCCGCCTCTTTTAACCATGATGGTAAAAAAAATAGAAAAAGAAATCTTAGTAGTCAGTAATTCTTTAAACCAGATTATTTCCAAATTTACCTTATCTAGGGTGACAATCTTACTTCTCTTTGTCTTTAGTTGGACACTGTTTTCAACCTCTATTATCCATTGTTTAGCTTATCGATAGAATGTGTACTTATATTTTTAACCAATAAAATTCACTTTAATAAAATACATATAGTAACCTCAAAGAGGATAAATGTTGACGACTAACAACCTAGGTCTAACTTCTACGTTACAATATATCTTCTCACACTTGAGTTCGTAATATCTCTCTGTAATTTGACCCTTTATTCTAAAAAAAATAAAAATAAACTTATTGTTCTGGGCTATTTCTCAGCCAAAAAAAATTGACATTCAATCCTCTCTTAAAACTTCCTCCTTCTTCAAGTCTGGAATACTGGCCTGTTCTGGCAATCTGCTCTGAAGTTCGTTTTTGTTGTCCTACTAATTTAAACTTTATCTTATCATAGAATGAGTTACACTCATTTAAAAAAAAATTTTACTTACTAATTGGTATTTAGACTTGAACTCGTTCCAACTAAACGTATGGCAGACAATAGTCTTTAATTAGATGATTAACTTTTGCTAGCCTGGGGCGATATAAAACACAAAGAATCTGGACAGTCCATCTGTCACTTTGCTAACTGGTACCTAAAATCTGTAGACGGAATCGCCTCGTCTATTCGTAACTTGTTTCTTATTTGCTCGTATTGTTAACTTTCATTAGAAACCCCCTTCGGACTTTGACTTAGAAACAAGGAGTTATAGGGAATTCAATTTACCCACCGGATGTTCCAAATTTTGTCCATAGAGGATTGGTTCCAAGCTGCGCAATACATAGAAGAGCATCTAACGTTCCAATTTCTCCCAACCTCCCGTCTGAATCACCCCCATCCCAGCCACGCTTAAAGCGTCGAAAACTACGATGTCAGATCGGTTATCCGAGGTTTGTCGCTATGCGCTTAGCTTACGACATTGGCAACTAAATCCCCCACCTAGCACAAAGTTCACCTGATACCTCTCCGTCCCCTCTAATGAGGAGAAGATTTGTAGGCTTTTTGGTCTGACCTTGACCTCCCACAATCTCCAAGCCTGAGGTCCGAGACATGGTCATTATCTACGACCCTTAGAATTCAAGTTGATATAATGAAATAAAGTAATTACTTATACAAATAAAAATATATATACTTATACTCCTCTAATAGGAGGCCTAACAAAAAGGAGCGGATATCTTCCTATCGATAGAGTTGTAAGTCCTGTAAGGCTATCGGTCCTAACAAATAAAGAAATCAAAACTTAAAAAAAAATCGAACCTATTAAAATTCCTTAACACTATTCTAATGTACCTTTGGTCTAACAGTATAATAGTTTTTAACTTTGACAACAATCATTAGTCATTCCATTCATACATATTTCATTCACAGACTGCATACATACTATAGTTAAAAATTGCTACAAATGCCAAAGTACTAATTAATCTCATCAATAGACCCTAATTATAAAAATCTTTCAGGACAAAATGTGAAATCAAATAAAATAATCAAATTAAAACAAATTGGGGACTAATGCCCTAGTTTACTTAAAAGAAAAGCCTCATACAAACTCTATATAAATTACCTGTACTGAAATAAATAATATTTATACTTAGATAAATTAATAAAATTGATTGTCGACAATCAAATACTGAAATCTAACCTATCATTAAAATTGTGCATCCAATAATTTGAAATTCTTCTCCTTATCTTGACACTTGGTGTCTAAACAAAGTAAATCATCAAACTAGCACTTAAATTGGAGCGAATTGAACTTCAAGCATTTACCTCATTGCCAATTAGGATAGATCTACAAGTGTTTGCCGACCTTACTTCCCGTTCAAGGTTATTGGCGTCTTCCTTGCTCTGCTCTTCAGCTAAACTCCCCCTTTTGGAATCATAGGGCTTTAATACCCAACCATTTTGGAGTGTAACAACAGAGATCACTTGTTATCCTATTTATCAATTCTTAGACCACAACTGCCCTACACACTTTCATTAGAAATTCTCCTTGGGCTGCATTCTTGACACAAGGGATTATAGGGTGTCAATATACCCAAAGCATGTTCCAAGCCTACCCATAGGGAATTGGTTACAAGAACAGCAGTTATCTAGTGCATCTAAGTTCCCTTACCTATATTTAAAGTTGAACCAGAGTTCAGATTTTATTTACCTCAAATAAAAATAAAAATAAAATAAACTGTTGAACTCACTTAAGTCTTAAATCACATTCTGCTATTAATACAGAATTGTAGCTTTAATAGAAAAGAAAAACTGCAAACTCTTTACAATGATATTCTACACTAAAACAAAGGTTGTAGCCTTAAAAAAAGAAAGAAACTGAAAACTCTTTACAATGACATTCAAAAACTGAAAACTATTTACAATGACCTTCCAACGCTAAACAAGGTTGTAGCTTGAAAAGGAAAGAAAAACTAAAAACTCTTTACATTGACATTCTATCACTAAAACTAAGTTGTAGCTTAAAAGCACATTCTGACACTGATACAGAATTGTAGCTTTAATAAGAAAGAAAGAAAACTGAAACTATTTACAATGACATTCAAAAACTGAAAACTCTTTACAATGACATTCTAACACTAAAGCAAAAATGGTGGCTTAAAACATAAAAAGAAAACTGAAAACTCTTTACAATGACATTCTAACACTAAAGCAAAAATTGTAGCTTAAAATAAAAAGGAAAACTGAAAACTCTTTACAATGACATTCTACACTAAAACAAGGCTGTAGCCTTAAAAAAAAAGAAAATGAAAACTCTTTACAATGACCTTCTAACGCTAAACAAGGTTTTAGCTTAAAAAAGAAAAAAAACTGAAAACTCTTTACATTGACATTCTATCATTAAAACTAAGTTGTAGCTTAAATGCACATTTTGACACTGATACAGAATTGTAGCTTTAATAAGAAAGAAAGAAAACTGAAAACTCTTTACAATGACTTTCAAAAACTGAAAACTCTTTACAATGACATTCTAACACTAAAGCAAAAATTGTAGCTTAAAATAAAAGGAAAACTGAAAACTCTTTAAAATTCATTATAACACTAAGACAAAATTGTAGCTTAAAAAAAAAGGAAAACTGAAAACTCTTCACAATGACATTCTAACACTAAAGCAAAAATTGTATCTTAAAATAAAAAGAAAACTGAAAACTCTTTAAAATTCATTATAACACTAAGAAAAAATTGTAGCTTAAAAAAAAAGGAAAACTGAAAACTCTTTACAATGACAGTCTAGTATTACAACAAGGTTGTAGCTTCAATAAAAAGGAAAAACTGAAACTCTTTATAATTACCTTCTAACACTAAAACAAGAATGTAGTTTTGAAAAAAAAAAGAAAACTGAAAACTCTTTAAAGGAAAAATTCTGGATTCTCAAAAAGGAGAATACATATTTGTTATTTAGTATAACCTAACATGATAATTAATATGGGCTTGTACATATGAATTAGTGCATACAGTTGCTGAACTTTAGACAAATCAGCTTATACAAACTCGACAATGCATATTTTGTGCTATTTACAAATATTGGCCTCTAGGCTAAAACAAATTATCTATTAACACTACATGATGAAGAGTCAAAATTGTTCTATCGAGGCAATAGTAGAGTTAACAACTACTCTTTAAACGTTAATCACCTTCTCCTATAATCTTCCTACTGTCCTTCTATCAACCTTTATCTTCTATTTATAAACTCTTTATCAACCTTCCATCAATTCTTTCTATCGATCTCCACCTCTCCTTTCATCGTTATTCATCCCCCTTCAACATCTTTCCACCATTCTCTCATCATCCTTTCATCTCTTTCTCATCACTTTTCAACATCTTTCCTTCAACATCTTTCAACTCTTTTTCATCATATTTCTTTCAACACCATTCAACTCTCTTTCATCACATCTTTCAAGACCTTTTCATCACTTCTCAACTCTATTCATCTTTCTTCATCGATTTCCACCTTTTTCACCCTTTTCATCCCTCTGGAGTTTCCTCGAAACCCGTCATCGGGAACGAATCCCGATGGTCACTCAAGAGCGTCTGGTTCCCCAGTCGCTTCTTGGTCAAATAATAATGTAATCTAATTATCTTTAATCTTAATAAAAAGCAAAAAAAAAAGATGATTTACCCTAAACCTGTATATTTATGCCAAATGGGTTATACTTAGTTGCCATATTTTAAATCAGACCGAATGTCTACACTTACAAATGCATTGACATGAAAAAAAAATTAACATAAAGGTCCAAAATTCAAAGTTTCGAAAAAAAAAGTATATAAAAGAAAGATTCTGCTTAATTTGATCTGTCCCATTTAATATATATCAAAAATTTTACGAACTGACTGTTTCTTATACAGCTTTCCATATATATACACTCTTAATGTTCTTATTAGTGACTATGGCTATCGCCCACATCACAAAGTCTACACCTTGTCGGCTTTCTTTCACGTCATAAAGCTGACGAATTTCGACAGTTATCTTATCTGAACTTTGAACTGGTGCTGTTTGGTTACTGCAAGGTGGTACAACTTATTTACTTAAAAGATATAATATATGCAAATCCAGGATTTGTGCTTCAAAAGTGTTTGTCTATCCTGTTCCTGAGAATTTCCCTGTTCTTTATATATATAGAGTGCTTCTGTGGGAAACATTAGCTATGCACGCACTCTATTTAACATATATCAAGGTTTTTCGTATTGTTTCTTTCTTTAGTCCAGCCTGAACTCTTTCAACTAAAATAAAATAAATTAGACATCATTGTATTAGACTGTTCTATTCGTTCTGCTAGGATTACCTTTGTTCAGTACGCGGTGGTTCAAAATTACTATCGATTGTAGGCTAACTTCTCTCACGCCTTTGATGATATTGTGTATATTGACTTGACCTGGTTTGACTCAGCACGCCTTCCTATCGAAATCTCACTAGAACACGGGATTGAATGTTCAAAATATATATATAGCGTTATGGTACTAAACATTTATCTCGTTAAGACATGGCTGTCGCAGTGGTTTCTCGTGGTATGACAGAGGTGAACCGAGCCTAGACACATCTGAGTAGGTGCAGGTTGGCACAACTATATCTTGCGTAGATTAACTTGGCATGTCGGTTAGTCAATCTTGGAAAATCTGAGCGAATTAGGTGCATCAGCCTTGCAGATGGATATTAGATAGAATAGATCTCTGTATTCTATCACTGATGCATATTTTCAAAAATTCTCTTCACATCCCACCACAATGACCCACTCTTCAATTGGTTCACGTCACGTGGTCTTACGCTCGGTGGCGTCCATCGGGATATTGTGTTGTATGTCGTCCTTCATCTCACGTCCACCTTCGTGAGTATCTTCAAATCTTATTAAATAATGTACAATTTTACAGGCAAAATTGCATGCTCCGACATCCATTGTTTAGGACTACGCAAGATATTTTTCTTAATCTTCAAGATCTACTCTCGACCTCCCTGAAATTTAGTCTTTGCTACAGGTCACCATGTCTAATGCCACGTTTCATAAAACTACGAAAGCCAATATTGAAACGAGTTTTATGTCTGCTGTGATGCTATAAGCCTTTCTTTTGTTACAGGCCTCTGCTGCCAAACAATCTGAAAGGTGGTGGAATAGATAAGGTTTTCTGGAAGGGCTTATCAAAAACCAGTCAAGTGCAAACATACACAAGGTGCAAGGTTCTCTATCGCTGTTTATCTAATGCTACCTGTAACTATATATCTGATAAATTGCTAGGTTCGCGTATTGCGTTTAATCCCGAAATAGTGCTATTAATTTCCAAAGGATGCAGGATTTTAAAAAAAATGATTTCGTTCTTTGGCTGGAGTTAAAGAAAAAAAACATTTTTTCACTAATTTCGTTTAAAAGAACATAAAAAGAAAACGTTCCCCTCCAGGTCCTGTACATGGAATATCACACTATAAAAGTCGTTGTCAGATTGAATATATATAGGGTAGTCCTTATGGTAGTAACTAAATAATAAATTATAAATGGGAGAGATAAAATTACATGCAGTAACTATCTGTGATGTACGTGACACACACATACACGTCATGCAAAAAATATATATAATCTAAGGTGACTCAAGTAAAAATTATCGAAAGAAAAAAATAAATATGTCATATCTAAAAAGAAAAACTGTATATTTGAACAAACGTATTTCCTGTATAAACTAAAGTAACTAAAAATATTAAAATGATGCGAAAATTACTTAATGAATATATATAACTTTAATCTAAAATGGCAATAAGACATTTATTCTAAACAGATTTTTGTGCACCGATAAACTAACCATGCTGGTATCCAGTAAAATATCATTTCATAATGACATTAACAAATGTTTTAAAATATATTTTGTTATATTATACTATTGGAATTTCGCTTAGATAGAATAGCTACACTTTAACCTTATACATAAAATTGGAAGTAACATGAACTGAAGGTCGAGCATCGAACGCGTCCCATAGGCCGCCATCTTGGAATTTTACCATGATTGTACCGTCACGCAGATATCAATATTGTAAATTGTACCATAAAGGGAAGGGAAGGTGACGAAATTCAACACTTAAAGGAAGCAAAACAAAATTTACTACATTATCTTGTCCATATAATAAAAAATAATAATAAATATGCTTATCTAAATACTGCTGTATTGCTTCATGAGCATGACTGGAAAAATTGTACTAAACCATTACATAAAAGAAATAAACGGATTACAATTTCAAATAAACTAAGGTAGAAGGTTCATGGGTAGGTAAGACCAAATAAATACAATTATGAATCATAAAATTGGAAGTAACATGAATTGTAAATCGAGCGTCGAGCGCGTCCCATAGGCCGCCATCTTGGAATTTTACCATGATTGTACCGTCACGCGGATATCAACATTGTAAATTGTACCATAAAGGGATGGGAAGGTGACGAAATTCAACACTTAAAGGGAGCAAAACAAAATTTACTACATTATCTTGTCCATATAATAAAAAATAATAAAAAATATGCTTATCTAAATACTGCTGTATTGCTTCATGGGCATGATGTTGGGTCACTTTACAAGGTCCTATCGAGGACATTTCAACCTTATACTTTGTCTTTAAGCTCAGCAACAACATTGTTTATTTATATACCAACTTGGGTTAAAACTCAGATACACATGTAGGAGGATATAGCGAACACAAAAAGGTCCATGTTTAATACATAATATGCATTTTTGTTTCAGGGTAAAGTATTACAAACACATCTTTAAAATAATAAATCAAGGGTTTTATTGTTATCTCAATGGACCTTACAATTTTCATTTCATGGACAATTCTACATGGACAAAAAAATTTTTTTTATAGCAAATTATAGGATTTCAAGCAAGAATGATTTTTTACCTATTAAAACCATAGATATGCCTTTCTCGACATACAAAACGTGCCATAATTTACAAACATACCAAAAAGAAATAGTGAAACATGAGCCTTTGTTCTATCTTGGTAGATTTTCTTACAAACTTTCGTTTGTAGGCAGTACTAAATGAACATAAAATCTATTTCCTTTATCAGACTCTAAGACTTCATACAAAAAACAAAATATGAATTTTTCCTACCTATTAAAATAAGCTATAAATATTAAATATGCCCTAAATTAATAGAGATGTTAACATACCATTTCTCCCCGGATGTCAGCGCTCCCTCAGGATCGACCTCTTCGTTCGCCTGCCCCCGTCAAGCCTGATCTCTTTTTTGAAAACAGCGCCCCCAAAAAAAATTGTCACCTTCTTACAGAGTAAGAAAAAAAATTATTTTAATATTCTTAGAAAATAAAAAATAGTAAAATATTATTATTCTTTTTTTTTTAAGAATAAAAATTGAAATAATAAATATAAATGCTCATCCCTTGAGAAATTGGTATAGTAATTTCTTCTTCACGAAATTTAAAATAACGAGACATACTTTATTCATTTTAGAATAAAATAAATAATAAAGGTAAATTATATTATCTTTCTTATCAAGAGATAATTTGGATTAGTAATAAAATTAATAAAATCTAACATGTTTGTCCCTTTGAGAAATTTATATAATAATTTCTTCTTTAAGAAATTTTAAAATAAGGAAATATGTCCAATCTATCTGGATATGCCAGTAATTGGCTTTATTAATTTTTTGAATAATGGAAAAATAAATTTAGCAAATTCTCGAAATGGTAATATAACCCTTTTGGACGTTTCATATTGCATAAAAAAAAGGTGATTGGCATTAGTTAACATATGTACATATGTACATAGTTTGTACATCCTCCTCTGGACCTTTCTACAGTGGGCTTCGAATTCTTGGACAGGGCCAGTACCATCTCCAGCTGGGTGTCTTCCCCGGCTTTTGGTCTTTAGGGCATCGCCGAGCTCCTTGTTGTGGAATTCTCCATCTGGAAAACAAACAATTTCGGCAAGACACTGTGTATATATATGATGTAAATGTTTACATCATTGTTGGGTCTATTTTGTGAAAAATCTGGCCCAACAATTCCTCCCCTGCCAGAGTGAAAAAAAATGCGTTTTTCAATTCAGATCTGTTCATGCTCTATGATAAATATGAATTTGGAAGAAATGCATTTTTTTTACGATGCTAGTATGTGCAATCACTGATACTCAGGCAAAGGGGGAACTAACGGGCCATGGTACCTAGAACAGGTTAACTCATAGTAATATTGAAAAGAAATCTTATCCTACCATTTAGTGGGCAAAATACTATGCCCATCTTTCGCTGTCTGTATGCCGGAGGGTTTGGCCTAGTTGTGAGGTGAATCCACACATTCCCAGCCGCAGTCCCTATAGGTGGAGATGGGGGGTGGTCTATACACAGATTCTGTACAAACAGACCCTTAGACCGTTCTAGATAAACATAATCATATGGGCGCCAAGGAATTGTGCGTGTAAATAGAGATATGTCCAATTCCTAATAAGGTAAAAAATTAAATTGGCATATGCTATCAAATAACAATAATAATAGGGCAAACAGAATGAGGGGAATGAATATATATGTCAAAGTTGAACGAATAAGATATATGCCGAAATGGAACAACGTAGATATATAAGATACACAATGATACTAAAAAAATTGTAAATGAATATATGTTATAAGTAGAAAGGAAATGACTTGATATATATAGGATATACAATGATAAACAAATGAATATATGAGCTGTGATTAAATTCTTCATTCAGTACATTTGTCCGAAGATGGTAACAACGCTGTTACCGAAATATCACACACACTAATTATTTATTTTGGAATCTGTCTCGTTATCTTGCTTTTGTAGTCTATAGCTCAAATTTTGCCTTATCTATATATGAATATACATGAATATAATTAGAGAGGGGATATACATGGTGGATGGTACATTAAATGAGTAATACTACCTCTGGATAATAAATATGCCAAATTTTTGGAAGAATATGATATATAGGAAGGAAATAACACTGATATGGGAGATACATTATGATAAACAAACGAAAATACATATATACTCTGTAGTTAAACTTATTTAGTGCGTTTTGTCTGAAGATGGTAACAACGCTGCTACCAAAATGTCACACATTATTTATTTGGATTTGGTCCCGATATCTTAGGTCTATAATCCAAATTGTGACTCATATATATATAAATATACGTGAATATAATAAAAAATGATACATGGTAAATTGTATTACTGAATAGATAATAATAATAAAGGAATAATTATGCACTGAGGATCATGGGCATTTCGCGAGTATCTCAAAATTTACATGTATTACCTTAAAAGTTTGTTCTTACCAACTTGTCACTGGGAGTGTTTGTCTGGCGTGTTCCCCGCCTCCCTTAACCATGATAATAAGAAAATATATAGGAAAGGAAATTTTAGTAGTTAGTAAATTCTTTAAACCAGATTATTTCCAAAAATTACCTTATCGTGATGACAATCTTACCTATCATTGTCTTTAGTTGAACACTGTTGTTAACCTCTGTTATACATTTTTTTAGCTCATCCATAGAATGTGTACTCATATTTTTAACCAATAAATTCACTTTAATAAAATACATAGATTAACCCCGAAGGGATAAAATGATGATGACTAACAACCTAGGTCTAACTTCTACCTTACGATATATCTTCTCACACTTTAGTTCCTAATACCTCTCTGTAATCTGACCCTTTGTCCTAAGAAAAAAAATAAAATAAACTTACTGTTCTGGGCTACTTCTCAGCCAAAAAAAAATTGATACTCAATCTTCCCTTAAAAATTTCTCCTTCTTCAAGTCTGGGATACTGGCCTGTTCTGGCAATCTACTCTGAAGTTCATTTTGGTGTCCTACTAATTTAAACTTTATCTTAAAATAGAACGAGTTATCCTCGTGAAAAAAAATTCTACTTACTAATTGGTATTTAGACTTGAACTCGTTCTAACTAAACGTATGGTAGACAATAGTCTTTAATTAGGTGATTAACCTTTGCTAGCCTTGGGCGATATAAAACACAAAGAATCTGGACAGTCCATCTGTCACTTTGCTAACTGGTACCTAAAAAAAAATCTGTAGACGGAATCGCCTCGTCTAATCGTAACTTGTCTCTTATATGCCCTAATTGTTAACTCTCAATAGAAACCCCCTTTAGACTTTGACTTAGAAACAAGGAGTTATAGGGACTTCACTTTTACCCACCACATGTTCCAAGTTTGTCCATAGAGGATTGGTTCCAAGCTGCGCAATATATAGAAGAGCATCCAACGTTCCGATCCTTCCCAACCTCCCGTTTGAATCACCCTCATCTCAGCCACGCTTAAAGCGTCGTAAACTACGATGTCAGATCGGTTACCTGAGGTTTGTCGCTGTGCACTTAGCTTGCAACATCGGCAACTAAATCCCCCACCTAGCACAAAGTTCACCTGATACCTCTCCGTTCCCTCTAATGAGGAAAAGAATTGTAGGCTTTTTGGTCTGATCATAACCTCCCACAACCTTCCAGTCTGAGAATCGAGACATGATCATTATCTACGACTCTTAGAATTCAAGTTGATATAATGAAATAGAGTAATTGATTACCCAAATAAAAGAAATTATACTTATACTCCTTAAAAAGGAGGCCTAACAAAAGGGAGCAAATACCTTCCTATCAGTAGAGTTGTATAGTCCTGTGAGCCTATCGATCCTAACAAATAAAGAAATCAAAATAATAAAAAAATCGAACCTATTAAGTTCCCTAACCCTATTCTAATGTACCTTTGGTCTAACAGTATAATTGATTGTAGCTTTCTCACATTCATTTCGCATTCCCATTCATACAATTCATTCATGTCGAGCAATCATACTAGAGCTAAATTATATTATATAAGCCAAAGCACTTCAATAATCAATGTTAACATTACCCTAACAATTGCTAATCTCCAGGACTAATGTGAAATCAAATAAAGTTACTTAATTAAAACAAATTGGGAACTAAAGCCCTATTTACTCAAATAAAAAATGTCTCATACAAACTCTATATAAATCACCTGCACTCAAATAAATAATATTTATACTCATACAAATTAATAAAATTGATTGTTGGCAATCAAATACTGAAACCTAACCTATCATAAAATTTGTGCGTCTAACAGTTTGAAAAACTCTTCTTCTTGTCTTGACACTTGGTGTCTAAACAAAACGAATCATCAAAACTAGCACTTAAATTGGAGCGAACTGAACTTCGAGCATTTACCTCATTGCCAAACATGATAGATCTACAAGTGTTTGCCAACCCTACTTCCTATATAAGGTTATTGGCTTCTTCCCTTCCCTGCTATTCAGCTAAACCCCTCCTTTGGAATCATAGGGCTTTCAATACCCAATCTGCTTTGGAGTTTAACATCAGAGATCACTTGTTATCCTAACATATCAACTCTTAGACCACAACTGCCCTACCCCCTTTCATTAGAAATTCTCCTTGAACTGTATTTTGGACCCAAGGGATTAAAGGGAGTCAAGTTTTACCCAACGCATGTTCCAAGTTCGTCCATAGAGAATTGGTTATAAGCACAGCAGTTATCTTCCTTTATCTATTTTTAAAGTTGAACCAAAGTTCAGAACCCTAAATAAAAAATTAAAACACAATAAACTGTTGAACTTACTTCAATCTTAAACCACATTGTGCTATTAATACAGAATTGTAGCTTTAATAAACACAAAAAAAACTGAAACTCTTAGATTCACTTTCTAACATTAAAGCTCAATGTAGCAAAAAAAACTGAAAACCGCTTTACAATGACATTTAAAAAATCTAAAACCAAGGTTGTAGCAAAAAAAAAGAAAAAAAAACTGAAATCCCTTTAAGACCACCTTTAAAGGCCTTCAAATCACTTCCTAATACTTCATACTATGATCAAAATTTTGACTAAATTCAGTACACATTCTATAGATTTACTCATTGGCAGCCTGGGCATGACTTACACCCTGTGGGCTTCTTGACCCTGGTTGAACGGCGTATATCAAGGCCGCCTACATTGCCACCAATTACCCTATTCACTATCCCTAGTGGACTTCTTAAGATTGCCGTCTCTTGTGGTTCCTCTGGTTCTACAGTAGGACAAAATTGTAGCATAAAATTAAAAGGAAAACTGAAAACTCCTTAAATCACATCCTAACAAGGTTGTGAAAACTCTTCAAAATGATGTACTACATTAAAACAAGGTTGAGACAACTCTTTACAATGATCATTTATCACTAAAGCACACATTGTAGTTTGAATAAAAGAAAACTGAAAAACCCTTTGAAATTCATTACAACACTAAAACAAACTTGTAGTTTAAAAATAAAAGAAAACTGAAAACTCTTTAAATCACATCCTATCACTAAGAACAAAGTGTTGTTCAAAAAAGAAAAGAAACTGAGTAGCTCTTTAAAATCATATACCAACACTAAAACAAAAATTGTAGCCAAAAAAAAACTGAATACTCTTTAAGGAAATTCTGGCTTCTCAAAAAGGAGAATACATATTTGTTATTTAATATAACCTAACATTATAACTAATATAGACCTATGTATATAAATTAGTGTATACAGTTACTGAATTTTAGGTAAATCAGCCCATACCAACTCTCAGTGCATGTTTTTGTGCTATTTACAACTATTGGCCTATAGGCCAAAACAAATTATCTATTAACACTATTTGATGAAGAGTCAAAATTGTTCTATCGAGGCAATAGTACAGTCAACAACTACTATTTAGACATTGATCACACCTTCTCCTATCATCTCCCCACCGTCTTTCTATCAACCTTTATCTTCTATTTACAAACTCTTTATCAACTTTCCCCACTTCTTTATCTTTCAACATCTTTCCGCATCTTTCAACACTTTCTCTCTGTCGATTTTCGACATCCTTCGACACCCTCTTACCACATCTCTTTCCATCTCTTGCAACACTTCTTTCTGTCGATTTCCACCCCTTTCATCATCTTTCTATCAACACCTTTCAACATCTTTAGACACCTTTCTACACTTTTTTCAACATCTCTCGGTACCTTTCGACACTTTTAACATCTTTCAACCCTTCTTACCTCCTTTCGTCTCTATTCATTGCTTTCGACATACCTCTCTCCATCTCTTTCAATACCTTGCACCTTTCAACGCTCTTCAACATCTCTCTTTCAACACATCTCTTTCAACACCATTCATCATCTTCAACACCTTTCATCTCCCCTCATCACTTCTCATCGATCTCCACCTTTTTCACCCTTTTCATCACTTTCTCACTTTACGACATCCTTCAACGTATTTCATCACCTTACTGGCATCTCTCTTCCATCGCTTTCAACACCTTTCAACACTCTTTCATCTCCTCTCATCACTTCTCGTCGATCTCCACCTTTTTCACCCTTTTCAACACTTTCAACACATTCCAACGCCTTTCCATCCTATCTCTTAACGCCATTCAACTCTCTTTCATCGCTTTTAACACATTTCAACGCCTTTTCATCCCTCTGGAGTCTCCTCGAAACCCGTCATCGGGAACCAATCCCAATATTACTCTAATCCAATTGATATCGCAGGAGTCCTTCAACGCCATTTAGCTCTTTTTTATCATCTTTCTACCACACCATTCAACTCTTTTTCATCCCTCTGGAGTTTCCTTGAAACCCGTCATCGGGAATAAATCCCGATATTCGCTGGTCTACTTCGATATCTCGGGAGTCCTTTCTGGGAATCTGATCTTCCCCTGCCACTCATCAAAGCTAACGACCTACCCTCCTATCTGCAAGGATGAAATTTCCTCTTATTTTGCCCCCCCTTTGTCTCTCCCCCTTTCAAGAGATAAGCTTATCTCGGCGGTCTTAGAGATCCTGTCTAGACTGGTCAATAAACACTTTACTGTTGTTATTGGGAATTTGACAAGTCACTCTTCTTTAGTATTGTCTCCCTCCATGCGAAATAGGGCAACCTTATCATGGAAAAACAGAGATATATATGTACAAGAGTCGACTGTCCTACAAGTTTGCTGAACAATATCCCCTTCAAGAAATTACGCAAGCCTTTCACAGAATTGTAGGTTCTAGATGCTAACTATAACTTGGTATGATCTTATGAATATTGTACTCTGGTTGAATCAGACTATGCAATTCCTCTCGTCCCAAAAGGAAGTTCTTAACATTGTTGACAACTCTTAACTCACAGGGTAGTAGCTTATAGAATTAAGTCGTTTATCTAAGACATGTTCATGCGGATGAATGGAGCCCTTCTAGTAGGTCATAAGTGTTCATCTGGGAACAGTTGATCTAGTTAAATTTTATTGTCATGCTTCTTTACTTCGTGTAACAGGAGATGTTGCTCCAAAGGACCTTAACATTAGGGTTAAAAAACTTGTTGCTCCTTTTAGAATAAAGCGGTTGTCAAGACATTGATGTGGAAGGAATCGTACATTTGACCAGTGTATATTGTTGAATTTAAACTCTGCTGTCACTCTTTATCGTCGCCCAGATACTTTAGGGCGTCACTTGGTCCCTTGGTTATTACACGCGAATCCCGTCCGGTATTCAATAAGATATCAATGGTGATCTTTGTCACGTTTAGGAGGCCATCCCTTATGCGACCAAATCAACTTTCTCCCGACTTATAATACCGTCATATCGCGGCAATTGAGATTAACTGGATCCAAGGAGGAATCTTACTTTTGTATATCTTCGTTAATTTTATTACTTCAACTGTCTTCTCCATTTCTTCTTAATACACTGGCCTGACACACTACAATTCTCCTAATCAGCAGCAACTTCAATCAATCCCAATGAGAAGGCCACTTTAAGGCGTCAGTTTCTTGTTAAACTCATGCATGGTTCCAAAAAAAAAAAACTTATATATATACCACAGTGGTATCTGCTCCCACTGGTATTAGTATCCAATATGGGATCTTTCTATCTTATTTATTCAACTGTTATTAGTTGTATAACTGTAATCCCTTTTTCATCATTACTCCTAGACCCCCGCGCAAACATTGTCTTTGATGTGGCTAATTCCTTAAAGTTCTGCCCTTTGAACACCCTGTTAGTTAGAATTGTCTTAATTAATCACTGGAGTTATCTGCGATGAGTGGATTGAGCCTCCTTATCTAGATTTCCACTCTAACTCCAGGATCTAGACTGCCCAGACCTTTTACGAAAAAAAAACTATATCTAAACACTATTGTCATGGAAAGAAACCACATATCTGATTCACGAGCATAATCGAAGCTTGCCTCTATAAAACAAGATAATTATAAGAAATCTGAAATTTTATATAATGAATCAGCACTATTGAAATATCTCTCTCGTTTTCTCTAAGGGAAGTGGGTTTTATTAAAAAGAGATGCTCAAACCCATACCATCAGAATACCCATGACTTTTGTTGATATATATTCTCTTACATGTGCCATGACAAAGCAATCCTTTTCCCGTTGGTGTTGAAATAAATGTTCAACTCGTCTTATAAGACTCCTAGTGAATTCTTACTGAATAATGAATATCCATTCCTGTGCCAAATTATAATAAAGAAAAGGCTAAATATATACGGGCTTAAATTTCATCGTATCTGATCAGACCTTCTGCTGGTGATTATTTATTGTAATTAGATGCTGATAATGATGTATTTATTTGTCCTTATTTTAGGAAAGGTGCTTCAGGGAAGTGGACAGAATCGTTGGAAATTTCATAATGAAAAAAAAGGTAAATTCTTAATTATGACATATTCAATTTTATCGTGACTGTACCGTCACGTAAACAACTATTGTAAATCATACCATATCGGGATAAAAAGGATGACAAAATTCAACGTTTTAAAGAAGCAGAACAAACTATTACTATGCTATCATAAAAATTAATAGAAATACGCTTATCTATATGTCAGGGGGTTAAGTTTAAAAATTGCATATTCATTGAAGTTAGCAAAATACAAATAAACAAAATGCTGCAGTTTTACTCCAAGGGTGTGATTGGAAATATGTGCCAAACCATTATACAAAAGAAATACGTGTATTATAATTTAAAATAAACTAAGATAGAGGTTTATGGGTAAGCATGACTAAACGCGTTCCTTGGTCCGCCATGTTGGAATTTTACCGTGGTTGAACCGACATGTAAACAACTATTGTAAATCATACCATATCGGGATAAAAAGGATGGCGAAATTCAACGTTTTAAAGAAGCAAAACAAACTATTACTATGCTATCATAAAATTAATAGAAATACGCTTGTCTAAATGTCGGGGGGTTAAGTTTAAAAAACAAAAATAATATGCACATTCATTTAAAGTTAGCAAAATATAAATAAACAGGTACTGTTTTATTTCATGGACACTACCGGGAATTTATACTAACTGTCACCTAGAAGGATCATTACATAAAATAAATTAATATAGAGGTTTATGGGTAAGCATGACTAAGCGCGTTGTTTGAAAATATATTGAAATGCACGAAAATTACATAAATAAGACTGGGAATCAAAAGAATGCGTATTTTAATGCTTAACGATGAATAATTATTAAAATTTTAAAATATGGCGGTTTAACGTATTTTTCAAAAATATGTGAAAGAGACATGGATTTTTATCTCAGGATCGCGGGCTTACTTCCTGCAAATTACTTTGCAGTTTTCAGTAGTTTCTTGCCTCGCGGCGGGCGCCAAAAATGTTGGGTCACTTTACAAGGTCCTATCGAGGACATCTCAACCTTATACTTTGTCTTTTAGCTCAGAAACAACATTGTTTAATTATATACCAACTTGGGTTAAAACTCAGATACACATGTAGGAGTATATAGGGAACACAAAAAGTTCCATGTTTAATACATAATGTGCATTTTTGTTCCAGGGTAAAGTATCACAAACACATCTTTAAAATAATAAATCAAGGGTTTTATTGTTATCTCAATGGACCTTACAATTTTCATTTCATGGACAATTCTACATGAACAAAAATTTTTGTTTATAGCAAATTATAGTATTTCAAGCAAGAATGATTTTTTACCTATTAAAACCATAGATATGCCTTTCTCGACATACAAAACGTGCCATAATTTACAAACATAAAAAAAATTGTGAAACATGAGCCTTTGTTCTATCTTGGTAGATTTTCTTACAAACTTTTGTTTGTAGGCAGTACTAAATGAACATAAAATCTATTTCCTTTATCAGACTCTAAGACTTCATACAAAAAACAAAATATGAATTTTTCCTACCTATTAAAATAAGCTATAAATATGCCTCTTTGACATATTAAATATGCCCTAAATTAATAGAGAAGATGTTAACATACCATTTCTCCCCGGATGTCAGCGCTCCCTCAGGATCGACCTCTTCGTTCGCCTGCCCCCGTCAAGCCTGATCTCTTTTTTGAAAACAGCGCCCCCAAAAAAAATTGTCACCTTCTTACAGAGTAAGAAAAAAATTATTTTAATATTCTTAGAAAATAAAAAATAGTAAAATATTATTATTCTTTTTTTTTTTAAGAATAAAAATTGAAATAATAAATATAAATGCTCATCCCTTGAGAAATTTGTATAGTAATTTCTTCTTCACAAAATTTAAAATAACGAGACATACTTTATTCATTTTACAATAAAATAAATAATAAAGGTAAAATTATATTATCTTTCTTATCAAGAGATAGTTTGGATTAGTAATAAAATTAATAAAATCTAACATGTTTGCCCCTTTGAGAAATTTATATAATAATTTATTCTTTAAGAAATTTTAAAATAAGGAAATATGTCCAATCTATCTGGATATGCCAGTAATTGGCTTTATTCATTTTTAGAATAAAGAAAAAATAAATTTAGGAAATTCTCGAAATGGTAATATAACCCTTTTGGACGTTTCATATTGCATAAAAAAGGTGATTGGCATTATTTAACATATGCACATATGTACATAGTTTGTACATCCTTCTCTGGACCTTTCTACAGTGGGCTTCGGGATTCTTGGAAAGGGCCAGTACCATCTCCAGCTGGGTGTCTTCCCCGGCTTTTGGTCTTTAGAGCATCGCCGAGCTCCTTTTTGTGGAATTCTCCATCTGGACAACAAACAATTTCGGCAAGACACTGTGTATATATATGATGTAAATGTTTACATCATTGTTGGGTCTATTTTGTGAAAAATCTGGCCCAACAATGACCGGAAAATTTGTACTAAACCATTACATAAAAGAAATAAACGGATTACCATTTCAAATAAACTAAGGTAGAAGGTTCATGGGTAAGTAAGATCAAATAAAGACAATTATGAATCATAAAATTGGAAGTAACATGAACTGAAGGTCGAGCGTCGAGCGCGTCCCATAGGCCGCCTTCTTGGAACTTTACCGTGGCTATACCGTCACGTAACAACTATATTGTAAATTGCACCATAACGGGATGGAAAGATGACCTCTGTACGCTCCAGGAACCTGGGTTACTTAAATAAATACATAAATGGGAAGGTGACTTAATCAAACACTTTCAGGAAAAAAAAAATTACCATAATATCTTATCTGTATAATAAAAAAATTAAGAAAATAAAAATATGCTTTGATATACCTTAATAAAATCATTCAGGTGAATAATATAAAATGCGCTCATCTTAACAAAAAAAACTAAATATTCTCAAGATAATGGAAAATAAAAGAAAATAAACAATTGTATTATCGAAAATTCAGTACACCTTTAGACTTTTCGAGTGAAATCACTTTGGCGAATAAAGTAATTGAAAATAAAAAAATTATTATACTTTGGTGTAATAATATAAATCGCATGGCTTATACAATTTAAAAGAAATAGCAAAAAGGCAAAAAGAAGATGAAATATTTAAGAGGTGAAGCCCTCCCGCAAACGCGAGGAGGCAGAGGTAGTAAAAACCAACCTTTCGATTCAGAAGCTGGATGTCAACTAGTTCTATTGGTCGTCGCCAGTTCCCGCCTAGAGTATCCACATGTGTTTTACATGTGTGGTTTCCCCAAATACCTCTACTTCCACCCCCCTACACATGTGCCTCCCCCCTTACAGATGTGTCCCTAGGGGTTCTATATTTGGAATTTGTGGGAAACTCTGAGGTTTGAGAAAAGCATTGTTCTAGGCTTAACTTCGCGTCCCAATATTTTGAGAACTATATAAAAGCAAGAAATTATTTCCTTTATGCCTAAAATTAGAAAAGTTAAAAGAAATTTAAAGAATACAATAAGCCTAAGCATTTCCTTTAATACTTGGAATATACTAAAATTCACAAAGAAAATGCATAAAAACACTAGATATTAAAATCTTTGAATAACACGTGGAGTTAAAAAAAAAGGTTAAGATAACACACACACTAGGTCTAAGTATTTTTCAAAAATAGGTAGAGACATGAGTCTTTCATACACACATATGCTAGATATTAAACATCTTTGAAATAACACGTGACGTGTTGAAGTTGAAAAAGTTAGATAACACATGTACTAAGCCTAACGTATTTTTCAAAAATAGGTAGGGATATGAGTTTTTCATACACAAATACGTTAGATATTAAACATCTTTGGAATAACACGTGACGTGTTGAAGTTGAAAAGGTTAAGATAACACATGTACTAAGCCTAACGTATTTTTTTCAAAATAGGTAGGGCCATGAGTTTTTTTTTCTATATACTAAAACACAAAACAGAAAATACATAAAACATACATAAAAATTCAAATATGACACACGCTCGCTCTAAGCCTAACGTATTTTCAAAATAGGTAGAGACATGAGTTTGTAATATACTTGTTAGAAATGTGAAATTTATAGAGTCGCTGATTCATCCCAAGTTGACCTTCGGCACATGTACACTGAGGCGGCGCCACCATATACCATGTGTGACGTCACTACTTAACCCTTACTTCCTGCCTGCCTGCTGCTAGCTGTTTAAAACTGTCATTCTATCGCTCTTTTGATTTTCTCTAAACTTGTATAACCAATAAATCAATTGGCACTCTGCTTTAACGAGTGATTCGTTAATATTTCCAATAGGTTATGGGTCCTGACTACGCCCCAAAGTTGAAGAAGCAAACCTAAAGTGAAACTGCTAAGCCTAACTCGTGCTAAATATGACCCACCTTGAGAATCAAGTCCGCCAGTTCAAAGGCGAAAACTTCTCCCTTTGGAAATTTCAGTTCTGACTACTATTAGAGCAAAATCAACTTTTGGATATCGTGGACGGCAAAGAAATCAAACCAGAGGTAAGTGACGCTACCTCTGCTATACAGGATGCATGGCACACCAAAGATATCAAAGCCCGAATGCTTATATCACAGGCACTTGAATTAAGATTTCTAGAACCTTTGATGTCCTGTAAAACTGCCGCTCAAATGTGGACAAGGCTCATGTCCATCCACGAACAGAGATCAGAGATCGCAATTGGCATGTTGTGGCAACAATTTTTGACGCCCGAATGTCGTCATCAGAGGATGTCAGAAGCTATATCGCCAAGATTGAAAATCTTAGTGCAAGAATTCAGGATGCAGGAGGAACGATTACAGATGACCAGAAAGTGGCAAAGATAATAAACTCTCTTCCTTCGAGCATGCGGTATTTCATCCCAGCATGGGAGTCTCAAGCGCCGATTACGCAGACTCTAGAGAACTTATCAGCACGTCTTCTGATTGAAGAATGTAGAAACCAGCAGGCCGATTCCTCGCAAGGTACAGCATTCTACCAACAGACTAAACCAAGAATCAAAGCAGATAACATAGAGAAGACTGATTCAGGAAAGATATCAGAACTAAAGAAAAAGACTGAATGCCATTATTGTCACAAGATTGGTCATTGGTCACGGGAATGTCGGAAACGGATTGCCGACCAGCAGAAGAAAAACGAGAAGCGGAAGAACCAAGCAGTAGATTGTGATCATAAAGTTTCCAACGCTGATACCATCCTAAAGTGAAATGATTGCGACACATGGTGGGCAGATAGCGGAGCTAGCTGCAGCATGACCTTCCGACGTGAATGGTTCAAGTCTTTCACTCCGATCCATAACGATCATAGAATATACCTTGGAGACAACACTTCCGTCCTTGCTGAAGGTACAGGTGACATTGAAATCCTTGCCATGGTGAATGGAGAATGGATTACAACATCAATCAGGAATCTGCTCTACTCTTCGAAGCTCAAGAAAAATTTGTTCAGCCTGGGAGTGTGCACTGAAAAGGGATTCCGAGTAGACATCGACAAGGATGTGCTGCGCATCTACTCAAGAAAAGATCTGAAAGCAGTTGGACAACGCCAAGATGGGCTCTACAAGATGGTGTTCCGAGTTACTTCATCTTCACAAGGATTTTCGGCAAAGATCAACAACCTCCAACTGTGGCACGAAAGACTAGCACACATCTCACTCACCACTATTCGAGAAATGGCCAAGAAAGGATTGATCAACGGTTTACAACCCGAGGACATAAAAGAAGACGATTTCTTCTGTCAAGGCTGCCAAGAAGGAAAAGCTCACAGAAAGCCTAGTCATTTGTCTGAAACAAAGGAGTAAAATCCTGGTGAGTACATTCTAAGTGATATCTGCGGCCCTATGCCAACACAATCAATAGGAGGATCACTTTATTTCATTTTATTCAAAGATTATTCCAGTGGCTTTCGCCATATATATTTCATTAGACACAAATCCGATATTTTACACAAATTTGAAAACTTTGCTAGATTCAGTTATAATCAAACAGGCAATAAAAATTAAAGTGATTAGAACCGATAATGCGCTACAATATACCAGTAAAGATTTCACAAATACTTGCAAAAAGTTCGGAATAGTGCATGAAATGTCAGCTCCATATGTTCACGAACAGATAGGGCGCGTAGAACGAGACAATAGAACTATTGTCGAAGCAGCTCGATCGATGCTGTGCGCACGAAATCATCCCGAAGAACTTTGGGCAGAAGCTTGCAATACTGCAACCTACATTCTAAACCGAACATTCACTAAACAAGCACCCAATAACACACCATATGAACTCTTTTTCGGAAGAAAAGTTAGTTTATATAATCTAAAGATTTTCGGCTGTGAAGCATGGTTGCATACACCTAAAGAACGTAGAAGGAAATGGGATAAGAAATCACAAAAGATGATTTTCTTAGGGTACAATAAAACATGCACTAACTTTCAACTCTGGAACCCTTCTACTAGAAAGATTTCTATCTCTAAAGATGTTACTTTTAACGAGACAAAGCTCTGACATTGCGAACTAGAAGGAGAAAATTTCATCCCAGTAGACATTGACCTTGATCCGCCGGCACCAACGACCGAGGATGAATCACCTACAACCCTACATTTTCCCACGCCGCCGGGATTCCACCCGATGATAACTCGATCTAAAAAGAAAGCAGATTCTTGTAACTACCATTTTGTCGATGAGCCTTCAACCTATAAAGATGCTATGGAAAGTCCAAATGCCGAAAAATGGTTGGATACTATGAAAGAAGAAATAAAAGCGTTAGAATCTAATAACACATGGTCACTCGAAACCCTACCAGATGGATATAAGCCAATAGGAAGTAAATGGGTTTATAAGCTAAAATCCCATCCCAACTCTACGGCACCTAAATTTAAGGCTAGACTTGTAGCTAAGAATTACACACAAAGGAAGAACGTAGACTATTTCGACACCTTCAGTCCTGTTGTCAGATATGATTCACTTCGAGTGTTACTAGCAAACGCGGCATCAGAAAGAATGTTCTTAAAACAATTTGACGTAAAGACTGCATTTTTATATGGTGACCTAGACGAAGTCATATACTTAGAACAACCAGAAGGTTTCTCTCAAGGAGACAATTTTGTTTGTAAACTACAAAAGAGTCTATATGGACTGAAACAATCGTCCAGAAATTGGAATAGGAAGTTTAAATCCTTCTTAGAGAAACACAATTTTTTCCAATCTAATGCAGATCAATGTGTTTTTACCGGAACTATTAACGACACTCAAATGATCCTTGCTCTTTACGTCGATGATGGACTTCTCATGTCTCGGAACAAGGACGATATCGATTCTATCGTCCAGGAACTATCTCACGAGTTCAATATAACGTCTAGAGATGCAGATTATTTCGTAGGACTTCAGATTGAACAATCAGAGGATAGATCGAAGATCTATATCCACCAATCTTCATACATAAACAAGATTTTAGATAAATTCAACATGATTGATTGCAAACGCGCAGCAGTACCCATGGACCCGAGTACAGTCCTAACTAAAGCTGATTGCCCAGACTTAGATAAAAATGGAAATTCACCAAAATTTCCTTACAGAGAAGCCGTAGGCTCACTAATGTTTGCCTCTTCTGTTTCTAGACCGGACATAGCTTTTGCAACATCACAGTTAAGTAAATACCTTGACAATCCAGGACAGACACACTGGACAGCAATTAAAAATGTATTTTGCTACTTGAAAGCAAGACCACAATTAGGAATATTGTACGCTAGCCATCAAGAGTTAACAGGTTACTCAGAGAGCGATTATGCTAGGGACATTGATTCAAGAAAAAAGTACTACAGGTTACATCTTCATGTTAAACCATTGTGCTGTTTCATGGTCAAGCCAAAAGCAATCGACAGTTGCCCTCTCGACAACAGAAAGTGAATATATTGCTGCCTGTGCTGCTACTAAAGAAATGATCTGGCTACGCAGACTTCTTAAGGATATCGGGATTAAGATGGACAGATCCACAGTACTCAACATGGATAATCAAGCAGCCATAAAGCTAGTGCAGAATCCCGAGTTCCATAAGAGAACGAAGCACATTGATGTACGATATCATTACATTCGTACTAAACAGGAAGATGGTGAGCTGATCACAAGATATGTCAGCACTCTTCAGCAGACGGCTGACCTCCTGACGAAACCTTTGGGACCGAAACACTTCAGGCGGCTCCTAGAAAACTTGAACGTTATAAATTTCAAGAGGGAGTGTTAGAAATGTGAAATTTATAGAGTCGCTGATTCATCCCAAGTTGACCTTCGGCACATGTACACTGAGGCGGCGCCACCATATACCATGTGTGACGTCACTACTTAACCCTTACTTCCTGCCTGCCTGCTGCTAGCTGTTTACAACTGTCATTCTATCGCTCTTTTGATTTTCTCTAAACTTGTATAACCAATAAATCAATTGGCACTCTGCTTTAACGAGTGATTCATTAATATTTCCAACAATACTAGAACACAAAAAAGAAAATACATAAAGAAAATGCACAAATACGACACACGCTCGCTCTAAGCCTAACGTATTTTTCAAAAATAGGTAGAGACATGAGTTTGTAATATACTAAAACACAAAAAGGGAAATACATAAAACATACATAAAAATTCAAATACGACGCACGCTCTCTCTAAGCCTAACGTATTTTTCAAAAATAGGTTGAGACATGAGTTTGTAATATACTAAAACACAAAAACGAAAATACATAAAGAAAATGCACAAATACGACACACGCTCGCTCTAAGCCTAACGTATTTTTCAAAAATAGGTAGAGACATGAGTTTGTAATATACTAAAACACAAAAAAGAAAATACATAAAGAAAATGCACAAATACGACACACGCTCGCTCTAAGCCTAACGTATTTTTCAAAATAGGTAGAGACATGAGTTCTTATCTCAGGCGCGTTCTACTTTGCCCTAATGGCGTTTCACTATGTATATAATTTAGAATATAATAGAAGAAAAATTATATACAAAATTTGGGCCCGCGGCAGGCGCCAAATGTTAAGTCGGATTTAAGTCCTATTGAGGACGTTTCGAACTTAAACTTGGTTCAGCTCAGCAATAATAGTATTTTATAATTATATTCCAAAGTGGGTTAAACTTAGATACACACACAGAAAGATGTAGCACACACCAAAAGGTTCATACATAGTTTGTCCATAGCATACATTTACTTCCTCTTTCCCCTACTTTACAAGTAGAATCATTCAAAGAAAATTATTAAACCAATAAAACCTTTAGTACATATATATATATTTGCTTCAAGGAGAAATTATTACAAATACATTAAAATATTAATATATGAGTTTTTATTTTGCCTCAATAAATTTACAAGCTTTCATCTGTAGACAATTCTAAGTAGGCTTAATATTATTTCTAGCAAAAATTATAAGACTTCATGCAAAGAAAATGATTTGGGAATATTCGACCAGGCAATTCAACCAAGATACCACATTTAAAATAAAACCCGCGACCCTCCCAAAAAAATTTATCATCTTCTTACAGAGTAAGAATAAAATTAATTTAATTTCGCAGAATATATTCAAAAAAATAAAAAGTAAAATATTATTCTTTTTTTTTAGTAAAAGAAAATTTAAATTAATAATAAAATATAATAGGTTTATTCCTTGAAAATTTTATTTAGTAAATTCTTCTTCAAAAAGTTTAATTTTTATATTGTTATCTAAAAAAATACCTAATTTATCTAAAATATGTATATAATTAATTTTTATTCTTTAGAATAAAATTAAATTTAGAATTTTTTTTCGAACTGGTAATAAAATTTTAGACCTCTCTTCTTGCATATAAAGGAAGGGATAATTTATATACATATGTGCATGTGTCCTTTGTACATTCTTCATCTCGGCCTTTCTGCAGCGGGCTTTGGGATACACGCCCAGAACTAATTCCAGTTCTTCATCTCTTAATCCACCTCGTCGTTGTCCTTCTGTGGAGGGTTGGTCGGTTTGGACAGGGACAGTGTCATCTCCAACTGGGTGTCTTCCCCGGCTTTGGCCTTTAGAGCATCGTTGAGTTTCCTCGTTGGGGAATTCTCCACCTGGACAACAAGCACTTTGGCGAGACACTGTACATATATGATGTAAATGTTTACATCATTGTTGGGTCTGTTTTGTGAAAATATGGCCCAACATCATGTAAATACACATTGTCTGTTGTTTTATTTAGATGTAATGTTAGTAATAGATTACAATAAAAGAAGTGCTTCAAGTCTACGTACAGCCTCCTGTCGTTACTCTCGCCATTGCCATCATCGCCAGGCTGCTGCTGCTACTACTCTTCTGGTAAGTCTCTCGTGTCCACCCACCAGTGGTAAGGCCGAGAGATACTGCCAGAGGAAGGGAGTTTCCACTGGAGAGGTGGAGCTCAGGACGTCTCTGGCTGGCCTGCGGGGAAAAGCCGCAGGGAAGAGCAACGGGAGCCTAAGTAGGTGAACCACGAAGGGAAGAAGCACGTTGTCGCAAAGAACCGGTAGGGTATCTGTTGGGCCAGATTTTCCACCAAACAGACCCAACACACACACACACAAAGATGTAAACATTTACATCATATATATGAACAGTGTCTCGCCGAAAGTGTTTGGTGTCCAGATGGAGACGCCACCACCGTGGCCGACGGTGGTTTAAAGGCCAAGGCAGGGGAGGACACAGCCCTGGACGTGTATCCCAAGATCTGCTGTAGGAAGATGACATCGGCCCTGTTTAAGTAGCCAGAAGGCCGATGCAGACAGAACCAGAGGAAGGCCAGGAACCGGGGAGGCATCCAGTTGGATATGACACCTATGCCTTTAAAGTTCACCCACAGTATAAATGGAGAGCTGGTGGACAATGGAGAAGCTGCCTCGACAAGAAAGAAGAGGTCTTCGAGCATTCTTCTTTGTTAAACCAGCCCATCTCCTCACCTTTATTTTTATTTCTGTGTATAACTTATGATATCACATTCAGTTAGATTGGGCATATTTAGTATTTTCTTAGAATTTCTTAAAGAAGAGATTATTATATAGATTTCTCAGAGGGGCAAGCATGATAGAATTTATTTAATTTCTTTACTAATCTAAATTATCTCTCGATAAGAAAGATAATTTATATTTTCTTTAATATTTATTTCATTCTAAAATGATTTCGCATAGGATGAGCATGTACATTTGTTATTTCATAATTTCTCTTTAAAAAAAAATAATATTATTATTTTTTATTCCATAATTTTTCTTTGAAAATAATAATAATATTATTTTATTTTTAATATACCGATAATTTTTTATGTGTAAGTTTTATTACTCTGTAAGAAATTATTTTTACACTGAGGGCGCTGTTTGAAAACAAGGCATTCTTGATCAAGTTTTCAGAGAGACCGGATCGAATTTTATCAGGAGAGGAGAGACAAGCGGGACGTTCTGGGGCCATGGGGGCTTGAAAGGGGTATGTAGACAAGATATCTGGTAAGTCAACTTAAATTTTGACATAAAGAGGTCCATATAGAAAGCATGGTAATAGCCATGGCAAATATTAAATTTTGATAGACTCGACTATTTAAGGTTTCAACCTTATGTTTTCTTAAAGGTATTAATTATTATCGATTGATCATTTTATCTAGATGTGGTAATTTGATAGAATAATCAAATTATAGGCTGTTAGTAAAATTTTGCTGCCTACAAATAAGGAATTTCCTTGTGTAATTTTCTATAAAAATGAATAAAATTTAATGTTCAATACAATTTTTTGTTCATTGCTATCTACAAATAGAAAAAGAAGCTCTGTAAATTTCATAATGATAAATAAAATTTTATGTTGAGCATTTTTAAAGTAAATTGGTGATATTTTTTTAATCAAAATACAAAACATGTGTGTATTCTTGGTGTGTAACATGTTTCCTTCATGTATAAATCTGGGTACAACCACTGAGCTAAAACAACAGAACGGATCTAACATTTGGCGCCCACGCGAGGCAAGTTACTGTCGAAAAGTTCAAAGCAACTTTGCACGAAGTAAACCCCACGACCTGAAATAAAAAAATCTCATGCTCTACCACGATTTACATTAAGCCTAAAACAAAAATGCATAATAATTTCGGTATAACTTCAAAGAAATATTTAACGTTTAATACACCCATCTTAATGTATTCTCATTTTCTAACAAGAGCCTTATTTTTATAACTAAATATGCGTATCAAAGGTGAACAACCTTTTTCGAGTAAATTTTTTATTTTTTTGTTCAAGACGCCGTTGCATATTTTTTTTCGAGAGTGCTAATTTTATGCCTTTTGTCCAACTTCGTATAATTTCAAAGAAATATTTAGCGTTTAATACACCCATCTTAATGTATTCTCATGTTCTAACAAGAGCTTTATTTTTATATCTAAAAATGCGTATCAAAGGTGAACAACCTTTTTCGAGTAATTTTTTTTTTTGCTCAAAACGCCGTTGCATTTTTTTTTTTTTTTTTTTTTGAGAGTGCTAATTTTATGCCTTTTGTTCAACTCCCGTATAATTTCAAAGAAATATTTAACGTTTAAATACGCCCATCTTTGTGTATTTTCATGTTTTTGATAAAAGCTTTGTTTGGATGTCTAGAAATGCGTAGTAATGATGTACAATGGTTTTATTGGACAAATTTGTTTTATTTTGTTCACTTTTAAAATATATTGTAGTGGTGAATAATCATTTTGAGTCGAAAATTTCTTTATCTGTTTACGACGCCTTTTTTTACATATTTTTTTACACACGTGTAATTTTATACCTTTTTTTTTTTCTTTCGAAATTGTTTTCCACCCACTTTAAAAATACGTTATACTCGGCGGGTAATCGCCACGAGTTAAACATTTCTCAGAAGATCGTTAATTTTTTTTAAGCAAGGCTTTAAAAAATTTTACAACTGTTTTAAACTACAGACACAATTTTAATTTTATTATTTCTCGCATAATAATGATGAACAATCCCTATTTTATGCCTTTGTAATGATGTACAGTCGTTTTATGGGTCAATTTTTTCTTATTTTTGTTCACTTTTAAAATATATTATAATGGTAAATAATCATTTTGAGTCGAAAATTTCTTTATCTGTTCACGGCGCCTTTTTACATATTTTTACACACGTGTAATTTTATACCTTTTTTTTCTCGAAATTGTCTTCCACCCACTTTAAAAATACGTTATACTCGGCGGGTAATCGCCACGAGTTAAACATTTCTCAAAGGATCGTTAATTTTTTTTTAAGCAAGGCTTTAAAAAATTTTACAACTGTTTTAAACTACAGACACAATTTTAATTTTTTTATTTCTCGCATAATAATGATGAACAATCCCTATTTTATGCCTTTGTAATGATGTACAGTCGTTTTATGGGTCAATTTTTTCTTATTTTGTTCACTTTTAAAATATATTGTAATGGTGAATAATCATTTTGAGTCGAAAATTTCTTTATCTGTTCACGACGCCTTTTTACATATTTTTACACACGTGTAATTTTATACTTTTTTTCTCTCGAGATTGTCTTCCACCCACTTTAAAAATACGTTATACTCGGCGGGTAATCGCCACGAGTTAAACATTTCTCAAAGATCGTTAATGCATAATAATGATGAACAATCCCTATGTTATGCCTTTGTAATGATGTACAGTCGTTTTATGGGTCAATTTTTTCTTATTTTGTTCACTTTTAAAATATATTGTAATGGTGAATAATCGTTTTGAGTCGAAAATTTCTTTATCAGTTCACGACGCCTTTTTACATATTTTTACACACGTGTAATTTTATACCTTTTTTTTTCTTTTGAGATTGTCTTCCACCCACTTTAAAAATACGTTATACTCGGCGGGTAATCGCCACGAGTTAAACATTTCTCAAAAGATCGTTAATGCATAATAATGATGAACAATCCCTATTTTATGCCTTTGTAATGATGTACAGTCGTTTTATGGGTCAATATTTTCTTATTTTGTTCACTTTTAAAATATATTGTAATGGTGAATAATCATTTTGAGTCGAAAATTTCTTTATCAGTTCACGACGCCTTTTTACATATTTTTACACACGTGTAATTTTATATCTTTTTTTTCTTTCGAGATTGTCTTCCACCCACTTTAAAAATACGTTATACTCGGCGGGTAATCGCCACGAGTTAAACATTTCTCAAAAGATCGTTATTTTTTTTTTTAAGCAAGGTTTTAATTTTTTTTTTTTTACATCTGTTTTAAACTACAGACACAATTTTAATTTTATTATTTCTCTATATATATCCAGAAACGCCGTTGGCCACTCGCGTGTGGCATGATCTTCTTATATTAAGAAGATGTCTGATGTATAATTTCATCTATTTAGTGTATTACATGGCTCTAAAGTGAATTTTGTTTAATATGCAATTTTTATTGTGTATTTAGTAAATGTTTATGAGTAAGAGAAAACTCATGATTTAGCTATTTTTCTGAATAGTACGTTTTACATGATTCTTAAAAAATATATATATATATTAAATTGCGAAATTTAGGCCTAAAAACCAACGCTTTCTCAGAAACCTGAGAATTTCCCACGAGTTCCAAATTTGGGGTCCTTTGGGACACGTGCGTTTTTCCCCTCCCCTCCTAACACATGTACATGGGGGGCGGAGAAGGGAGGTATTTTGGGGTGGACATGTGGAAAACACATGTGGGGTTCCAAGGTGGGAGGTAGAAAAACAACAAGGAGTTCAGTTCGCTGCCAGCATCTGAGTTGAAAGGTTAGTTTTTTGCTATCCTCCCCGCTCTTGCGGGAAGGTTTTCACGTCTTAAATATTCCATCTTCCTTTTGTTTTTCACCATTACCTTCTTAATTATAAAAATCAATGCGACTTATTTTATACTACGGTTTAATAATTTTTATTTTTTTAATTATTTCCATCCAACAGAATTTCCACTCGATAAGTCTAAAGATATTTTGAATTTGTTAGAATGTTCTCTTAGTTAACTCTTATCTTTATAGTATTTAACGTTATCAATATAATAATTCTAAGCATTATTTTCTTATCTAATGTGCATTGTCATACGATTTGTTTAATTTTATCAAGGTCTTCAATTATTTTTTCTGTATTTAAGGCTTCACGCTTTAAATATTCCATCTCCTTTTAGTTCTTCACCATTATTTTTCTTTTCAAACTGTAAGTTCAATATGACTTGTACTATTGTATATCAAGGTTTAATGATTTATTTCAAATACTTTATCCAACAAAATTTCCACTCGATAGGTCTGAAGATATTTATTTTGAGTTTGTCAAATTGTTCTCCCAGTTATTTCTTATCCTTATAGTATTTAACATTTATCAATATAATAATTCGAAGCATTTATTTTTTTTTCTGATGCGCATTGTCATACGAATTATTTAATTTATAAATGTCTTCAATTATATTTTTCTGTATTTAAGGCTTCACGCTTTAAATATTCCATCTCCTTTTAGTTCTTCACCATTATTTTTTTCTTTTCAAACTGTAAGTTCAATATGACTTGTACTATTGTATATCAAGGTTTAATGATTTATTTTCAAATACTTTATCCAACAAAATTTCCGCTCGATAAGTCTGAAGATATATATTTTTTTATAATTTGCCAAATTGTGCCCTTTGTTCTCTCTTATCTTTATGTAATGATCATTTTTATATGTAACAGTAGTACAATCCCGGTGGTGTATACGAGATAAAACAGTATTAGATATATTTTATTTATTTCGCTAACCTTATATGAATGTGCATTTTCTTTTAAGATTTAACCCCCGATATTTTAGACAAACGTATAGTTTGCTTGCTTCATTAAGTCGCTGGATTTCGCCATCCTCCTTATCCCAATATGGTATAATTTACAAGACTTGCTTACATGTCGATGTACAATCACGGCGAAATTCCAAGAAGGCGGTCGATGGACGCGTACAAAGCCCGACTTTCAATCCATGTTGCCTCCAACTATATATGAATTTGAAGACGCTAAAGAATTCCTTTTCCTGCTTAATCCTAAATACCCTGTATACACACTGGCATGGGAAAGTCACCTTGAATTTATAAATGTGTAATTTTATTTTTCTTTCCACAAAATGTCTTAGGTAAAAATTTCCAAGATTCTATTTTCTGAAACATTTTTTTTCTTGGATGGGGACAAATAAAAGCATCTCGATAGTATTTGATTACAGTGAATAGTTGCCAGCAGAGGGCATGATGAAATTCCATAGAAATTCAGACCAGTCATATGTTTAGCTTTTGTTTTTCTTAATAATTTTGAACCGTTATAAAGCAAAGAAAGGTGGACAGCAAGATATATCCTGATAGCTGGATGTGTATCTATGAATGAAAGGAAGAAAAAATTGTTTGCAACAAGTTTCTTTTATTCTTAAATTTGGCGAGCTTTCAGGCGTTAGCCCATCATCAGGCCGACATCGCAAATATATTTAAAATAATACAAAATCTAAACTTAGTGAGTGTATCTATATCAAAGGGAGTAGTTATTCCGTTTAATGGGGATTACAATAATCATCGAATATTAACGAACTATCTTTGGTAGATTTGGACAACTGTTTTTAAAGATTTGAACGACTAAATAATACTATTTTTTTCGGTCATCTTTGATTGTATTTTTTTTCTTTTTGCATGTGTCACGCATATTACAAATAATTACTGCACATAATTTTATCTCTCCCATTTATAGGTGTATTTATATTTTATTATTTAGTTATTTTCGTATCCAATCTAATAGCGATTTTATAGTATGATAATCCATATTACAGAATTTGGTGGGAAAGGTTTTCCTTTTTTAATGAAAGTAGTGAAATTTGTTGTTTCTTTTCTTTAACTCCAGCCAAAGAACGAAATCAAATTTTTAACCTGCGTCCTTGGAAATTAATGACTCTATTTCGAAATAAGAACTTAGCAGTTTACCAGATATGTGGTTATAGATAGCCTTAGATAAACAGAGATAGAGAGTATTGCACCTCGTGTATGTTTACACTTGACTGGTTTGATAAGCCCTTCCAGAAGCCTTTATTTACTCCACTACCTTCAGAATTTTTGGCAGCAGAAGCCAGTAACAAAGGAAAGGATTATAGCATCACAGCAAACCTAAAACCCGTTTCGACATCGGCTTTCGTAATTTTATGAAATGTCGCATAAGACATTGGTAACCAGTAGCAAAGACTACATTTCTGGGGTCGGGAATAGGCCTTGAAGACTAAGAAGGGTGTCTTGCGTAGCCTTGAACTGTGGATGTCGGAGCATGTAATTTTGCCTACAAGATTGTACATTATTAAATAGGATTTAAAGATACTTGCGAAGGTGGACGTGAGTGAAGAACGACATAAAGCATAATATCCCGATGGACGCCACCGAGCGTAAGACCACGTGGCTTGAACCAGTTGAAGAGTGGGCCATTGTGGTGGGATGTGGAAAGAATATTTGAAATATATGCATCAATTATAGAATACAGAGATGTACTCTACATACTATCCATCTGCAGGCGGATGCACCTGATTTCGCTCAGATCTTCCAAAATCAGCTAATCGACATGCCAAGTAACCTACGCAAGATATGGTTGTGCCAACCCGGACCTGATCAGAAGTATCTAAGCTCGGTTCACCTCTGTCATACCACGAGAAATCACTGCGACAGCCATGTCTTAACGAGACAAATCTTTGGTACCATTACAACATATATATGTTAAATGTCCAGCTCTGTATCCTGACGAGATTCCGATAGGAAGGCGTGCTGAATCGAACCAGGTCAAGACAAAGTACACGATATCATGAAAGGCGTAAGAGAGATTAGCCTACAATTGACAGTATTTTTTTTCGAACCAACGTGTAGTGAACAAGAGTTCGGGCTGGAATGAGGAAAGGAACAATAAGATGGAAAGTTGCATAAGAAACAGTCATTTCATAAAAATTCATTATGTATTAAATGGAAAGATAAAATTGAGCAGAATTTTTTTTTTCTTTTATAGAATTTTCTTTATGACACCTTAAATTTTGAAATCTTATGTTAAAATTTTCAAAATTACTCACGTCAATGCATATTGTAGGTGTAGACAATCAGCATTGTTTAATATTAACAATTAGGTGTAACCCATTTGGCACAAATATTCGAGTTATAGGGCAACTGACTTTCGTACATGCATATATCTCCAATTCCCATGATAAGGCTGCCCTTTCTAATTTGGTTGAAGCAAATTATTTATCTAACTTTATTGCGTTTTAACTGGTCTATAGTGTTATGGATTTTCTTTTTGTTGTTAACAAGATGACTACCTCGCCAAGTTTGTATAAAGGATTATAGATCATAGACTGTCAGAATAATATTACACTAGTAATAATTAATAGTTCATTCTGATATACAGTAAAGGCAGAGAGAACAGCGCCTTTATCAATAGGCTACCATAGCTAGCTAGTTTCAATACACCCAGGAAGAGCTTATCTCCTCGAAGGGGAGATTAGGGGTGAAAACAGGTCCTGAGGAATTTCCTCGAGATTTTGCGGTAGCTTTCGCCCTGAACGAATGTCAGACTTTAGCATAGAGCTGGCAGGGGAGGGGATAGTATACCAGAGTAGTTTCAAAATGAAGAAAAGTAATAGGTCGGGATCCAATTCCCGATGACGGGTTTCGAAGAGACTCAGAGGGATGAAAAGGCGTTGAGGTGTGTTGAAAGCGATAAAAAGGAGTTGAATGGTAGAAGATAAGACTTATTAGCAAGATATCGGAGTAAGCCGAAAATCGGCAAGAGGAATTGTAGAAAGGTGGTAGAGAAGTGATATAGAAGGGAAGCTGAATGGCGTAGGAGGACTCCTGCGAAGTCAATCGGGATAGAGTAATATTGGGATTGGATCCCGATGACGGGTTTCGAAGAGAATTCAGAGGGATGAAAGAGGGTTGAATAACGTTTAGAGATAGGATGAAAGGAGTGATGAGATGTGTTGAAAGAAATGAAAGAGTGTTAAGAGGTGTTGAAAGAGATAAAAAGAGTGAGAAAGTGTTGAAAGGACGATGAAAGAGTGATGAAAAGGCGTTGAAATGTGCTGAAGGCGAAGGATAGAGATCTTCGGAAGGAAGGAAGGAAGGAGGCGAGAAGTGTAAGAAAGTATTGTACGATTTTGAAAAGTGTTGAAAGAGATGAGAAGTGTTGAGAGGGATAGAAAGCGATGAATAGAAAGACGAATAATGATGAGATAGGGATGAAAGGAAGGAAAGAGATGGAAATCGACAGTGAAAGGTGTTATAAAGTGTAAAGGAGACATGTTAGAAAGGTGTCGAAGCATGTCGAAAATCGACAGAGAGAATTGTAGGAAGATGCGGAGAGATGTTCAAAGCGAAGGAATTGAGGAAAGATGGTAAAGGGTTTGCAAATAGAAGATAAAGATCGATAGAAAGGCGGTGGGAAGATGATAGAAGAAAGTGCGTTCAATATTTAAAGCGTAGCTGTCGACCACAATATCGCCTCGATAGAACTATTTTGGCTCTTCACCACATAGTGTTAATAGATAATTTGTTTTAGACTAGAGGCCAATATCTGTAAATAGTACATAATATGCGCTGAGAGTTTGTGTAAGCTGATTTAACTAAATTTCAGCAACTATATACACTAATTTATATACATTGGTCTATATTAGTTATAATGTTGGGTTATATTAAATAACAAATATGTGTTCTCCTTTCAAGAAGCCAGAATTTCGTTAAAGGGTTTTCAGCTTTTTCTATTTTTTTTGGCTACAATTTTGTTTTAGTGTTGGTATATGATTTTAGAGTTACCCAGTTTTTTTTTTTTTAACAACACTTTGTTTTTAATGTTAGGATGCGACTTAAAGAGTTTTCAGTCCTCCTTATGTATTTTTTTATTTTTAGCTACAGTTTGTCTTAGTATTATGATGAATTTTACAGAATTTTCAGTCTACTTTTTATTTTTATGCTACAATTTCGCCCTAAGGTTATGATGATTTTTAAGGAGTTTTCAGTTTTTCTTTTAATTTTAAGCCACAATATGTGCTTTCGTGCTAAAGGATCATAACAAAGAGTTTCACAATCTTGTTTTAATGTTTGTATGTCGTCTTCAAAAGGTTGTCACAACCTGTTTTAATGTTAGTGTGTCATCTTTAAGGAGTCCTCACAACCTGTTTTAGTGTTTGTGTGTCGTCTTTAAAAAGTTGTCACAACCTGTTTTTAGTGTTTATGTGTCATTGTAAAGAATTTTCACAACCATGTTTTAATGTTAGTCCATCGTTGAGAGGGGTTTTCACAACCTTGTTTTTAGTGTTGGTATATCAATTGAAAGGAGTCGTCACAACCTTGTCTTTGTGTAGTACACCGTCTCACAACTGTGTTTTAATGTTGGTGTGTCATTTAAGAGTTGTCACAACCTTGTCTTTGTGTAGTACACCGTCTCACAACCGTGTTTTAAAGTTAGTTCATCTTTAAAGAATTTTCACAACCGTGTTTTAATGTTGGTGTGTCATTTTAAGAGTTGTCACACCCTTGTCTTTGTGTAGTACACCGTCTCACAACCGTGTTTTAAAGTTAGTTCATCTTTAAAGAATTTTCACAACCGTGTTTTAATGTTGGTGTGTCATTTTAAGAGTTGTCACAACCTTGTCTTTGTGTAGTACACCGTCTCACAACCGTGTTTTAATGTTAGTTCATCTTTAAAGAATTTTCACAACCTTGTTAAGATGTGATTTAACGAGCTTTTAAGTTTTTTTTTTTTTTTTTTATACAAGATTGTTTTAGTTTTCTTTTATTTTAGTCACAATATGTGCTTTAGTGTTAAAGGATCATCGTTAAGTTTTTTTTTGTTGTCATTTTAAAGTGTTGTCACAACATTGTTTTAGTGTTAATACACCATGGTAAAGAAAATCTCTCTTCCCCCCCTTTCCACTTCGTATTCCCCACTTTGCCCACCACTATGGGGCATAATAATACCGTTACGGTCGAGGTGGAATCTAATGTCTAGTTCCCGTAGATACAACAACTGAGGACCATGCCTGCTGATAAAGAGAATGCCACAGCTAGCCAAGCCCAGCTGCCCTCCATGCTGTACAACCTGGAGAAGTTTGAAGGGAAGGGCATAGTCCCCTTTACAAAATTCATGAAGGACTTTGAGCTCGTCTACGACCTAAGGGCTCTGGACGACGCCAGAAAAAGAGTCCTCCTGGATAACCACCTCCGAGGGGCTGCGAGGGAGTTTGCCTTACAATCCCAGCAAATCCGTCTGGGGTACGAGGAGCTGAAGGAGAGTCTAGTGAGACGATTTAGAAAGAGAGTCTCCACAAGGGAGATGAGGAGCCAGTTCTTCTCCTGTAGACAGGGAGCCGGGGAGAAAGTCCGGGACTTCGCCGCGCGGGTGAGCGACCTTGCAGCGGGAGCAGAGTCGGATGGCCTGAAGATAGGCATCTCGGAGGTCTTCATCGACGGACTCTGCCCCAGCCTGTGGGAAAAGGCTCACCTCTACCAAGGCGAACTCTGGGAGACCCTGGTCGCCAAGCTACAGTGGCTGGAGCAAAGAGAGGAGGACTACAGGGAGGCGCAGCGCTCCAGCGCCGACAGGAACGGCCAGAGGCTGGCTGACATGGGCAGCAAATTGGCCGAGCTGGAGAAGAAAATGGAGGCACTAGAAATCGAGAACACAGCCCTTAGGAGACAAAGAGGGAGTACCAATAGTACAAATAACGGGGGAGGAAGGTGGCCATCACACCCCGCAGGAAGAAGGAATTACGGAGATAACACCGAAGATAACAGGAGGGGAGCTCCCTTCAGGAACTGGCAAAGGAGACCTGCACAACAACCATCCAGGCAACAACAGGATCCACCTCCACCTAGACAAGAAAGGAGAAACCCTAACGGTGAAAAGGAGGAGAACCCTGGAGTGGAGTATAAGAAACAAGATGTAAGGAGGCCACCACCCAAGTGTTACAGGTGTGGTGAACCAGGGCACCTCATCCGGGATTGCCAGCAGACACAGAGAAAAAAACTAGGTCTGGCTTGCCTCAAGGCAGGAGGGGGATTTGCGGCCAGTTTGCCTGCCATATAAGGTATATATATTAAATAAGGAGAGGTCTCTGAGCGAGAGGTCTCTAAAATTTATCATAGACTCGGGCTCAGAGGCCAATATTGTAAATATCGATAATCTAAGTATAGGCACTGAGGGACTAAACAAGCCAACTTACCTTAAGGGTATATCAGGCAAATCTTTAAGGTCATTAGTGAGTGAGGTGTTAGAAATAGGGGCAGTGGTGAATGGTAAGCCCATTAGGGAGGTAAGAACGACCTTCGATTAAATAACATGGGGGAAATAGGATTTGATGGCATACTCGGATTACCAGGTTTCCGAGCCCTAAAACTACACCTCAGCTATGACGGAAGTATTAGATCCGATTACGAAAGGAAGGAAGATCCGACCAAGTCGGCCTTTCTTTCTTCATTGCAAACTATAGAAATGTCTCCTCAACCACCCAGGATACCCCTAAACAAAATCCACACGGGCGAAGATATTTTCAGGGCTTTCAGCCATTGTTTCTGTAGGGACATAAGAGATATGGGGAATGGCTCCACCATCACAGCCCCGAAACTGAGGATGCTGACTAGCAAACCAGTATATAGGAGGCAATATCCGATCCCGAACAGATTAATCTCAAAGGTGAAAACGTTAGTAGACGAACTGGAGGAAATAGGGATAATAGAAGGGAGTACCTCTCTGTGGAATTCCCCTCTATTCCCGGTTGCCAAAACTGATGGTAGTGTACGCATCACCATGGATCTACGTATGATCAATGAGGCAACTGAATTCTTCCCGTTCCCGATACCCCGTGTTGAAGACAATCTGCGCGCATTTGCGGGTGCAAAAGTCTTCAGCACATTAGATCTGACTTCTGGATTCTTCCAGATTCACATCCCGGAGAGTGACAGAGATTACTTTACCTTTTCTCTACCCTGGGAAGATACCGCTTCACGCGTTTGCCACAAGGAGCTAAAAACTCGGCACAAGTCTTCCAGTGGGCCATGAACTTGGTCCTGGGTGACTTGTTGTTCAAATGCGTTCGTCTGTACATCGATGACGTCATTGTCTACAGCGACTCTCACGAGCAGCATGTAGCGGACCTCGCCGCTGTACTCGAACGCCTGAGTAAGTTCGGTTTGAAGGCCAAATACGGGAAGAGCTATCTCTTCAGGGACTCGGTAGAGTACCTGGGTCATGTAATTGACCAAAATAGGATCAAACCTATGTGGGATAATGTAGCCGCTCTCAGGGATTTGAAACGACCTCATAACATCAAGGCAGTCAGAAGTCTATTGGGTACAGTTAACTACTACCGACGCTTTATTCCCAACGTAGGTGAGGTCCTGGCTCCACTGAGCAACCTATTAAGGAAGAGACATAGATTTGCTTGGGGTATGATAGAGCAGTCAGCCTTTGAGACGGTGAAGGGAATATTAACCAGTGAGCCACTACTAATTCACCCAACAATTGGGATACCTTTCATCCTGAACACTGACGCCAGTGGAATAGCGGTAGGCGCTTGCCTCCAACAGGAGGTCAATGGGACAGTGAGACCAATTGCTTATTATAGCAAGAGACTGACTGGTCCTGAGATCCGCTATTCTACAATAAAAAAGGAGTCTTATGCGGTAGTGTTGTCCCTACAACACTTTAAACACCTCCTGGCGGGCAGTAGGGTAGAAGTACATACTGACCATAAACCGATTACTTATAATAAGGGGTCTGATTATAAGAACGCTCGACTGTCTAGGTGGGCAGAGATCATCCAAGACTTCAACGTTACATTCATTTATGTCCAGGGGAAGGAAAACACGGTAGCCGACTTCCTTAGTAGGTTCCCGTGCGAGGATGATCCAAACCTATCACAAGATAGGAGGGTGGTGGCCGCGGTGGTAAGAGACCGTCGGCCCCCCTTATTAAATAGTAATCAGATATGGGAAGGCCTGCTTCAAGAGAAAGGATGGGCCCCAGTAATAAATAGATTATCGAAACTAAAATCGGGAAGCATAGAAAGGTATAATAGCCGAGAGTATAGACTACAATACAATTACCTCGTTACAAAGAATGAAAAGGGTACCTGGGTGAAGGTGGTTCCTACAGGCTTTAGGGAAACAGTGATCAGCTATCATCATGACATCCCTACTGGAGGTCATTTCGGAGTTAAAAAGGTTATGAGAAGGCTGAAGGGTGACTATTACTGGCCTGGTATGAGGACTCAAGTCCGGAAATATATACGCAGATGCGAGAGTTGTCAGCTATCGAATCAAGGCATAACCAAAGCCGCTAGTGCTCCCCACTTTAGACCCGAAAATCCCTTTGAACATCTAGCTCTCGACTTCATAGGACCATTGGAGACAACCCCAAGAGGTTATTCAAGTATTTTGACTATTGTGGACCAATTTACTAAGTTCCCAATTCTGATTCCTACAAAGGACCAGTGTACCAATACAGTGGTTAGGGCCTTGTTGGAGAGGATAATCACTACCTTTGGAGTACCAAAAACAATACTCTCTGACCGAGGTTCTGCATTCATGAGTTGCGTATTTAAGGGAGTTTGCAAGGCAATGGGGGTTGGTGCAGTGAATACCACAGCCTGGAGACCTCAGAGTAATGGCGCCGTAGAAAGACTCAATAGGACGGTAATAGAATCTTTACGCAGGGGTGTACAGCGGGGAACAATTGGGATACCACCTTGCCAATGATAGCTTTTGCTATCAGGACCACTGTACATGCTAGTACTGGATTTTCTCCAGCGAAACTGGTCTTCGGACATGAGCTGAGGCTTCCACAACCTTTCCAGGAAGAGGAGCTTAATCCTGTACGTGAAGATTCAATTACCGAAATGGCGGTCTTCTATGAGCGGGAATTGGTGGAGGAGGTTGAGAAAACGAGAGAGATGGTGAGGCAAGCTTACTTGAAGGAGCAACAAGAAGCCAGGGCTGAGTTTGAAGCTAGAGAGTTAAGAACCTTTGAGACAGGGGATCTAGTTTTGGTAAAGAGAATGCATGAGACGAAAGGACGTCATAAATTTGAGCCAAGGTACAGAGGACCATATGAGGTATCACAAAGGGCGGGCGACACTGTTTATATTTTGAAGGATTTGGAGACGGGGAACTTAGATAAAATCCACATAGACAGGATGAAGGCCTACCACGCCCCAGTAAAAACTTACCCTGTGGGGGACGAAAACATACAAGAACAAATAGATGGTGTCATTGATGATGAGGATCACTGGGTACATCCAACGTATCCTATATATTCCCATAGAACTGTAGGACCAGGGGAACCACAAGAGACGGCAATCATAAGAAACCCGATAGAGATAGTGAATAGGGCAATTGGTGGCAATGTTGGCGGCCCTGAAATACGCCGTTCAGCCAGGGTCAAGAAGCCCACGGGGTGTAAATCGTGCCCAGGCTGCCAATGAGTAAACCTATAGAATGTGTACTAGAGTTTAGTTAAATTTTGATCATAATATGAAGTGTTAGAACGTGAGTTAAAGGCCCTAGATTGTGGTCTTAAAGAATTTTCATTTTTTTTTTTTACGCTACAACCATTGTTTTAGATTCTAAGTGTCTTTGTAAAGGGTTTCAGATTCTTTCAGTTTTTTTCTTTTTTTTAAGGCTACAACCTTGTGTTTGTGTTAAATGTTCATTGTAAAGAGTTTTCAGTTTTTTTTTTTTATTGAAGAGGCTATTCTGTATTAATAGCAGGTTGTGATTTAAGACTTGATTTCAACAGTATATTTGTTTTGATTTTTTTTTTATTGAAGGTTCTGAACAGTGGTTCAACTTTAAGAATAACCAGGGAACTTAGACGCATTAGATATCTGCTGTGCTTGTAATATATTCGCTATGGGCTGGCTCGGAATATGCGTTGGGTTAAAACTTGACATCCTGTAATTCCATAGGTCCAAAATACAGCTCAAAGAGAATTTCTAATGAGAGTGTGTAAGGCAGTTGCGGTTTAAGAATTGATATGATAGAATAACAAGTAACCTCTGTTGTTAAACTCCAGAACGGGCTGGGTACTGAAAGCCCTATAATTCCAAAGAAAGAGTTTAGCTGAATAGCAGGGAAAGAAGAATGCCAATAATCTTATATGGGAAGTAGGGTTGACGAACGCTTGTAGGTCTATCATGTTTGGCAATGGGGTAAATGCTTGAAGTTCAGTTCGCTCCATTTAAGTGCTAGTTTTGATGATTCGTTTTATTTAAGACACCACGTGTCAAGATAAGAAGAAGGTCTTTCAAACTGTTAGACGCATACTTTCAGAGATAGGTTAGATTTCAGCATTTGATTGTTAACAATCAATTTTATTAATTTGTTTAAGTATAATTAATGTTTATCTACGTATAGATAATTGATATATAGAGTTTGTATGAGGCAATTTATTTGAGTAAATAGGGCTTTAGTCCCCAATTAGTTTTAATTAAGTAATTTTTATTTGAGTTCACATTAGTCCTGGAGATTAGCTATTGTTATGGTAATGTTGACATTGATTATTGAAGTGTTTTGGCTTATATAATAGAATTTAGCTTTAGTATGATTGCTCGCTATGAATGAATTGTATGAATGGGAATGCGAAATGAATGTGAGAAAGCTACAGTCAATTATACTGTTAGACCAAAATTACTTTAAAATAGGATTAGGGAACTTAATAGGTTCGATTTTGATTTTGAATTCTTTATTTGTTAGGATCGATAGCCTCACAGGACTGTACAACTCTATTGATAGAAAGGTATTCGCTTCATCTGTTAGGACTCCTTTTAAAGGAGTATAAGTATGATTTCTTTTATTAGGGTAATCAATTACTCTTTTTCATTATATCAACTTGAATTCTAAGAGTCGTAGGTAATGACCATGTCTCGATTCTCAGGCTGGGGGATTGTGGGAGGTCACGGTCAGGCCAAAAGCCTGCAAATTCCCTCCTCATTAGAGGGAACGGAGAGGTATCAGGTGAACTTTGTGCTAGGTGGGGGGATTTAGTTGCCGACGTCGCAAACTAAGTGTACAGCGACAAACCTCGGATAACCAATCTGACATCGTAGTTTACGACGCGTTAAGCGTGGCTGAGATGAGGGTGATTCAGTCGGGAGGTTGGGAAGATTCGGCACGTTGAAGGCTCCCCTATAAATTGCGCAGCTTGTAACCAATCCTCTATGGACAAAAACTTGGAACATGTGGTGGGAAACAGAGTCCCTATAACTCCTTGTCCCTAAGTCAAAGGTCTAAAGGGGGTTTCTAATGAGAGTTAACAATGGGAGCGTGTAAGAGACAAATTACGATTAGACGAGGCAATTCCGTCTACAGATTTTAGGTACCAATTAGAAAAGTGACAGATGTACTGTCCAGATTCTTTGCGTTTTATATCGCCCCAGGCTAGCAAAAGTTAATCACCTAATTAGAGACTATAGTCTCCCATACGTTTAGTTAGAACAAATTCAAGTCTAAATACCAGTTAATAAGTAGAATTTTTTTTTTACGAGAATAACTCGTTCTATGTTAAGATAAATTTTAAATTAGTAGGACACCTAAATGAACCTTTGGAGCAGGTCGCCAGAACAAGCCAATATAGTGTTCCAGATTTGAGAAGGAAGAATTTTTTTTTTTTTTAGGGAAGATCGAATATCAATTTTTGTTTTAGCAGTAAAATGGCCTAGAGCAATGAGTTTATTTTATTTTATTTTGGACATAGAGTCAAATTTTCAGAGAGATATTAAGAACTCAAATGGGAAGATGTATCATAAGGTATAAGTTAGACCTAGGTGGTTAATCATCACAATTTATTTTCAGGGTTAATTTAAGCATTTTTATTAAAGTGGATTTGTTGGTCAAAATTATGAGTACACATTCTATAGATAAGCTAAACAATGTATAGTAGAGGTTAACAACAATGTTCAGCTAAGAACAAAGATAGGTGGGATGGCCACCACAGATAAGGTAATTTGGAAATAATCTGGTTTAGAGACGTATTGACTACCAAGATTTCCTTTCCTGTATATTTTCTTTTGGATTAAGAGAGGCGGGGAACACGCCAGACAAACACTCCCAGTGACGAGTTGGTAAGAACAAGTTTTTAAGATATTACATATAGAATTTGAAATGCTAATGAAATGACCTAGACCCTCAGTGCATATCTATTCGTTTTATTATCATTATTACACTCATTATTATCATATATCATGTATCATTCCTTTATTATATTCATGTATATTTGTATATATAGAAAGCACGATTCGGATTATAGATGTGTGACATTTTGGTAGCAGCGTTGTTACCATCTTCAGACAAAATGCACTAAACAAGTTTTAACCACTACATATATATATATATATTGTTTATTTACCATAATATATTACCATATCAATGTTATTTCCTTCCCATATATCATATTTTTCAAGAAGTTTGGCATATTTATTATACAGAGGTAATATTTACTCAATTAATGTATCATCCACCATGTTTACCCTTCTTCCTAATTATCTGCATGTATATTCATATATAGATAAGTCACAGTTTGAGCTTTAGACTACAAAAAGATAAGAGAACGAGACCGATTCCAGAACAAATAATTAATATGTGTGACATTTTGGTAACAGCATTGTTACCATCTTCGGACAAATGTACCGAATGAAGAATTTAATCACAATTTATATATTCATTTGTTTACCATAGCATATCCTATATATATATCATGCCATTCCCTTTCTACTTATAGAAAATACCCATTTTAAGAACTTTTTTATTTAGCATCGCGTATACCTAAATTGCCCCATTTTGGCATACATCGTATCAGTCCAACTTTGATTTGTATATTCACTTCCCACGTTTCTGTTTGCCCTATTATTGATGTCATTTGATAGGAGCTGCAATTATTTTTTTTATTATCTTATCTTATGTGACCATGTATAGTCATTCCTTTGCTGTCGTATGTATCATATAGAGTTAATAAAGTTTTTTTTTTATTAGATGTGTTTTAGGAATTGGGCACATCTACATTTACACACACAATTCCTTGGCGCCCGTAATTATTATGTTTATCCCGAATGGCCTAAGAATCTGTTTGCACAGAATCTGTGTATAGACCACCCCATCTCCACCCACAGGGACTCCGGCCGAGAATGTGTGGATTCGACTCACATCTGGGCCAAGACTCCCTGGAATACAGACAGCGAAAGGATGGGCTTAGTACTTTGCCCATTAAATGGTAGGATAGAATTTCCTTCAGTAATCACGATGAGTTAACCCGTCCCAGATTCTATGGCCCGTCTGTTCCCCTTTGCCTGAGTGTCGGTGATTGCATACTGGTATCATTAAAAAAAATGCATTTCTCCCAATTTCATATTTCTCATAGAGTATGAACAGATCTGAATTGGAATAAACACAATTTTTCACTCTGGCAGGGGAGGAATTGTTGGGCCAGATTTTCCACCAAACAGACCGAACAAAGATGTAAACATTTACATCATATATATATAAACAGTTTCTCGCCGAAAGTGTTTGGTGTCCAGATGGAGACGCCACCAAGGTGGCCGACGGTGGTTTAAAGGCCAAGGCAGGGGAGGACACAGCCCTGGACGTGTATCCCAAGATCTGCTGTAGGAAGATGACATCGGCCCTGTTTAAGTAGCCAGAAGGCCGATGCAGACAGAACCAGAGGAAGGCCAGGAACCGGGGAGGCATCCAGTTGGAAATGACACTGATGAGGGTGAATATCTGACGCTATTGTCTGATATCCATGAGCCTCTTTCTTTCTCAGGGAGTTCACAAAAAAATAACACATCCTGCTATAAAAAGACATATAGTTTGTGTGTATCCTGCACGCACTGGGGTTAAAAAAAAGGAAGGACATAAACTCTGGTTAAATTTACATTATATATTTATTTATCTCTTTTGACCAAAAGAAAAACACAAAGATAAGAAAAAAAATAAATAAATATGCAATGATGATTGAGTGGGAAAGTTTACATATATATACCTGTTTGGAAAAAAAATCATTATAAAAAGAAAATACTTAACTTTAGTGCTTCTTTTGTTGGAAGGCTGGAGACCCCTCCCCAAATAAAATTCTTAGAACTACATTTTTAACGAGCTTCCCTCTACTATCTTATCTATTACTGACCAGCTCCCCCCCAAAACCTGCTTGCCACTAACTTTTTCCTCCCAGGGTGACCAAACAAAAAAAATTAAAATAAATCTTTATCTGTGATAAGAAAGACATTTAAAAAATAAAATTATAATAAAAATTATCTTTCGAAATATTAATTTAAAAATATTAATTAAAAAATAGAAAGCCCAAAATAGCTGCTTATTTAAAAATAAAAAGAAAATGTATTATAGTTTATATTTAGTTATTTACATGAAAAAAAAACTAGAAAAAAAAAGGAGGTGAAGAGATGGGCTGGTTTTTTACAGAGAAGAATTCTTGAAGTCCGCTTCATTGTCCACCGGCTTTTCCTTGATTCTGTGGGTGACTTTGTGGAGGCCCCAGAAGTGGCCTCTACAATCCTTCCCCGTCAAGACCACGGGATTTGGGCTTGCGAGGGAGCAGGACTATCTCCGGGGTCAAACGTGGAGGTCATGGATGCTCTGGCTTGCGAGGGAGCAAGGCAAATCTCCGGGGTCAAAAGTGGAGGTCATGGATGCTCTGGCTTGCGAGGGAGCAAGGCAAATCTCCGGGGTCAAAAGTGGAGGTCATGGATGCTCTGGCTTGCGAGGGAGCAAGGCAAATCTCCGGGGTCAAAAGTGGAGGTCATGGATGCTCTGGCTTGCGAGGAAGCAAGGCAAATCTCCGGGGTCAAAAGTGGAGGTCATGGATGCTCTGGCTTGCGAGGGAGCAAGGCAAATCTCCGGGGTCAAAAGTGGAGGTCATGGATGCTCTGGCTTGCGAGGGAGCAATAGCACTGTCTAAAAATAAAAAAATATCAAAACAAAGGGCGCCATGCATTCTATTTATTCGCCAGTTGAATGCAAGACTGGCTTTTTTAATTCCACTCTGTGACACGGATAGTATTGTGATAGGTATATCCGGAGTCTTAGGGTGCCTGGAACACAAGGGTTATAAACACATATATATACATCTATTTATATGTAAGATTTGACACATTTGTGGGAAGGTGCATGCCTACTAGTTTAAAAATAATAATGCTTAGTGACCAAAATAATAATAATAAAAGAGCCAATAATGAATTCAAACAAAATTAAATAAATGAGAAAACCAATAATGAATTCAAACAAAATTAAATAAATAAAAAGGCCAATAATGAATTCAAACAAAATATTAAGTAAATAAGAAAACCAATAATGAATTCAAACAAATTAAATAAATGAGAAAACCAATAATGAATTCAAACAAAATTAAATAAATAAAAAGGCCAATAATGAATTCAAACAAATTAAATAAATAAGAAAGCCAAAAATGAATTCAAACAAAAATAATAATAATACAAGAGCCAATAATGAATTCAAAACTAAAATAAATAAATAAAAGGCCAATAATGAATTCAAACAAAATTAAATAAATGAGAAAACCAATAATGAATTCAAACAAAATTAAATAAATAAAAAGGCCAATAATGAATTCAAACAAAATATTAAGTAAATAAGAAAACCAATAATGAATTCAAACAAATTAAATAAATGAGAAAACCAATAATGAATTCAAACAAAATTAAATAAATAAAAAGGCCAATAATAATTTTCAAACAAATTAAATAAATAAGAAAGCCAATAATGAATTCAAACAAAAATAATAATAATACAAGAGCCAATAATGAATTCAAAACTAAAATAAATAAATAAAAGGCCAATAATGAATTCAAACAAAATTAAATAAATGAGAAAACTGTTTGGTGTTTATATTTTGATAATTAAGAATATGATTTGTATAAATTGTTTATTATACTTTAAACAGATATTTTTACATCAACACGTTGTTTACATCTTACAGGTGATTATTATTGTTTATAATGATGATATATTTATTTACAGATTAATAGAATATATATATATTTAGTCCCAAACATCTCCCTATTTTTTAAAACAAAAGATAGTGTATATGAGATAATAGCTATATAACTAATGTGTGTATAAAAGAGATATAAGAGAGTAAATAATGACTTAAGAGTCCAGAACATAGTCGCTGTATCTTGATGGTGTTCGGATTGGTCGACCAGATCTTGTCCTCCGTGGGCCTGAGTCGGTGGAACGGGGTGTTTCCATTGAAGTGGAGGATTCACAGATCGGATCTACTTTATTTTTATTTGGCTCAAAATCTTCACCCTGTGGGTTTTGGTCCGTGTACTCTTCATTAAGGTTTAAGCCTGATGGTAAAGTTCTAATGTCTCTTCTATTTCTTCTGTATTCATGACCATCAACTTCAACTATATACGATCGAGGATCTTGGGCAGAGATGCATTTACCCATCCTCCACTTATCTTTTTCTTTCAATTTGACACTTATACTTTGTCCTGGGTTCAATTTGGTTAAGTCCCTTGCCTGTTTATCATATAGATTTTTCATTTCTGTTTTTCTTTTTTCTATTTTCTCATAAACATTAAGTTGAACTTCTGGTTTTAACAAGTTTTTATGAATAGGAATCAGGGTTTGTGTTCTCCTGGAAATAAGAGCCTGATTTGGGCTGAATCCAAGATCTTTTAATGGGGTGTTCCGCCATTCTAGAATGGCAAGCCACAAATCTTCTTGCTCATGTTTAGCTTTTTTAACAAGCATCTTTGCAGATTTGACTGCTGACTCCGCCTTGCCATTTGATTGACTATGATACGGTGAGCTGGTAATTTGCACTACTTTCCATGTTTTTAGAAATTTTTGAAATTCACGGCTAATGAATTGCGGTCCGTTATCTGTTATTAGTGTTTCAGGTATTCCATGTCGGCTGAAATTCTTTTTACAGCATTCGATTATGGATTCTGAAGTAGTATGTTCTAGCATATCTAGTTCCCAAAAGCTGGAATAATAATCTACAGTGATAAGATATTGAGTCGTCTCTACTGAGAAAATATCCATTCCGATTTTATTCCACGGTAAAATGGGAGTTTCATGGCACATAAGGGTTTCTTTTGTTTGGTTTGGTTGATAAGCTAGACAGGCCTTGCACTTCTCAACTGTTTCTTTTATAGATTGATTCATCCCGGGCCAAAAAATTGCTTGTCGAGCTTTGGCCAGCGTTGCTGCTACTCCATGATGGCTGGCGTGAACTCGGTTGAGTAGCTCTGATCGTAATGTTTTTGGTATTATTACTTTTTGTCCTTTGTAAATTATCCCATCTTGTTCGGTCAGTTCATCTCTAAATTTCCAATATTCCATGGCCTCCCTAGGAACTTTATATTTGCTTTTAGGCCACCCTTTTCTGATTAGGTTGACAAGCACTTGCATTGTTTGATCTTTACAATTCTGTTGTCTTATTTGTTCTGCCGTTGCTGTCGAGATATTAACAAATTCAATCAATTTTATATTTTCAATTTCTTGATAAATGCTTTTGTCATCATTTAGATATACTTCAAAATTAAGCTCATTTCTATCACCTGTCTTCATTAGATATTTCCTTGACAGACAATCTGATATATACATTTGCTTTCCAGGTTTATACTTGACCTCTAAATTATATCGCTGCAATCTTAGAAGCATTCTTTGTAATCTTTTTGGAACTTGGTGAATATACATTTTAAATATATTCTCAAGAGGTTTATGATCTGTCTCTATATGAACCTTGGTGCCTCCTGCAATGTATTGATAGAAATGTTCGCAGGCAAATACTATTGATAGACACTCTTTTTCAATTTGAGCGTATCGAGTTTCTGTGTTTGTTAATGCTTTCGATGCATATGCAACAGGCTGTTCTTCTTGTAAGAGAACTGCTCCTAGACCTTTGTCACTGGCATCACTTTGTATTGTCACAGGCAGACTTGGATCGAAATATTTTAGCACGGGAGCTTGAGTAACCAGTTCTTTTGATAACATAAATGCCTGTTCTTGAGGCTCACTCCAACTCCATGACATGCACTTTTGAGTTAAAACTCTCAGTGGTTGTACAACCTCAGAAAGTCTGGGCAGAAATTTCGTTAAATAATTGATACAACCTAGGTATTGTTGTATTTCTCTTACATTTTGGGGTCTGGACATAGCCTTTATCGCCTCCACTTTTCCAGGATCAGGTCTAAGACCCTCATCAGACAAAATGTGTCCCATGTAATTGACATGATTTGAACACAATCGAATTTTGTCTTTGTTAAATTTTAAATTTCTTTCTCGTGCTCGCTTCAATAACTGTTCTAATTTGATGTTATGATCTCTGATAGCGTCTTCAGTGGTGTTCCCCTTACCAAAAACCAAAATGTCATCAGCTATTACTTCTACGCCTTCAAGGCCTTCAATCACTTCATGTAGACGTCTCTGAAATTCTTCTGGGGCAGCTGAAATTCCAAAGGGCATTCGAAGCCATTTATACCTGCCAAACGGCGTCCAAAATGTAGTCAAATCACTACTTTGGCTATCAAGTTTTACTTGCCAAAAACCATCTTTAGCATCAATGACAGTGAAAATCTTAGCATTATTTAAACTTGGCAGTATTTCGTCTATGGTCGGAATTTGAAAATGAGGTCTTTTAATCACTTTGTTTAGGTCTCTTGGATCTAGGCATACTCTAAGTTTATTTTGTTTCTTTACAAGGACCAAGTTGCTTATCCATGAAGAGGATTTCTGCACTCTTTCAATAATGCCTCTTCCTTCAAGATCATCCAGCTTTCTCTTAAATTCTGCCTTCAAACCAATTGGAATTCTTCTCGGATGTTGTTGCACTGGTGTAGCTTCTTTCTCAATTTCAATATGATATTCTTTTGGTAACATTCCTAGGCCTTTGAATACATCCTCATATTTATTGATAATTGATTCTGCTCGAGAACAAGATGAATTTGCAAGGTGGTAAACCGCATCATGCTTCGTTACAAGGTTGAGGTCTTCTATTGTTTTGGCTGATAACAAAGGTTTTTGATTAATGTTCACAATCTGAAAGAGTAAATTATATTTCTTTTCTTTAAAATAGCAATCGAGATATTTCTGACCTACTGGCTTCAGGATGACTCCACCAAAATTTTCAAGCCTTGCATTGGATATGTCCAAGTTATTGCTTCTTTCTTGCATGACCCACCTGTAATCGTCTAGGCTCATGATGTTACAAGTGGATCCCGAGTCTAATTGGCATTCCAGTGGCACAGTTTGATTGGCTGTTTCAAATAATAATTTTACCATCCATTTATGTTTTTTGATATTTCCAGCTGCATAATGTCTTCTTAGTTGAAGTACAGCTTCATCTGATGATTCATCCTGTTCTTGAATTGCTCTAACGTTCATCTGTTTTGGGTTTTGAATTCTAAATCTGCATACTTTTGAGAAATGATTTTTTCTGTTGCACCATGTGCATATCTTACCATACGCAGGACATGAAGCCTTCCTATGTTTCGACCCACAGTAACGACAATTAATTATGTCTTCAAATGTTTCATTTGTAGCTTTGGTCGCTTCCTTTTTTCGTTCATATTTTCTGTTCCACTTCACGTCTTCTGATTCTTGGCCAGTCAACTTGGTTATCTGTTGTTCCGTGACCTCAGCTGTCCTGCATATGTCGATAGCCGAAGATAAGTTTAGTTTTGGTTCCATTAGCAATTTTTTTCTGACTCTATTATCTTTGATTCCCAATACTATTCTATCTCTGATTAGTTCTTCTGTTAGTATATCATATTCACAAGAGCTAGCTAGTCCTCTTAATCGATTTGTGTAGCTATCAATACCTTCGTTTTCTTCTTGATTCGATGTATTAAAAATATACCGTTCGTATATGACATTCTTTTGTGGAGTAAAATGATTATCCAATGCTTCAATAATCTTAGGTAGGCTATTCTTTTCATCTTCTTTCAAGTCCAGATTCAAAAATACGTTGAAACAATCTTTTCCAATGAGTGATAGGAATGTTGCTCTTATAACATTATTATCTTTCTTATTTAATTCAGTAGCCACCTGATAATTGTCCCATTGGCTTTTAAAAAACCTCCAATTTTCTGCCGCCTGGCTATTTATTAATATTGGTGCTGGTACAGGAATATTTGACATCTTGAAATATTTTATTTTATATTAGACATTAACATATATAGATATTACGAGATATAGTGTTACTCAAAAGATTAGAAAATTATTATTATATAAAAATGTAATTTTACATTTCCAAATTCAAAATTTTCAAACAATCAAATTCGAATATTAGTACTCACGCGCATTCGACAAACTACGTAATTCGCACCAATATTTTATAATTTGAAAATAACCACTTCTGACACCAAGTTTGGTGTTTATATTTTGATAATTAAGAATATGATTTGTATAAATTGTTTATTATACTTTAAACAGATATTTTTACATCAACACGTTGTTTACATCTTACAGGTGATTATTATTGTTTATAATGATGATATATTTATTTACAGATTAATAGAATATATATATATTTAGTCCCAAACAAAAACCAATAATGAATTCAAACTGGAAAAATAAATGAGAAAACCAATAATGAGTTCAAACAAAAAAATAAATAAGAAAGCCAATAATGAATTCAAAACTAAAAATAAATAAATAAAAGGCCAATAATGAATTCAAACAAAAATTAAATAAATGAGAAAACCAATAATGAATTCAAACAAAAAAATAAATAAGAAAGCCAATAATGAATTCAAAACTAAAATAAATAAATAAAAGGCCAATAATGAATTCAAACAAAATTGAATAAATGAGAAAACCAATAATGAATTCAAACAAAAAAAATAAATAAGAAAGCCAATAATGAATTCAAACCTGGAAAAATAAGAATAATAATAAAAGAACCAATAATGAGAAGAAAAAAAAAACTGGTGACTTCACATCGACTTGACACGGTGCCTGTCAGTCAAAATTTTTCTCTATCAGTTCCATGCCTTTTTCGTTGAAACATGTCCAATTCTATATGGGTTTGCTACTAATTAATTTAAACTAACATGATCAAGCTCTAGACTTGTTTAATACCTAATAAAATAAATGAAATAGTATTTTATCAATGTACTACCGTAGTACGTCTGGTAGGGAGTCCTTTATAAAGACTGACTGGGCTGGGTTGGTTCTCCAGGATGAACACATCACCCAACTCATCATGAGTAAATACGACATTCAGCACAAAGCCCGAAATGCCAAAGACCTCACGTCCAGCACAAAGCCCGTGGCGTGATTAACTGGCCTATTCTGCACTTATTGATACCCACGCCGAAGAGTCCTCGTGTCAGTCATCTGAAGACACTACGAAATCTCGCGCGTCCCTATTAATGGTATCAGACCCAACAAATGGGTCAGCGCATAGAACCGATCAAGTCCCCGACTTGCAAGACCCATCCTAACTCAGTCTTTTACCACTAACGTTATCCGTATGGAAGGAAGCATACTTATAGCGCACACTTCCCCTACTGGGGTTTGCAACCAGATACCACCCAGTTATCAAACCCTACATTGATTTAATTGAATTGTATGTAGCCATCTGGTGCGCCGGTGAAAACCCGCTAAGTCCACCAAAGTTTCACACATATCAAAAGTTAACAAAAAAAAAACTCATATTCCCGAAGGAAACCTAACTAAAGGAGCGACTATTTTCTAATTTGAGAATTGCATTGTCCCGAGAGGCTTATATCCCTAACAAATTTGAAATCAAAATAAAATCGATCCTATTAAAATTCCCTAACACTATTCTAAATGTATCTTGGTCTAACAATATAATAGTTTTTTAACCTTCTTACACATTCATTAAGCCAATCCATTCATACACCCTCCCCCCCCCTTCATTCACGGCTTGCATACAAACTAAAGTTAAAAAATTGCTATAAACGCCAAAATACCTCAATTATTATTGCTAAATTTACCCTAACAATAGCTAGATTCAAGGACATCATGAAATCAAAGAAAATATTTAATAAAACTTGGGAACTAAAAAGCCCTTCACTGTAAATTAACCTATGCCTCATACAATCTCTTACTCACTATTTATATTCAATGACTGATATCAGTCTCAACTGTAAGCTAATCTAACCTTAAAATAATTGTAAATATCAAAAGTCCCTAAATTGTCTTTGCCTCAACACCTAGTACCACTGCAAAGATAATTTAATAGGACAATTTACTAATTAGAGCGACAAAGAATAGGACATTCAACTCATGAAGGCGACAAACAATTGGAGGCGCTTCCTCCACTGATAAGATCCTATTGATTGACCTTATCTCCTCAAACACGCTCCAGTCACAGCAACCACTCTACACCACTAGTCAACAACTTTATCCTACCTGTCGACTGTAGGCAACACGCAATAGTTCTAGAATATGGAATTAAAGGGCGTCTATATATACCCAACCGATATCTGTACTAATGTGTAAACCTACACTCTGCTGCACCACTGCTCTAAACTACCTGGCTTCTGATTGTCTATGTCTACTTAATCTCAATTCAAGGGATTATTGAGCGTCATACGATGGCTCCCGTATACTCAACCTTGGACGTCACTAAGAACACAAACAGCTCGCCGCCAAACATTACTCCGACCTCGGCAGTTCATCTTCTCTGGAGTTGTTGTGTGGCTCTGGAGTAAACTTGATGTCGCCCAGCTGTACCTATACATCTATTTAGCTGCTTGCGCCACCGATCCTACTGTAAACTGTGCACCATACTGAAGTACTAAGTATTAGCTTCTTGATCAAATAATACCTTATTCTATTTAAATCTAATCTTAATAAAAAATTACCCTAAACTTGAATATTTGTGCTAAATTGGATACACCTAATTGCCAAATATTAACAAGACTGATTGTCTATACTATATGCTTTGACATGAGAAAGTTTGAAAATTTTAACATAAAATTTCAAAATTTAAGGTTTCATGAAAAAAAATTCTATAAAAAGAAAATTCTGCTTAATTTGGTCTCTCAAATCTGATCTTTAATAAAAAAAATTACCCTAAACTTGAATATTTGTGCTAAATTGGTTACACCTAATTGCTAATATTAAACAAGACTGATTGTCTACTCTTACAATATGCACACTACACTTAAAAAAATTCAAAATTTAAAGTTTCATGAAAAAAAAATTCTATAAAAAGAAAATTCTGCTTAATTTTGTTCTCTCCCATTTAATACATACTAAAATTTTATGAACTGACTGTTTCTTATACAACTATCTTAATTTACCTAGAGTGCCTATCTATGGGAAGGGTTTGTTTTACACGCATTTTACTTTACTTATATCAGGGTCTACTATATTGTTCTTTTCTTTAGTCCAGCCTGGACCTCCTTTCAACTAAAAAAATAAAATAGATTAGACATCATTATATTAGATTGTCCTATTTGTTCTGCTAGAGACTACGTTTACTTACTACGCGGTAGTTCAAAATTTTACTAACAATTGAAGGCATCATTGCTTACACTTTTGATGGTATTATGTGTATTTTGACTTGACCTGGTTTGATACAGCACACTTTCCCATTGAGGTCTCACTAAAATGCGGAATTGCATGCCAAAATATATATATCGTTATGGTACTAAAGGTTTATCTCGTTAAGACATGGCTGTCGCAGTGTTTTCTCGTGGTATGACAGAGGTGAACCGAGCCTAGACACATCTGAACAGGTGCGAGCTTGGCATAACTACATCTTGCGTAGGTTAACTTGGCATGCCGGTTAATCAATCTTGGAAATTCTGAGCGAAATGGTGCATCAGCCTGCAGGTGGATGTATATAGATTAAATCTATATATATTTTTTTAAATGATGCATATATTTCAGATGATTTCTTCACATACTACCACAATGACCCATTCTTCAACTGGTTCATGCCACGTGGTTTTTTTACGCTCGGTGGCGTCCATCGGGATATTATGTTTCTTTTGTCGTTCTTCACTCACGTCCACCTTCATGAGCATCTTTAAATCCTATTTAATATACAAATTTGTAGGCAAAATTATATGCTCCGACATCCACAGTTCAAAGGCTACGCAAGACACCCTTCCTAGTCTTCAAGGCCTATTCCCGACCTCCCAGAAATGTAGTCTTTGCAACTGGTTACCAATGCCTAACGTCACATTTCATAAAACTATGAAAGCCGATGTTGAAACGAGTTTTTATATCTGCTATGATGCTATAAGTTTCTTTTGTTATTGGCTTCTGCTGTCTTACAATCTGAAGATAAGGTTTTTCTGGAAAGGCTTATCAAAACCGGTCAAGTGTAAACACACACGAGGTGCAAAGTTTTTATCGCTGTTTATCTAGGTTATTTGTATAACCTTTATCTAGTAAACTGCTAAGTTCGTATTCCGAAATAGAGTCACTAATTTCCAAAGGACACAGGTTATATATAAAATTAATTTGATCTTTGGCTGGAGCTAAAGAAAAGAAACAACAATTTCACTAAAATCGCTACTAGATTGAATATGATAATAACTAAATAATAAAAATATAAATGCACCTATAAATGGGAGAGATAAAACTATATGCAGTACTATTTTTAATGTGCGTGACACATGCAAAAAAATATAATCAAAGGTGACTGGAAAAAAAAAGGCTAGTAATCTATACACAGAAGGTTTTTCTGTCAATAAACGCTATACTGTTGTCACGCATTTCCCTCCACGGGGTTACAAATGAGAATATAACATTCTACTGGGTCATAAAAACACTATTTTGCGTACTCGCTACTATGCTTGACAATGAAGGAAAATTACAATACCAGTTTAAGATTCCCATGCATAAAAAGATAAAAAAAAATACAAGACCAGTTTAAGAGATCATCTACACTGTTAAAATAAAAAAATTGGAACACGTTTTTATCTAGAACTAATATTGAACAAACATATTTATCGCATAAATTAAAGTAACCAAAAAAAGCTAAAGTAAATTAAAATAAATAATGGAGAAAATAAATTATTATACATAACTGTAATCTAAATGGTAATAAAACATTTTACACAAGAGAATTGCGTTGCGATGGCTTTTTACCATAAAATTGGCCATACTGGCATTCATAAATATATTATCTTGTCCTAAAATTTTGTTTTTAAATATATATGGCATATTATTAGAATATTAAACTAAATTAAAATGAATAGATAAATAAAAGAAATGGAAGAAATGTTGTGGCAGGCATAGTGCCAAGCCTAAAGGCTGAGCCTTTCAAAAAAAAAACGTACCTTTCCCACCAAATTCTTGGTCTAGACTGTCTTTGTTAAAAATTTCCTTGTAGACGGGAAAAGCGGTTATCTTGAAACCCTTAGTGTCTCGCCGACTTGTCAATCAAACTTGCGGGGGAGGAAGTCTAGAATTTGACATTGATTGATATCTTTATTTGCTTTCCCATGGTTTCTCAGATTCTTTGCATTTTTCCGCTAAAATTTTTCCTTGTAATTTTTCTATCTACCAGCTAGTATAACGGAATTTTTAAGATTGTTATTAATAAACACAAAAAAATGAGATTTCAAATACTCTAAACTGGTGTAGCTTGCTAAAAAAATTACTGGTGTTGACAATATATGATTTAAAAGATAGATTACAAAATGATGCAGTGTTTTAAGTTACAACCCAACCTCTATAACGTTCAAAATTTTTATACTGGACACATGGTGACTTCGACACATATTTGTTTAGAATTGGTAAAATTGGTTCACCTGCATGCACTTGTGGAAATAACAACAAACCCCTGAACACCTTCTGATAGAATGTCCATTAACTTCTAATCCAAGGGAAGAAAACCAACTTTACCTGACCGATACAAATAAGCTGCTTGCAATAAAGACCAATACATCAAGTTTAATAGATTCTGCAGGATGTACATTTAGAGGCGAAAGTGCTGACTGTACATATTTTTAAGCCACTACTTATAATTGCTATATGTAAAATTTGACGTCGAACGCCTAATCCCAATGATTTCCAATGATCAATTGTATTAATTTAAAAAATATAATATGATGTTACACAATAGGCTAAAAACGACGTTCTATTTTTATGCGAAAATCTTTTTACGCCTAGTACAAATAGTTTTAAATATAAATTTTGCATTACTGTAAATTTTAAAACTAAAATGTAAGTGGACAACTGCGGCCTTCTAGCATATTATTTGGCTTAATTAAAAAAAATATGGCTCGTTTATCTAATATTAAAAAAAGGCACCCCCACAAATGTATCAAATCTTACCTTAAAAAAGAAAATGGCGGGATCCGTTCTCCACGTGGTTGGCCGCCTCGTGGACTTTCCCATTCTTTACTGGATTTTCCGTAGCCTCCAACTAGCACACATTTATCTATTAGTTTTATGCTTTAGGCAGGATTTTACATGTTACATGTTTCAAGCAGCAGGGCGCTATTTTACCGTGAACCTTTCGTGGCCATGATGGAACTGATCGGCTCCACGTTGAAGGCGTCATTGATGAGGGTGAATATCTGACGCTATTGTCTGATATCCATGAGCCTCTTTCTTTCTCAGGGAGTTCACAAAAAAATAACACATCCTGCTATAAAAAGACATATAGTTTGTGTGTATCCTGCACGCACTGGGGTTAAAAAAAGGAAGGACATAAACTCTGGTTAAATTTACATTATATATTTATTTATCTCTTTTGACCAAAAGAAAAACACAAAGATAAGAAAAAAATAAATAAATATGCAATGATGATTGAGTGGGAAAGTTTACATATATATACCTGTTTGGAAAAAAAATCATTATAAAAAGAAAATACTTGACTTTAGTGCTTCTTTTGTTGGAAGGCTGGAGACCCCTCCCCAAATAAAATTCTTAGAACTACATTTTTAACGAGCTTCCCTCTACTATCTTATCTATTACTGACCAGCTCCCCCCCAAAACCTGCTTGCCACTAACTTTTTCCTCCCAGGGTGACCAAACAAAAAAAATTAAAATAAATCTTTATCTGTGATAAGAAAGACATTTAAAAAATAAAATTATAATAAAAATTATCTTTCGAAATATTAATTTAAAAATATTAATTAAAAAATAGAAAGGCCAAAATAGCTGCTTATTTAAAAATAAAAATAAAATTTATTATAGTTTATATTTAGTTATTTACATGAAAAAAAACTAGAAAAAAAAAGGAGGTGAAGATATGGGCTGGTTTTTTACAGAGAAGAATTCTTGAAGTCCGCTTCATTGTCCACCGGCTTTTCCTTGATTCTGTGGGTGACTTTGTGGAGGCCCCAGAAGTGGCCTCTACAACACCTATGCCTTTAAAGTTCACCCACAGTATAAATGGAGAGCTGGTGGACAATGGAGAAGCTGCCTCGACAAGAAAGAAGAGGTCTTCGAGCATTCTTCTTTGTTAAACCAGCCCATCTCCTCACCTTTATTTTTATTTTTGTGTATAACTTATGATATCACATTCAGATAGATTGGGCATATTTAGTATTTTCTTAGAATTTCTTAAAGAAGAGATTATTATATAGATTTCTCAGAGGGGCAAGCATGATAGAATTTATTTAATTTCTTTACTAATCTAAATTATCTCTCGATAAGAAAGATAATTTATATTTTCTTTAATATTTATTTCATTCTAAAATGATTTCGCATAGGATGAGCATGTACATTTGTTATTTCATAATTTCTCTTTAAAAAAATAAATAATAATATTATTTTTTATTCTATAATTTTTCTTTGAAAATAATAATAATATTATTTTCTTTTTAATATTCCGAGAATTTTTTATGTATAAGTTTTATTACTCTGTAAGAAATTATTTTTACACTGAGGGCGCTGTTTGAAAACAAGGCATTCTTGATCAAGTTTTCAGAGAGACCGGATCGAATTTTATCAGGAGAGGAGAGACAAGCGGGACGTTCTGGGGCCATGGGGGCTTGAAAGGGGTATGTAGACAAGATATCTGGTAAGTCAACTTAAATTTTGACATAAAGAGGTCCATATAGAAAGCATGGTAATAGCCATGGCAAATATTAAATTTTGATAGACTCGACTATTTAAGATATATGATGAATTGAGGTTTCAACCTTATTTTTTCTTAAAGGTATTAATTATTATCGATTGATCATTTTATCTAGATGTGGTAATTTGATAGAATTATCAAATTATAGGCTGTTAGTAAAATTTTGCTGCCTACAAATAAGGAATTTCCTTGTGTAATTTTCTATAAAAATGAATAAAATTTAATGTTCAATACAATTTTTTTGTTCATTGCTATCTACAAATAGAAAAAGAAGCTCTGTAAATTTCATAATGATAAATAAAATTTTATGTTTAGCATTTTTAAAGTAAATTGGTGATATTTTTTAATCAAAATACAAAACATGTGTGTATTCTTGGTGTATAAATCTGGGTACAACCACTGAGCTAAAACAACAGAACGGATCTAACATATCCACGCGACAATATATTAATCATATATGGTTTTTGTGTGTTTGCCTTGGTGTATTTTTGTCAGTTTATCAGTAATTTAATATAATCGATAAATTCTTTGGGAAATACATTGAAATAGAAAATATATTATTCGAAATTGTAACATATTTCGACACTATGATAACTGAGCTAACATTAGGAATTGGTCGGCCCACGTTGAAGGCTTCATTGAAGAGCTGATTTCTGACGATTTCGTCCCGAAATCCACGAAGTCTCTTTCGTTCTCAGGGAGTTCACGAAATATACATCCTGCTATATAAAATAATATAATTTATATATATCCTGCGCGCACTGGGGTTTAAAAAATAATTGACAACTATAAGTTGTGATTAAGACTACATTATATTTATTTATCTCTTGAAACGGTCACACAAAGATAAGAAATTAAGATTAAGGGGAACGTGGTGAGTTTCTATATAAAAGAAACTCACCACGTTCCCCTTAATCTTACTTTCTACATTCCAAACGTGGCTATCATGTCTAAAGATAAGAAATAAAAAATAAATAAAACGAGCAATGAGGATAGATTGGGATAATATACATGAATATAATCTGTTTAAAAATTATTATTGAAATTTACTTATATTAGTGCTTCAGTTGGATGGCTGGAAAATTCCATCCACTAAAATCTTGTAGAACTACATTTTTGGCTAATTTCTCAGGAGCTCTAACTCTCCTCCTTCCCCCCTATCTTATTTTTCTTATCGCCACCTCAAAAATATGCGCCAAAATTATTTTAACAGAGTAAAAAAAAATTCTATAATATTCCAAATTAAAAAAAAAATTTTGAAAATTAAAAATTATAATTGTTGTTTATGTTGTTCTTGTGTCTATTTGATCACGCAGAATGCAACTGAACTAAGTATTTATTTATTAACATCTATTTATTATAACATGGTTATATATCTAAGAGTGTTTACAAGTCGAGTCGGCAGTGTTGCCGGATCAATCATAACATGTTTCCTTTAAACAAAAATAAAAAAGGATTGCAGTTCTCCTAGTCTCTATAACGCAAAGGTTTTCTCACTGTTCTACCACTGCGGGTTCGCACACTAGGAGAAGTAGATGATTCTTCACCTTTCTTGGCAATGTCCTCCCTTGGATCATATGCTCTTCTGTTTTCGGAAGTGGGTCTTCCGTGATCTTGTATGTTGTCATCCATGGCTGTCCCTGCTTGAGATCCAGGAATGCTTGGACTTTGACTTGTTGGGGCAGAATCTTCTACACTGAACTTTCTCGGTCTAAGGTGAGACCTGTTCCTGCGGTATTCAGACCCACTTGGTGTTTTCACCATATATGAGTGTGGAGTTTCATGCTTTGCGGTCACTGTTGCCGGAACCCATTTTCTATGCCTTTCCTGCAACATGATGTTGTCTCCTACTTCCAAAGGTCTCAAAATTCTCTTTGGACTTCCTGCATACTTTTGTTGATGGTCTCTCAATTTTTGGTAATTCTTTGTTGTGTCAAACAGTGGTTTCAACTGTTGTCGGGCGTATGTCGAAAGAGTTCTCACAGATCTTCCCATAAGCATTTGGGTCGGAGATGGCAAGTCATACTTAGGTGTGTTGTTAAACTCCATCAAAGCCAGATTGGGATCTCTTCCTGATTTCACAGCTTTAATTATCAGTCCTTTGATGGTTTGAATTGTCCTCTCAACTTGTCCATTAGATCTTGGATATTTGGGACTGGAGGTTTGGTGTTTGAATTCATATTTCTGAGCAAAATTTTTGAATCCAGTAGAGTTAAAAGGGGGTCCATTATCCGAAACTAGAGTTCTTGGAATTCCATGAGTCCTGAAAATGGTTTTCAACTGCAGGATGGTTTCGGTTTCTCTTTTGCTTGATAATTTCCGGATTTCAACAAACTTTGAGTGGTAATCGACAACCAAGATGGAACTGGTTCCACTCACCTCCATGAAATCTACAGCAATTTTTTCCCATGGAAATTCAGGGATTTCATGAGCTATTCTTGACTCCTCAGGATTCTTTCTTGAATATTCCTGACATGTTCTGCACTTTTCCACTTCATTTTCTACTTGTGTTATCATGCCGGGCCAGTAAAATGCTGATCTTGCTTTTTCTTTGGAAGCTGCTATGCCCTGGTGTGATGAATGAACAACCTGCAGGATTTCTTTTCGAAGAGTCGATGGCACCAAGATGCAATTTCCTTTGTAAACAATTCCGTCACTCACATGAATTTCATCTTGAAATTGCCAGTAGGGTTTTGCTTCATCACAGACCTTAGTTTTATATTTCGGCCATCCATTCTTCGCATACTCTATTAGTTGTATCAAGGTGTGGTCCTCATGAGTTTCTTTTTGTAGTCTCTTTATTTTTTCATCTGTGGTAACCAACAACATGTGCACTGATTCAGTTTGACCTTCTAAATAGCTTGTGTCCACCTCATCTTTTAATGGATCTCTAGACAGATGGTCAGCTACAAACATGTTTTTCCCTGGTGTAAACTTCAAAGATATTTGAAATCTCATGAGACGTAAGACCATTCTTTGCAGTCTTGGGGAAAGCTTTTCTAAAGGTTTCTTAACAATACTCAGGAGAGGTTTGTGGTCAGTTTCCACAATAACATCATTTCCCCAAATATAGTACTGGAAGCGTTCACATCCAAAGACTATAGCCAAAAGTTCTTTCTCTATCTGTGCGTATTTTCTTTGAGTTGCATTCAGGCTGAAGGACGCATACTCAATTGCTTGTCCCCCTTGCATGAGCACTGTACCAATACCATATTGGCTTGCATCAGATGAAATGGTGATTGGCTTGGTTGGGTCAAAAAATGTCAATATTGGAGCATTCGAAACCATATCCTTGAGATTTTCAAAACAATCATTTTCTTCGCCTCCAAATTTCCATTCACTCTTGTTGCTTATCAATTTCCTTAGAGGTGCAGTCTTGTCAGAAAGATTAGGAATGAATTTGCCAAGGTACGTTACCATACCTAAGAATCTTTGGACTTCAGTCTTGTTCTCAGGTCTTTTCAACTTTTGTATTGCCTCTGCTCTTGAAGCTTGAATGGCTATTCCATCTCGACTGATTATATGGCCTAAGAAATTTACTTTGTCGACAGCTATCTGCTGCTTCTTAGCATTGAGCTTGACATTATTTTCTTCCAACCTTCGAAGAACTGTTTCAAGGTTTCGGTTGTGCTCTTCCATTGTGCTTCCATAGATCAAGATGTCATCCATATAGCAAGCAGTTCCCTGGAGACCTGAAAGAATATTGTTTATGCATCGCTGGAATACCTCCGATGCACTGTTCAATCCATAGGGAAGTCGCTTGAACCGGAATCTTCCAAAGGGAGTCGCAATGGTGCACAGGTTGGTGCTTTCTTTGTCTAATGGGACTTGCCAGAAAGCTGATGATGCATCAAATACAGAGAAAACTGTAGCACCTTTCAGTTCAGAAAATATTGTTTCAGCTGTTGGCAGAATATAGCGCTCTCTTTGAACATATTTGTTCAGTTCCCTGGGGTCCATGCAAATTCTGACATCCCCAGAAGGTTTTTGTACCACTACAATAGGGTGTGTCCATTCGCTTGGTTCTTCAACTTTTTCAATAATGTCAAGTTTTTCCATCCGTTCCAATTCTGCTTTAACTTTTTCTCTAATGGAAAAAGGAATTTTTCTGCTTGGAGCAATAACTGGAGTTGTATTTTCATTTATTCTAATCTTGTGTTCAATTGGCAGTCTTCCTATGCCTTCAAATATATTTTTGTGCCTGTTCAAAATTTCTTTGGTGAATTGTTCTGCTCTGTTTGGACAGCATCACATTTCTTAATTAGTGAAAGCTTTTCAATAGCTTCTATTCCTAAAATTGGTTGATAGTATCCATCCGCAATGAAAAATTCTAGACTTTCCGTCTTATTTTTAGTTTTGCAATTTAGTGTGGCAATTCCTTTTATCTTGATTTCATGTCCTGTATATGATGTTAGCTTTCGGTTAGTCTGAAATATTTCCAAACCTTTCATTTGTCTGGTGAATGTGTATGGCAAAACATTTACTTCTGCTCCAGAGTCCAACTTGAAACATATTTCCTTTCCATTCACTATGATAGATTTTTTCCATTCCAAAGTATGGACTACTTTTGCTTCATGTATTGACCATACAGTTTCTTTTGTTTCATCATTCAGACTTCTGATAGCTGAACTTTTACAGAAAGCTGCAAAATGATTCATCTTTTTGCATTTGGAGCATCTTTTACCCCATGCAGGACAGTTTTTTGCTCTGTGGGACTTTCCACACCTTTGGCATTTGAATTCTTTTTCAGATTCTTGATTTTGTTTTGGACTGTGTTTCTTTTCATATTTTCTTATTTGACAAATGTTCTGGTTGTTCTGCATGATCTTGATCTGTTGCTTGCTTATTTCATTTGTTTTGCACATTTCAATGGCTTTTAGAAGAGTTAAATTGGGCTCTCTTAAGAGGCGTTCCTGCAAAGCCTTGTCTTGTATTCCATACACAATGCGATCCCTAATTAAACTATCCTTTTGTGATTCAAATTCACATGATGAGGATAATCCTTTTAGTTCTGTTATAAAACTATCAATGGATTCGCCATCCTTCTGGGTCGCTGAAAAAAATTTGAATCTTTCAAAAATGACGTTCTTTTTAGGCTCGCAAAAATCATCAAATTTGTTTATTACAAGATCGAAATTTTCTGCTTCATCTTCTTTTAAATGAAATGTGTTGAAAACTTCCAAGGCTTCTTCGCCAATAAAATTTAATAAAATGGCAACTTTCAGTTTATCAGGCTTTGTGGCTTTTTCTGTTGCTTCAAGATAAAGCATTAATCGCTGTTTGAACCTTCGCCAATTTTCCGCTACATTTCCGTGCAAGGCGAGTTCGCTAGGCCTAACAAAGTCCATGTTTTCTTTTTTTCACTAATATTTGTCAATAATATATTTATTTGAAAAAGTACTCACTTTTCCGCTGCCACCATGTTGTTTATGTTGTTCTTGTGTCTATTTGATCAAGCAGAATGCAACTGAACTAAGTATTTATTTATTAACATCTATTTATTATAACATGGTTATATATCTAAGAGTTATAAGTAAATAAAACAAAGCATCAAGGGCTGCGTTTCTTTATTGATGCTTTGTTTTATTTACTTATAAATCGTACAGGGCTTTTTCAATTGATATCTAAGAGTGTTTACAAGTCGAGTCGGCAGTGTTGCCGGATCAATCATAACAATAATTAAAAGTTATTATTAAAAATATTATTTTAATTGACGAATATTATTTGAAAATATAAGACAAAATAGCTGCTTATTTATTTAAAAAAAGGAAATTTATTATAATATTATAAGTTATATACAAAATTAGGAATAAAAGGAGGTGAAGAGATGGGCTGGTTTGACATTGAAGAATACTCGAAGTCCACTTCTTTCTTGTCGAGGCAGCTTCATCATTGTCCACCAGCTTTCTATTAGGTACTGTGGGTGAACTTTGTGGAGGCCGCAGGAGTGGCCTCTACATCTTCAGCTGTCCAGCTTTCTTGAGACGTAGAATGCAAACAGCTTTACTACTTGGATTCATCCTCCACAACCCTAAATCTATGTCCAGACCCCATACTCGACCTCAGCATGGAATTTCCTGGTCAACTGGTTCAGCTAAGCCATGCACTCAGGACGCGATTAGAAGAGCTTACCACTAGTACATATTAGTGAGCTGGACAGTTGGGTAGTTGGCGTTTAGAGAACCAGGAACTGGGTTAAAAAATGTCTCTTTTCAAGTTATATTTATTCCAAAGAATAGTTGAGGAACTTTACAATATATAAGGGGGGGGTCGGTGGAAGGCTGGTTAAACCGTTTGGTTTACGACCACTACGACCCGGGTTCGATCCCCGCATTGGACACTTTTTTCTGTTTAAAAAAAAAAAAAAATGCTCCAATGCCCCCCCCCCATTCTTGCAAAAGTCCAACCCCACCAGCGAGTGCAAGTAACCAAACGGGGCTCTGGCACATTTGTAAGTGCAAAGTCGAACAGCTTTCACATGTGTAGATATGTGGTGCGCTTACAGTAAAAAGCAGTCGCTAACTACCCACCATGATTATCATGGCCTGTACCACGTGTACTAGGGATAAGCAAAAAAAAAAACAATATATAAAAAGCTCATTTGTGCATTTTAAGTCATGCCCTCCAATATGAATATATATAGAGTACTGTATATATAATAAATAAAACAATAATTAACAAAAATTCACTGTTAGGTAATTGATAAAATTCAATATTTAAAAACAGAGTAAAGCGATCGATAATTTCATTTACAAAAAGTAAACATCTGTCCCTTTATCTGTTAGCGTTTTATTGTAAATTTATAAGTATAAAATATTAGGGCTTAAATATTTATATTTATTTTAAAATTAAACACATAAATACAAAGAATGGAGGTATTATTAATATTTAATATTAATACTTTTCTTATGGACAAATTTATTGATTAAATCATAAACAAGAATTAGTGGAAATATATTGCAAATCATTTTTAAATTGATAAAATCGCAACATATATCTCTTGGTAAGATCTTTTAGCCTGCGTTTTTTGCATATATTAAACAATAGATAATGTGATATATGAATTAAATAAATCGTAACAATAATATTAAAATTTGATTATATAGACTTAATGTTAAAATTTACCTGATTAAGAAATGTACTGGAACTAATATATGATATTTTTTTCAGGTACATGGAATACTTCTTGTTCACATCACCCAGGGCAAAATTTAATGAAGCATCTACACTATGTAAATATTAAATTAATTAATCCAAAATATTGCTCCACACAATAGTATACATAACTTTTTTTTCTACAAAAAATTTACTTCTCTTATATATATAAATACAGAGTTATTAAAATATATTAACGTCATTGATACTCTAACATTTATTTCCTTCAATTATGATTTCAACAAAACTAATGGAAATTCGAAATACTCATTTTTGTAAAACAAATAAGGGATTGATTGAAACTTGAGCCTGAATTTTGTTAATATACAAATAAATCAAACCATTTTAAAACAAAATAGACCCAAAAGATGGATAAAAAAAAATTTAAATGTGAATATTGTAACTATGAAACACCTGTAAAGAACCTTCTTAGAAGGCATATGTACACACACACTGGTGAAAAACCTTTTAAATGTGAATATTGTGACTATGAAACAGCACGGAAAAAGAGTCTTACTAACCATTTGTACACACACACTGGTGAAAAACCTTTTAAATGTGAATATTGTGACTATGAAACAGCACAGAAAATAAATCTTACTACCCATTTGTACACACACACTGGTGATAAACCTTTTAAATGTGAATATTGTGATTTTAGATCTTCACTCAAATTAAGTCTAAAAAGACATATTAATACTCACACAGGTGAAAAACCTTTTAAATGTGAATATTGTGACTTTAGAACAGCACGGAAACATGATCTTACCTACCATTTGTACGCACACACTGGTGAAAAACCTTTTAAATGTGAATATTGTGACTTTGAAGCAGCACAGAAAATAAAACTTACTCACCATTTGTACACACATACTGGTGAAAAACCTTTTAAATGTGAATATTGTGACTATGAAACAGCACAGAAAATAAATCTTACTACCCATTTGTACACACACACTGGTGAAAAACCTTTTAAATGTGAATATTGTGACTATGAAGCAGCACAGAAAATAAATCTTACTCACCATTTGTACACACATACTGGTGATAAACCTTTTAAATGTGAATATTGTGATTTTAGATCTTCATTCAAATTAAGTCTAAAAAGACATATTAATACTCACACAGGTGAAAAACCTTTTAAATGTGAATATTGTGACTTTAGAACAGCACGGAAACATGATCTTACCTACCATTTCCACGCACACACTGGTGAAAAACCTTTTAAATGTGAATATTGTGACTTTGAAGCAGCACAGAAAATAAATCTTACTCACCATTTGTACACACACACTGGTGAAAAACCTTTTAAATGTAAATATTGTGACTATGAAACAGCACAGAAAAATAATCTTACTATCCATTTGTACACACATACTGGTGATAAACCTTTTAAATGTGAATATTGTGACTTTAGAACAGCACGGAAACATGATCTTACCTACCATTTGTACACACACACTGGTGAAAAACCTTTTAAATGTAAATATTGTGACTATGAAACAGCACGGAAAAATAATCTTACAATCCATTTGTACACGCATACTGGTGATAAACCTTTTAAATGTGAATATTGTGACTATGAAACAGCACGGAAACATGATCTTAATCGCCATTCGTACACGCATATTGTTGGAAAACCTTTCAGTTTGAAAATTGTGAAAATAGAGCAATTAAAAAACGGAGAATTACCCTAAACATTTGTAAGCAAATTTTAATTGATTAAGAAGTTTTAATGGAACATTTTTACTTTTTCAGAATTGAAAAAACATCAAATCTCTCTAAAACATTCGCACTATTTTCATATTTCGTTTGGTGTTTGCACGCTGTTATGGCCTTAATACTCATTTTTTGTTTTTCTAGAGAGCCTAAAAACCAGCTGATAAAGGCCATCAGCCTTGAAGCATTTATTATGTTAGCCTTTCTTAAATATTCAACAAAATATATTCACCAGATTTTCTCTTTGAAATAAATTAAAATAAATGATTAATTGATTTTCATTTCAACAGATATCGCAAGCCATTAGCAACTTTAATTTAAGCGATAAGGAGATGCCTTTCTCTTTATCCCAGTACAATATAATTTTTAAAATTATATATACATTTGAATAGCAATTTATATAAAAGGTTTCTATGACATTATGTTATCATCGTCATTAAAAAACAAGCGAATATTGTAATATCAACCTGTTTTCCAAACATCACTTATATATTATATATTTTTATTGTTTCTCCCTATCATTATTTTATTTCCATTTGCCTCAATATTCTGAATTTATTGAAAAATAATGTTAGCTATTTTTTTTAACAGACGGCTGGAAAGCTTTTAAGTGTAAATATTTTGAACACACAACTAAAATTAAAGATAATCTTAAACAACCTATTCAAAATTATAGTAGTAATAATCAAGAGCTTGTATTGTAGTTCTAATTTTATATTGGTGCCATCAATTTTGGCCATTTATTTTTGTAAATATGAGTGATTTTTTTCTTATATACCCCAAACAAACCCTTTGCATTTGAATATAAAACTACAAATATATTATTGTAATAAAAAATGGTTTATAGATTTTCTCCTAGTTGATCATAGTCACTCTTATCAGTGCCCTAAAATTATAGTTGAGATTTTTCTTAACTGCTTTAATTTTGATAAAAAAATGCTGCTGATTTGTTCTCTATGAATGCCTGAAAATAAAATAGAGCAGTCAAACAGAGATCCTTGCCAATTCTACATGCTCTTTGGCCATCGCTGACATGGCGGTAGTGGCGTAATAAATGCTTTCAGAAGTGGGTATCTCTGTTCATGAAAACAATTATGGATATCAGTAAAACCAAAAAATGCTGGTGGAGCAATGAGATCTCATTAAAGATCTATTCTTGACGATGAAAGGGTTCAGCGAAATCTGTGGGAAGGCAAACAGCGATATGCAGTGTTGAATGAGAAGGTCGAATGATGGCAGGATGCTCTAGAGGCTATGCTCAGCAAGATGGAGAATGCATTATGGAAGAAAGACATAGATGGTGTGATGGATCTCATTGGAAATGGTGGCATGAAGGAAATGAAGTTTTGTGGAAAAAGAGATCATATTTTCCTACTTGAAAATGGCTGTGGCACAAGTAGGGTGAAGCAAGTCAAGCAGATGGAAGGAGAATGTCCCATAGATGTCCCTAGCAGAAATCCTACTCTGGGATCTCCTCTGAAAATACCCATGATAAAATAAGTGATGATGGTGAGCTACAAAAAGATGGCATTATGGACTGCTGTGACAAGGCTAGACTTTGGGATTATGGAGGAGTTTAAACTGGGTGTGAGGGAGCTGGGTGGTTCAGGGAAATGTGACAAGGGAAAGTCGCACATAAAGTTGAAGCCGGTGACCCAACTTAAAAGGATGATGAATCTGACATGGATGTCTGACAACATAAGTCACCTAGAGGTTCCATCTTATGTTTCAGTGCTGCTGTCTGTATTATAGGCCAAAGATGTAAGCCACAGATTTTTGCCGGCCATCTTTGCCTTTTCACCGACAAGGTGCAAGGCAAACAGCCCTCACCTAGAATGAGACTACTACATAGCCTGATGCCTCCCATAGTTTTTAAGAGCCCATAGTGCATTACAAGGTTGGTACGAAAAGGGCAGTCTAGAGCATTTAGAAGGAGAAAACTTCTAGAGAAAGAAAACGGGAGGCAGACAGACGACTTACTCCAGCAAAAAATCTGCCTTGACAATCTCAGGGAGCCTGACATAAAAAAATATGTGCTGCACAGGAACGAGTAGAGAGCATGATTTGGAAAGATACTTCCTCAGTAAACAAAGATGATATACAACCAGAAACACTGAGGGCACACTTTTAAAGTTACAAATGATGCAAAAAGGTGACTGCGGTTCCAAGATCTGTGCAAGATAGAAATCATGACACAGACAAAATCTTCAAAAGGAGTGATCTATGGTCACCATTATATGGAGAACTCTCATCCTGTGATAGAAGTTACTTAATAACAAAAGGAGCCAATGTCCTTAGCGCTGACAGAGAGTGGAAATAGCGCCCGAGTTGGATCCATTTATTAGTTTTAATGACTTCCTGTAGACTGGAGAGGAGACTTAAAGAAAAATGTGTGGCAAAATGTGTTGATAGAAAGCTTCGATACCACCATGGCAGGAGGGGTCAATTGGGCCAAATGAATATCTGTGGGGGGGGGGGGGGACTGACAGAGAAGTCTAGAAAAAAAAAGCCCATCTCACTGGCAGGGATGAAGGCTTCCTCCCAGTTGTTTATGGCGATTGTTGAACATTGTCCTTTGTATGTGACTTGCTTTGTTCTCTATGAATGCATGAAATTAAAATAAAGATCAGTCAAGAAGAGATCCTTGCTGATCCCACATGCCATTTGACCATCCTATTTAAAAAAACTAATTCTGCTATAGTTGGCTTTATTTCTTTAATTCAACACACCAAGTGGCCAGTGCTTTCGGTTTAAGTTGGTGTCATGATCAGTGAAGTTGATTATCAATTCATCACAACATTCAATGTCAGTGTATATTTTTCTAGGATATACAAACTTTAGAATTTATAAATTACTCTTTTATTTTTAGAAAAATATAATTTTTATAAAATGTTTTTGGCAAATTTTGAATATTTTATTTGCAGTTTTTCAATTTTCTATATTTTTTAATACCATTTCTTTGGATCCTATTTTTCCCAAAATAAACAAAATTAGTATATATATATTATTTTTTTAATAAAGCTTTTTGACATTTAATATTAATATTTTCATTTAAATTGTAAATTTGAAAATTGAATAAAATATGTTATTTACTGAATCAGCTATCTTCTATTTAACAAACATGATTTTGATTTTTTATTCCCTAAAAATATTTTTAAATAAATAAAATTTTCACAGTTTCTAACACATTCATTTTTAGAAATTTTGAACTATTTCGATTAAATTCTAACATACTATAGAGGTGGGTGGGAAAGAAATCGATGCATAGTTTCAAATTTAAAATATGAAATGTTACATAATCATAGATTGATGTGCATATTCAGAGAAATTTTGATATCAGATATGGCACATTTTGGATTATTTTTAATTGTGTGGTATTAACAACCAGCATTGTTACTGAAATGTCAAACACAATTTATTTGGATTTGGTCTTTTTACCTTGTAGTTTATTTATTTATTAGCAATTTTTGTATTTTCATATTTTTTTGTATGGTATCTATTAACTTTTAACTGAATTTCCAATTTCCTTCCAAATAGTTGATCATGTTTCAAATATTTGTTTATTCATTTTTTACTTCCTGGGGATTAACCATCTTTGATTATACTGATATGATTATACATATGTACTTACCATCCCACTTTTGTGCGTGGGAGGGGATGATAATTGCTTAGAATATTTAGTCAAGGTGCAGTAGGTGACTTTAGTCCATGTGCAATAAAAATTAAAACCTTTTAATTCCGAAGTCTACGCGAGTCACTACATTAAAATTTGACTGCCGACTCATTTTTGCTTGTTCATAAAAGGAAATTTTACCTTGTTTTTTAGCTACTTAGCTGGCAGGGTTGGCTTGTGAAAGACTGGTAATATTTTCCCCTCATTTTTATTCTTTCAAATTCAAAGAGCTTTTATGTTGAAATTGTTCAATTAAACAATATTTAACGAATATTACTCAAAAATAAGCAGAAACATTTCTTCAATTATTTGTTAAAAAAAAAAAAGGATATGTAAAAATAGAGTGAAATTATAAAATGGTTTACTTGATATTGTTTTTTTTTTTTGCATTGGTAGAGTGGAAAATGATATGTTTTGTGAGTCTCTATCCTCTTCTGTTACATCCTACCATTCATAATCAGAATTGTCTAATAATCATTATTTCCTCCAAAGGAATACATTTTTGTGTATTCTGAATCAATTGAAGTGAATCAAAAGTATCCCAAAAAATTGGATGAGAAACCTATTTATATGCTAGCACGAGGCTTCCCTTCTAAAAATAGAACTGTATCAGTCATTTCTGAGAATTTATAATCTGTTTTGTTTGTGGCCTGTGAGACAGGCATGACCACATCATTTGTAAAAATTTATAATAGCCTTCTATTTTTATCTTTTATAAAAGTTAAATTTTATTTATTTTTAAACATTTTCTGATCATTTTTTAAAATAGTTCTGAAGAATAGAACGTAAATGTGAACATTGCCCCAAATTCCTTGTTTTGAAATCGTGAAATTTTATTATTTTAAATATAATTATCATAATTTTAAGTTTGTTATAGGCCTTGGTTATAGGTTTGTTATAAGGGTAGTTCACTATTTAAAAAATTGCAAAGGTTGTTATAGCGACGGTATTTTCAATGGATAGAATTGGGAAATGCCTGTAGGTTTGTTATATTCTTGGTTCGTATTAGCGGGAGTTTACTCTATATATATCTGAAATAATAGTACAAATGTGATATATCGCTGGGATAAGGTGTATAAATTATGAAAAAGAAAAAGGCATCTCCTTTTTTGCTCCTGAAAGTTGCTAATGGCCTACGGCATCTATCGGAATAAATATAAACTATTCTCATTGATTTTTAATTATTCCAGAAATGGAAGCTAACCACGTACACAATTCGGGCCTTTGGCCCTCATCAGTGTGGTGCAAGCTGTACCTCAATGAGCAAAAAACTGGTCATTCAGGCATCCTTAAAAATCATGTGAAACGGGTTGCCAGAATTGCGTTAGACCGCGACACAATGTGAAATAATAGTACAAATGTGACATTGTACTGCGATATGGTGCATAAATTATGAAAAAGAACAAGGCATGTCCTTATCCTGCAACTGAAAATTGCTGGTCGGTAACTGATCAGTTACACAATATTTTTTTCTAATGAAAATATACATTTTTAATACATATATATAACATATCAAATCATTAATCAAATAAAAAGATTATTTCGGAACAAATTAAGATTTTGATCATTTTTGGAAAATAAATATCTAAGCAACAAAATGACACCACCGCACTCAAAGGGTTAAAGATACTTGGTAAAGCACAAAATTTGAATTATAAATTAGAATCCAAGGGTAACATCCAAATTTTGACATTTGTTGGTAGTTTGATAACAGCATTGTTTACATCATTTGGAAAATTATCAAAGAAAATTTGACAAAGGAACCAAGAGGAAGTCTTGTGACACCATGCATATTTGTGAGATATTTTAGGCTTCTTCCTTGTTGAAGTTGGGAGGAAGAGGCTGCCTTTGTCATGTCAATCATGTCCTATGGGAGATCTAAGTTTAACCTTGAATAACCTTAACTAGTACACAACTTGACTTGGATTGAAATTGTTTTTGAAAGAAGTTTTACATTTCTATCAATTTATAATATTTATTAATTGAGAAGCCAAAATTCTTATATCAATCTTTAAACATTGAACAGAACTTTAAAATCCATATTTGAATACATTAAATGTTTACTAGCACCAATAATATAAGAAATTATAAGCATTTTTAATTGAAAATTTTGAAATTCTAGTTCAAAATCTGATGTTGATTTGAACAGAAAGGTTATCAAAAAGTTTGCTGAAGGTTCTTACATCGCTTGACGTTTTGAGTGATCTCAACAAATTGTTCATATGACTGCTAATCAGAATTTCTTCTCGCCCAAATCTGTCTTTAAGCAATTTTATAGCTTCCTCATAATTGTCTGCAGATAAAGTGACACCTTCGACTGTGTTTAGTGCAGTTCCGCCGAGATGTGACTTCAGATAGTTAAATTTATCGATATGATTCAGTGAGTTATTTGGTGAATAGCTGCATCAAAAGAATTCCAGAACGTCAGCCATTCACAAAGGTTTCCATAAAATTTCAATTTCATCAATTTTGGAAGCTTAACAGTCGTGCAGGAAGGGACATTATGTCTCATTTCGGGTTCATCTATTCGTGAGTTTGAGTTCGAATTCGGTATATTTTCACCACGGGAATCTGATTGGCGATCCTTTTATTTGCCCTAAATCTCCAAGTAATATATTTCACTCGATATTCCTCTACGCCCTATAATTCTCTCTCTAAACCGTTTCAAGAAGCATTTCTATTTCGTGATCAACTCATTTAAGTTAATTAAATGATTTCTTTCAATTGTTCTAATAATTCGTCAAGTTCAATTCTCATTTGCATGTTAAGTCCACTTTCAATCTTATTGCATGTTTTCTTTAAATATGATCTGTTAATAGCACGCTTCTTCTTTAAACGTAGAATTAATTCTTTCGCCATCATGTAAAAATAGCAGCAAGAAGGGTTAGCTAGTGAGTTCTAAAATGGTCCGCCACTCTGTGCTGTGACAACGATCTAAATACTTTAGAGGTTGTCACTCACCTCTTTTCTTGGTTGGCGGGGTTGAAGGTTCAAAGATGAAGTGTCGCTGCTTGTACCACTTTTAAAATATTCTACGAAAACATGAGGGAAAATTATATTTATTATCATTTAAGAAAATAGTAAAGGATTATTCAATGAATATATATTTAAATGTATTTATACTAAAATAATCAGGGATCAGGGCTAATCTTTCCTTTCGAAAGTTGTTCTGTTTTTGTTTTCCTCATTCTAGCAGCTGCATCCAGTAGCCCCATATGTCGCCCTCCCATTGGCTGCCTCTAACTCTTTCTTTTCCAACAAAATGTAGTCTTGAATGGCAATTTATATATAAATTTGGAAAATTTGCCTGGAGGAAATTAATCCATGGAAGCAATGGTCGCCTCTCCCGTCAAAATAAACGTCAGAATCCGACGCCATCTATTGACCATCGCCGCAACTAGCGGCATCGGGTCAGTGACAAAGCCACAACACCAACTTTGGCAAACTGATAAGCGTCCACCTAGAGACCATGGTTTCGGGCTAATGGCCCTCGTCAGTCTAGAGCGGACTTTGTTCCATGAGATCCACACGGGATATAATGTAATCCTCACAATCTACCAAAGAGGTGTTTTGCTGGCAATGTGGCTGGGCCAAATCTATTGGCAAAACATAGATGGAAAATATGCCGGGAGGAAATTAATCCATGGAAGCAATGGTCGCCTCTCCCGTCAAAATAAACGTCAGAATCCGTCGCCATCTATTGACCGTCGCCGCAACTAGCGGCATCGGGTCAGTGACAAAGCCACAACACCAACTTTGGTCCATTAACGCGTGAAATTTAAAGTTTAGAAAATTTGGAAATTCCGAGTTTTTTTGTTTTTTGTCAAGCCTAAATTATCATAAAATGTTTATCACTGGTGTAAAATTAAGCTAGTTATATGAAATATTTTAGGATCATTATAGTTTTATTAATATTGCACAATTATTATTGATTTAAAAATTTCAAATAACACACACACACACAAATGCATTATATATATTTCAAAGTCAGATAATAGTTAATTTTCAGGTAGAGACATAAGTTTCTCACTCAGAGGTTGTAGGCCTACTTCTTACAAATTTTTACTAATTTGAAATTTTCGGTAGTTTCGGCCACACGTTGGAAAGCGCTAATGTAGTTTTCTGATTTCTGGCCAGACGATATATATTCTACTTTACTTGTGGCTTTTTAAACGATGGTGTATCTAATTCTGATGCACTTCAAAAAAATATCTTATAATGTTGGAGAGGAAATGGTAAAAACATTAAGATTAATAGAATTATAAACGCAGAAAAATATTTGTAATTATAAAAGTTCTATTTACAATGAGATCTAACTCTCCATATCACAATATAGTATTGAGGATAAACCCTAAAGTGGATCAAAAAATAAAAAAATTAAAATAATAATGTGACATTTGATCTTTAATCCAAGGTTTCTTTATAAACTCAACATATGAGAATCTTACATTTGTGTAATGGATATTGAGACTGACTCGACTATCA